>JANQDE010000022.1:1463487-1642457 GCA_037157785.1 Cephalotes varians
AAGAGAGAGAGAGAGAGAGAGAGAGAGAGAGAGCTCAAAGATACTCATGCATGTGCAACACGCAGTCCCAGAAGGCAAAAATTTCATGTCACATGCCACGCTTCGCCTGAGAATATATCACCACCCTGTAAGAAGTACATCCCTTCGCTTCCTCTCACTAACTCGATATATCGAGAAGCGAGGGATGTCATTTCAAATTTTGAAAGCTCGTCGATGCCTCTGGCTGAGTGACGTCAAAGAGATCGAGAGAGAGAGAGAGAGAGAGAGAGAGAGAGAGAGAGAGAGAGAGAGAGAGAGAGAGAGAGAGAGAGAATTAGTATTTATTATTGAGAGACAAATCTCAGAATAAAATAACAAATAACGTCAAATAACGACAAATAATTGATAAGTTAGCACAATAATTATTAATATAAATAAGCTATAAGAAGGCAAAAGCAAAGACGACAAGAAAAACAATCAAAATTTCAGGCCAAGATCTTGCGGATTATTTAATAGATCATGTTTCTGAGACACTTGCATTCTTGAAAAAAAAAGGATTGAGGTAAGATTGAGGTTTTTCGAAGACTGCAATCAGCTGCTTTCGAGTTTCTCGGATTCGTTTGCGTACGTATTACAACGGTAAGAAGCACTTGATTTTGCTGTGTGTACCAAAGCTCGTCGTCAACGAAGAAGGTATCGAAAACCGAGGCGAAAGCCGAGACCTCATCAGCATCTTCGACGCAGGGAGGAAATCACGACTAGAATAGAAAACAACGAAAGAGAGCGATACGAAAGTGCACGACTCCTGGAAGGACAAGAGAAAGGATTACAGGCGAAAGAAGATAAGGATAGACGGAAGCTGGTAGACGGAAAAATACATAGAAATAACGGTTGTGCTCGAATATACCAGAAAAAATCTTGAATGAAGCTAGCTGACGTGGCGATATTGCGGACGTACACATAAATTAAGGTTGTTAAATAAGTATTAGTTAAAGTCAGTTGAACCCATTCAATTCCGGATGACTGTCCCCCTCTTTTCTTATATTCATTATTAAGATTCTCAGAGATTTTCTTAGAGATTGTAATTATTATTGTAATTATTAAGATTCTTTAAGATATTGTAATTATATATTAGACATTCTGATAAATTTGATATTTGATTGACTGTAAAATTGATATATAATATCAATATAAATAAGATAAAAAAATACTTATTCATTTGATTAAAATATGAATATCATTCCGAGTAACATAATTACATTTCGATATTATTAAGATGTTATTTAAGACGATATTTGTGAACACTGCTTACTTGTATTGTATGTCAATTTGCAGAAACACGAATCTCTTAAGTATGTTTTCACTTTTGGAACAGCTTCACGTTGGGAATGAGTGCAATGAAATTTACACGTTGCAGTTTTTACGCACGATCGAATCTTACAACCTCCATTGCCATCTTCCGTTTCTTCTGAAACCTCTTCTCTTTCTTTTTTTCCTTTAAAAGCTATACGCAGAGAAATCTCTTTAATGCTTTGCTTCGCTTGCTGCGCCGATTACGTCTTTACGGTTATTTTTCTTTATGAGCGATCAAAGTAAATCGAGGCAAAGTAGTAAGAAAGAGAGAAAGAGAGGAATTAAAGAAGGCAGCGAGAAGAAAGGAGGACGAAACGAAGTAAAGGAAGAGACTGAAGAGGACGGGAATGCGATGCGTGAAAAAGAGCGAAAGACATAAAAAGTACGCGCGGAAAAGCGGATTCGAAAGATGCGGAAAGAGGCAAATGAAAGAAAAAAAAATTAAAAGGAAAAGGTCGAAAAAAGGGTAGACTCGAAAGAGTCTAGTGAAAGGCGCGACTGAGGATGTTAAGAAATGAAAGAGGAAAGAGGAATTGGGACAAGGCAAAGAAAATTATAAAACCAAATTTAAAAACGAGTAAAAAAGAATAAGAATAATATAAGAAGGAGCAAAAAGAAATAGTTCGAGTTCGATAACAAAAACGAAAATTGGAGGATCGCGAGAAATACGTAGCAATGTAGAGCGTAGAAAAAGAGAAATTGGAAAGAGGAAACGAACAGGATCGCCGCTATTCGCGAAAGTGTACAAGAGCAAGAATTTCGGAATGGCGGAAGGAATCCCGATGGTAACGGAATCGAAGACATAAGATAGAAAAAGAAAAAAACAAAGAAAGAAGAACGACGAGGGGAGAGTGACGTGGGATTCGGTTAGATGTCTTGACACGTCCGGGAGATACTCGTGGCAAAGACAGTGGATTCGAGAGCCGCTGTTTGCTCACACCCAATCAAGACTCGGACCTTTCTTCCGTTCGATGATCCACCCTACCCTACGTGAATCACGCGTGTACGTGTAGTTTTAAATACGTGTGGGAAACCGAGGACTATCTTCGCGCGATCGTTTCTCCGGTCGCCATCTAATCCTCGGATTTACTCCGACCCCGGTTACTCTACGTGGACATTCCCGCGAGACATACACGCGAGCATGTTCGCGATTGCCATGTCCGACGCGACCTTAGTCTATTAATCGAACGTACGTACGTCCGACGAAATCAACTCGCTGAATCTATCGAAACCGCTGAGCCTGCAATATACTACTCGCTTTCAGCTTATCTAAAAAGTCTACATGCGATAAGATCTAAAATTTTATTTTTTAATGCTCTACAACGTAGAAAGAAGATATTGGACGTGGGTCCCTTATCTCTTGATCCCTTTTACTATCCTGTTCCCACGAAGATATCACCGTAGTTTTAGTCTATTTTTAACCATCATATAAATTCTAAAAAATTTTATCTTTTTTTAATAATCTATAGTGAAAACGCGCACACGTATGCGTGTATTATATAAATTGTAAATAGATATTTTTTTACCTATATTCTACGATCTCATTTTATAAAATTCCTCATGATATCTTACGAGATAATTTAATAATAAAAAGTCAACATAAAAAAATTATTTAATTTTTATTTCAGCTTACAGTTAAAATTTTTGAGTTTAGGTGCATAGTAAAAACTGATAGAAAACGAATAATTAATTTGCCATTGTGAAAATGTGTTTTTTCTCTCTGTCAATTCGTATAACATGGCTTAAAGTGTATTTTATTACGATCATCATCCAATTTTCTATGATACGTAGACGTAACTTAACAGAACAGAATATAGAAAATTGTAATTATGTTACTTACGGCAACAATTTCATAATAATATCGGATAAAAAGTAATAAAGGCACTTTAGTGACAGATATGAAATTAATTTTCGCGGACGAGTGAAAAACCCTGCAGTTTGCAACACTGGAAATTTAAAAATCAAGACGTTTATTTAGGAAGGGAAGTTGGAGAAATGCCATTTGAAAAAAAAAAAGTATTCGAAGCAAAATGCATGACTGCGGGAATCGCTGCGAGAACAGTCGGCATTCTCTCTTTAACCGGCTATACATAACTTATGTTTGCAGCGTTATATCTCTCATCCAGGCTATGGTGGTACATCGTATAATTTCATCTTGCGTGCCGACGTGTTGGGGAAGAAACACGTGTAGGCGAGCGTTCAGACGCAACGGGGATCCAAGGTAAAATGAATGTAAGACGTACAGGGAAGATTTTCACGCGAATTCCACCGCGTACATAAATTCTCTCTTTTCCAAAATTATTAATAAACGTGTGTCTTCCCAGTATTATGCATTTATCATAAGGAATACTCGCGCAAAACAAGTAATTTGTCGCGGCTATAAAGATAATATTAAATATAAAGATATATTAAATATATTATATATGTCAAATATAAAGATAATATATACATAAATCGCGCAGCAGTAAAGTCAAAGTCAATTTTTAACGTTTAATTCTAACACGCTTTTAACAATGTCGAACCTTTCAGCGTAGGGGGACATTCCTGCGAACACGATTGAAAATCACATTCGAGACACAAGGGATACTGTTTCTGGGGAAAGCGAGGGAGTTTGCTTTTCGTCGAATTTCCGCTGTCTCCGAGACTGATTCCTCGGTGGGCCACGTCCGTCCGGCCAAACGTCCTCGAGAAGGAAACGGACGTACACGTAATTTCAATGACCATCCGTCGCGCTCGACCGCTAATTTCAGTTGTGCGAGGAATTCCTCCGTCCCTCGGGGCATGCCTTGGTACATTGCTTTACGCGCTCAAAGAAAAACAGGAGAGAAATTTCTCGGGAAAGAAATTAAGTCCGAGTAAATTAAGTCGAGAATTCTCCAGTTAATAAATCACGGCCTCTCGCTCGAATTCATTTCGAGCAACACGAAGCGTTAAGGTATTCTGTCAATCCGCAGTTTATCCAAATATTTAGATAAGTCAAGATAAAAGCTTGTAAGTCGAGAAAAAAAGCGATGTTCAAAATGTTAATTTCTCTCATTTCTTGCTAACGCTTGCTAAAGCTTCAATAAATATCGAACCTTCTATAATCATTCAAAATTGTGGAAAAATTACGTCGAGTCGTTAATAACGGATATTGGCTGTGGCATTTATCCATTGTGACCGACGCTAATCTTTTTTTCATTGCCCGACGACTATTAACTGTTTCAGGCAAATACCATTTACACCCATTGAAACCCGATAAACATAATTTTCTCGGCGCGAGCGATTGGAACGATGCATAAAATAGTCGCGATAAAACATCGTGGCATAAAACATTAAACCTGTAACGAAATATCACCGGACGGTCAATGCGATCGGCACCATCGACAATTAACTATCACGTATTGATACAGGTTCGCGGTGCTTATTTTAGCAAATATTCCTCGGGCGGTCGGCTTTTACGTTCGATGCGGATTCGCTCGAAACCGTGTCGAGAAAGAAACGTGACAAAAGGGCGCGGCAAAGCGAGATAAACCAATGAAGAATAATCGATTCGCTGATCTGCGGATATAAAATAAATTGTGTAAATATTAGCTCCCGCAAGTGGTTATGGAAAATATTTTTAATCGTTTCGAGAAACGAAGGAAAACGAAGCCGACCGAGCAGCGGACACTTCGTTTCGAATATTGATATTCCTCGCTCTCACCATTCTAGGAAAACACTCTCGCACGCATTTGTTGAGAAAATATAGCGGTCATATAAAATCGTTAATACCATGTATCCGAACTTCACGTTGTTATGACGAGAAGATATTTTTAGTTTTAATATGTGTAGCGCGACGTTCACTGACAGATGTATTGTTGTAGAAAAAAAATTTGCATATTAACGTGGAATATTAATAAGCATTCAGAATCAGTTTAAAAACAGTTTCAATATTCAAATAAATTGCCCGCAGAATGTATTTTAATGATAATTACGACATTTGTAAAGATTAAAAAAGCAATTCTAGGTTTCCGATTAAAAAATATCGCAAATTTTGATTCATATCGAGTATTTTGATGTAGATAAATTAATTCAGAAAATATATGTAAACACACATATGTCATCACTTTTGGTTAATTTAATTCGATTCGGTAGCAATATTTGCGCATCGAAACTCGATTATATTGATTTGATCTTGATTTAAACGAGATATGACTTATCGACGTAATGAATCGTGCGAATCCATATAAATTCGTCAGTTCGTTCGAATTCAAATAAACAGGCGGACACAATGATCTCGTGAATTAATATTAATCGTTCATCCGCAACCGCCGCTTAAGCCTTTCTGCATGGATTTGTTACACTCGATAATTTCATTTATGATTGAATTGCTGACAATAACAGATTGTTAAAGAATATTATATATAATCGATCAAAAATAGTGAAGTAAAGCGAAGTGAAGATTACATAAATATTCATTTCGAAACAAAAATTCATTTTTCTGCTACAAGTAATCTGATCTTGCACTCCTTAAAATAAAGATTAAATACATAAAAATTTGGACTTAATCCTGCTGCTCTGGAAGCCCCAAGATAAATTACTTTTTCATTTTGCTCCGTTGAGGTTTTGCTTCGTTGAGAAACGCAACCGTGATACGAGTGACATTTTCTCGCAGCTTCATATCGTCAAGCTCTCACTTATTAACGTAAATGGTAACGGTCAGATCTACGATCCTTGATTCAAGACCCATTCCCGTTCGTGATGGGCGAGTCTGTTTTCTGGGATCGCAGTAGTGGCACTCACGGGAGAGCAGTCGCGTGAAGTAGCGTGAGCAAAGCGACGGAGCGAAGAGAGGAGGAGAAACGTTTGAAGAAGGATCGGAGCCCATCGGAGCGATGGTGTTGGCGGCGATAGTCCGGGATCCTCGTGGGAGACGTCGAATAACACGTTACTCGCTCACAACTCCTTATACTCGCGGACACCCTCTCTTGACCCTTCCTCGAGCAAGCCGCTCTATTTACTCTCGTCCGACGTTCTCCGCGTTTATACGACGGTCAGTCGATGGTCACGGACATTTCTATCTCCGTTTCTCTCGCTGTCGCTTCCGGCGACAATTATTACCGCTTGCGCTTCCGCGATTAGGATAGGGACTACCGCACACACGATCATCAATTTTATATTGCTCTTTTAAAAGCATCTACGCAGATACGAATTTCGCAGTTTCTTTATTCTATCAATATGAATTTATTTTTTGTGTAACTGACAGATATTAAAAATGGATGGACAGTTTTATTAAGAAACTAATTTTTCTATTTTTCTTTTACTTACGAGTATACTTAATATAAATCAATCCCCAATTTCTATTATAACTTAAATGATAATTAATAAATCAATTGATTGATTAAACAATTGATATTGATTTAATAAATAAATCATAATTCGAAACACGCTAATATAAAGTGAAATAACAAGAGAAGTACCGTATACTTTGAAGATTAATCCTCCATACGCGATATATCCTCAATAAAGAAAAAGTATGTCAATCATCAGGCCCGCAGGGAGTTACAAGCCTGCTTGATCGAAGAGATATTCCGCAGAATAAAGGACTCGATGACAAACAACAAAAAGCGACAATCACGACGACCCACATGTAACAATATAACGTTTTTGCTCCCTTTCGAGTGTAACCGGCTAACGGTTAACACACGCTTACACGTCGCTCTGCGCGCCCTGCTCTTCGTCTACGATTCTCTCGTCCTCTATCAGATTTTTCATTCGCGTCACGCGCACGCTATCCAGGTTGAAAAGTTTTATCCGCGCTTTTAGCGACGATCGCGGACAGACGGATTTAGAAGCGGCGGCGGCGGCGAACGCGGTGACGAGGTATTTTCAATTCGGACGATTCCACATTGGCCGGCGTCGCGTCGTGCCGCACCGCTTGAACGGACAAAGGGTCCAGAAACAGTTGATTGGTTGTTCCGTCTTTCTTGTCAGAGTCCGCGATACCGCGTGACAGATCCGACCAACCAATCTGTTTCGAAATGTACAACAACGCCAACGGTCTCAACGTGTTTTCCGCGCTGCAAAAGCGTGCAGTCTGGCGGGGTGTGTTTAAAGGCACCTGTTCGTTTCTCTGTCTCTTCCCATTCCGCTCGGTTCGTTCCATGTCCCTTTTAATTCCTCTTTCTTTGTTTTCTCTCTCTTTCTCTCCTCTCTTCTTCCTTCCCTCCCTCTCCCTCCCACCATCTCTCTCGCTCTCCGCATCTCGCTCGGATTTTTCTTCTGTTTTTCATCTTTTTCCAACGACAGCTCATTTTACCATCACCACGTTAAAAAACGTTTCACGTACGTAAGCTTATATAATTGGAGGACACGAGATTCGCGCGACCGGATTAAATTTTAATCCCGTTCCATCGGTAGATTTACGAAATTTTGTCGTATCACAACATCCATTATCATTCTCGCGAAAACGGCTCGCAAAAATCTTCGGCGAGATTATACTTAAAAATGTATTTTCCATTTTTGTCCATGCCAGCTACTAATCCGCATGTCTCGATATCGTTAACATACATACGAAAAAAGTAATTTTGAAAAGAGACAGTGAGTGCGAAATAAAAAAAGTTTTTCGCAAGTCTTACATATTCATAAATTTTATGTGCTTTAGGTCGCCAATTAAAAAAATGTGGAAAAAATCCGTTACTTTTACGAGATAAATTCTCGAAAAGAATGATTTTGCTGAGGGATTTAAAATTTCGCTGGATACAGATCTGAAAATAATTTTGTTGGACCATCAAAATAATTTTATTGGAATCTTAAAAATAATGAGTAAAAAAAAAAAAGAGTGCTGCAAAAAGTTTTTATAATCTAGCAACTAGTTTGCGTTCTACATAATGCAACTTGAGCGTTCTACATAATTAATTTGACAGTTCAGCAAGATTACTTTTCTGATCTGTATCCAGCTAAAATTTTAGATCTTTCAGCAAAACTATTCTTTCCACATACCCAAAGTATGTTATTCTAAAATGATTTCTGCTCCAATCCGTTATTCGTTTCGGATATTAATTTCTTTTTTCATTCCGATGTACTCCAAATTACGTCGTATCGATCGCTCTTGTCCCATTTTACATTTATTTGCACGTATCAAACATCACTGCTCGTGAAATCAAAACGTCGAAAAAGACTATTGCTGTAAATGACACTCGGAAATTAACCAAGCTCCGTCCCGTTCTATTGCCCGTTAAATTAGCAACTTCAACAAATATCGCTGCTAACGAATTCTCTCTTGCCTCTTTGCCTTTCACCTGCTATAAAATAATACAAAAGCGATTGCAAGAGTCATAAATTAATTCCCGTATAAATTGCTGCGCACTCACAGACGATTGCGGAAGCGTAATGAGTTGAACATTTTATGAACTTTTGTCACGATAATATGTATATCGAGAACATTGATTGTTACAGAGGGAAGTGTCAATAATATCTTTGATTTCGGAATTAGACACCTCGGATCCATCGTATTTATATATTCGCGTATTATAATAGTTAATTTTGAGAAGAGTTAGCGATATAAATTAAAAGCTATTGCGCAATGCGCAAACATGATTAATCCGCTAAACGGTGACAATAGTAACAACTTTTACAATTAGTCTAGTTTATAAGTCGAGCGTAAGTCATGTTTACAGATATGTAAATACAAAATTAATATTTCATCACTTGCAAAACTTTCGCGTTCCCAGCGGCGAAAACTATTTCGATTAAAAGTCCATTAAAGAATAAAGATAGACCTCGCCGCGATATTCGTTGCAATTTCGACGAAAATTTACAGAAGAAGCCATACGCTTGTCAAGCCACACGCTTCTATCTAGCGATAATGCGACGAGGTTTTAATTTAACGACCATAGTCGTCGAGAGAAACGAAGCAATAATGCAATGGCACATTCCAAGAAACAGGTCGGGCACAATCGTAGAATGGAGCTCGCGACCCAGTTATTTTATCTTCTTCGTTCTTGTTTGAGAAAACAAACTCTCTCCGGGTTCACTCTCCCTAGCGACGAGCAATGTTAAATTGCAAGCGCAGATATTCGTAAGTATTTGAAATTGTTATGTTTAAATGTTCTCCGACTTTTTAATCAATTCTTTCGAAAACCTGGTCACAAGTTGCACGAAATAGAAACAACGTTTAAAGAAATGCACAAAGAAAATAAATGCATTAGCTTATTTTAGCAATTATATTTATTTATGATATCTTAAATCGCAAATAAATTTACATAGCTGTATACACATTATCTCAATGAACTGGAAATTTGTTACTTTAAAGACCAAAAATGATCTTACAGAAACGTGTTCCATCAGTAAGTCACGCAACACCTTGCAGAATGGATACGAATGTGAAGCGCGAGCGCACGAGAAATTGTCCGAAGAAGTAAAAAGCTTTATTCAGCCCCGACACGAAAAGGTTAAATGCGAGTACACACTTCGAGCTCCGATCGCAAGAAGCTAAACGATAGTACATAGCAATAAAAGCGGAGAGTTAATTCTCAACTAAGGCCAATGCTGAATGCAGCTCAGTAAACGGCCCATTTGCACCGACTTATTTCCTTTCGACCGACAACAACACATCTCGTGCAGTTAGAGGCAATCAGAGTTCGCCGGACATAACTATAGATTAATAACAACTACGTTAAAATATTGTAATCATTTGTTATAATTCAATAAAATATCAAATATTATTAAAAGCCAAATCTTGCTAAAAGTTGATCTTGAAATCGACTAAAAGATAATTGCAGCAATATAGTTTACAAAATGGATCTCAAGAAATTATTTTAATTTGCACACTTAGCTGAATCTTTCGAGATTTTGTAATGTTTTAATTTATATATTTAGATACGTAGTGAATAATAAAATTAGCGACTACAATGATTTCCGCAGTAATTGATTTCAGATTTAATCGTAAATAAATTATAAAAATATAAATGGCAATCAGATTAATTTATAATACGGGTAATTGACAGAAACATTTCCTATATCATTAAAATGTATCATCAGTTACGAATTGAAAATAGTTCACAAGTTGCGCGAATTTCCGCTAAACAGCGACGCTTGGACATTTTGATCCAACGTTAAATTCGACCAAAAGAGAGCGTGGCAAAACCGGTCCTGCCTCCACCTCTCAGTCTTAATTGCGAAAATACACCGCGCTTAAACTCTGCGATAGTAAGAAGTCTGGAAGCGAAAACAACGCGGCAATAAACGCTAGGGCGCATTCTCGGCTGCAACGGTTGTAGCTCACCGAGGGAGCGCTCAAATTTATCTTCTTCTTCTCGATTTGCTGCGAAACAAAAATTTGGAATAAATTCGTTTTTTAAAACAATGAAAGGATTGTAAGAGGTTAAATTTTTATAAAAATTTTCGAAAACTTTTTTCTGTCTGTTTCACCTCAATATGAGCATTTCGCGAATTGACTGATAATTTAAAATTAAGTTGCCGCGAGCTGCGACAAGTACGCATCTTCGGTAGAATAGAAATCAAGGTATTGAAGTTATTCGATCCTGCATTGGCGCGATGCCAGCTACGGAACTCATGCTATGGTGAACACACGCGTCCCGAAGGACGGTCGAGTGCGCGCTCGTAAGGGAGACGACATTAACCCCGAAAAGAGACCTTTACGACGCTTAGGTATCCTACACCCGTCCATTATTCCACGACTTTCCAGTCGCGCCGCAGATAATCGCGTTAACAATTACGTGCCGGCTCGGCTGCGAGTTATCTAAATTGATTAGGGGAGTAATTGCATTTGCCCTCGGGTCTCCGCGACGAATTAAAGGAGAGATAAGAGGAGAAGGGAACGATTGCGTTTTCGTAAGTATCCGCGATATGTACACGCACATCGTATGAATTCGCGGTTTGAAAATGACACCATCGAATCCAACGAATCGCATTAATCTTATTCTGAGTTTCTTTTCTTAAACAAATGTGTGCGTCATAAAAATTCGAGTATCACTATATTTATGGTGCATCGCGATCGTATTCATTCCCGATAAAGTTGCATTCTATTACGGTAACTTAAAAGTGGAGGTTTTCGAATGAATGATAATGTCAGCGTCATAAGAACCACGCGAGGAATTCCATCGTTTACGCTTCGCGATTCTGTTCTCTCGGCGATATAGGGAAGTTTTGCTGGCATTGCAAGGGGTGAAGATTACTCATTGGCTTGAGAGAGACACATAACAGAAATAAAGGAAAAGAAGAAAGAAAATGCAAAAAATAGAGAGAGAGAGAGAGAGAGAAAGAGTACGAAAAAGAGACCCCCGAGATAAGATAGGTAGATGCCACGTAAGATATTCTGTACGAGGTATGAGACCGAGCGAGTTTCTTATCCGCCGCGTCGCGGGATGAGAAAGAAATCTTTAAAGCGCACTTTGATTCATAGGCGACCGCCCCGGCAGTGAGGGACAGAACGTGACCTGGCATTAAGTGTCCCATAAAATATTGCGCTCATGTAAATATCCTCGTAAAATTCAGCGGGCAATGTGGCAGCGGAGGAGTGGCGGTTGCCGCTTCCCTCGACTCGCGCTCGTGCCACGCCGTCGCCACATCACACTGCGATATTCTAGATACTTACTCCCTTTTACCACCCCGTTTCCCCTCCCCTCCCCAGCTCTGCAAATTCAAATTCGACACACAACCCTTTCTTCTCGCACTCGGCTGGGTAGACGTACATACGAGGACTGCGCGAAGAAGATGAAATGTCTCGGATGAAAGAAAAGCTTACTGAGAGATCTGACTCGAAATTCCACTTCCAAATCCGGCGTAGAGAGAGCTCTCTTTGAGAAATTTGTTGCGAATGCGGTAAGCAACAGGAAGACAAAATCTCAGCGGGAAATAAAAATTGTAAAAGCGCGCATTTAGCTCGTATAAGAAATGAATGGAACATATTTTGATAAACGAGGTTGCTGTTTTTATTAGTCAGTGCATGGCAAATCGACAGAAATCTTTCTCTTATAACACATGAATCAGTAATATAATATTAACTGCTAAAAAGTATATTCGTTCTGTTTCATACAAAAATATATACGAAGATTAACTTCAGCAAAGCGCTCTGTGCAAGAAAAAAGTTATTAGATGGTTTTTAATCGAGCATGCCAAATGTAATTCAACTCGTGTTACGGCGCGACGCTGCGTGTTCGACGTTAATATTACGAACGCTATAAACTCAGTCGATTCGCCACACAATTCTTTTCCTCATCGTAAAAGCGCTTGGGATACTGCTGTCTCGAATAACTACGTAGAACGTGGTAATTCTCGGTTCTCCATGTTATACATGATGGAGGCAACATGAATGAAACATCATAACGCTAAATGAAGTAACTAACGAAAAGAAACATGACTGATTTATCCTCCAAAATATGCACGAAAACGTATCTCAAATATATCTAAATATAATCAAGCAAGCATTGTTAAATATTTAGTCGTAATAAATCTTTATCACGATCTACTATATCTCGCAATAATTCTTGTAATTTCTGCAAGATTTTATGATAATATATATTTTGCAAAAATTTTCTAACGTGAGAGCGTGTTTTCACATTAAATTGCGAAATCAAATTTATGGCTAGTTTAGCGACCGCAGTCGGAAAACTCCCGACATATGCACTGAATGCGCGTTAGAGTGCTCGAGGTAGAGGCTCGCCGTCGACTCGGCTTCTCATTTTTCTTTTTCATAAATGTGGAACTATTCTTCATAATAAAACTAAATGCATGTGAATAACAAAACGTACGCATTTTCATATTTCCATAATTGCGGCACATTTTTAATTCAATTGAAACAATTGATTAAAAGCCGCATCTCCCTCTCTCTCTCTCTCTCTTTCTCTCTCTCACTCTATGGATAAAAAGTTAACCCGTATATCGCGGCCGATCTAAAACTAGGTTATACTACTTTTTCTCAGTCTATTGACACTTGAATTCATATGACGGCATTTCATCATGTATTAAATACATATTGCGATCTAATGATCCTTTTATTTTATATATAAATCTAAAGTTTTGTTTAAATCTAGCTGATGTTTTGACTAATAATTTTATTTTTTTAAATTTGAGATTTAAATTTAAGTTTCAACATTTAAATTTAAGTTTCCTGAAACGCTCCATGAGATCAATTTGTCAACGGCCAAACTTTTTGATGGTAGCACACTCTGCGAGATACATTTGTTACAACATTCAAAACTTTTACTTGCACTGTACGCGCGTAGACTTAATTCACTGGATTATCGCGGCCACGATCGATTGAAATTCTATATAGTATGTATCTACGTCTAAAGCCACGTGCTTTCCCTTAATTACAGATTTCTTAATGAATAACTTAATGAATAGCTATGTCTCTGACAAAGTTAAACTTTCGAGCTGTCCAATATTACTTGTGGTTATTAGTTTTTTAATTTGCAATATTAAATATCTACGATTAAACATCTTAGGCTAACTCTATGAGAGTAAAATTTTGAGATGAAACTTCATGAAAATCCGCAACTGAGAGAAAATAAGACTTCTGATAAATTCTACATCCTCTCATATCTGTCACGTCGCGCAATTTTGACGCATATGTGTGCATCGCGCGCAAATGTCATCCATTCTCGTCGGATATATGAAACTTCTAGCAAAAGATTTCCGTATGTCAGTATTGTATTTACAGTGGCATGAATCCGGAAGAACATCGCGCTGTAGATCCTTAACACTACGAGTAACGAAATACGCATCGGTAAACAGAGCAGCTTAATCGCAGCATTTAGTTGATTCTGTCATAAGTTTATGACAAAATTAATTACAATAAATACGAACTCTGAACTTTCGAAAAGTCTTCCCTTTTTCTTTTGCCAAATTCAACTCCTTCAGTCGTAAGCGTAGATAGCGCATTTTTATCGCATTTCAACGCTTCGACGTTGTCGTCATCGTTTACCAACACTCACAACGGACAAGCTCGAAACGCGTGCAAAACGCGAACGCGTGCTCCGTTCGTGAGTTTACAAGAAAAATTTTCGTGGGGAAACTTCTTAATTGAGTGGGAATATGCTGCGCGATGCACTTCGTACTCTTTGCATTTTTCCGGCTTCGCATTTTCCATACTTCGCATCTTCCACGAAAGTGCAACGCGAATAGTTGGAAGCTCATAACTCCGTGAGGTGCATTCTCGCCATCAATACAGCGAAGCGACGTATCGCGAGATGGAAATTATGAGTTTCCCTGGAATCGATCGTGGAACGTGTAATTTTAGATGAAAAAAATATCTTTTACGTTCCTACAAAGAGAAATATTATTATCAGTCGCATAATAATTTACGATATGTATTATATACATATTTAACTTTTTATAGATTTTATATTTCTCAATTGCCTCTCGTCTTGCAAGAAGGTTTGTAAAAACACTCTAATTGCACAATAAAAGTGCTGACAGAGCGTAAACAAAAATTTGCATTTGCATTGATTGCACGAGTCGTTGCTTTATGCACGATGGAAGATAAACGGAACATTACACGTTCGGGACTTTGTACTGCGCTTCGTAGGATAGCACGATGATTTTATTGTAAAGGTAGATAGATTAAATGGCATTACTTTGCACTGTCCTTTGGCGAAGACAATTTATGCGGGACCGTTGCTCTGCATAAAGTGCAAGCGTTTCGGCGTTCCTTTTATTAATCTAATTATTTTATGTATACGCGTGTGTGCAATCTCTTTTGCAATAAATCAATAAATAATTGTGCATGTTCTATAAGACATTAAATACTACCGATCTTATATATTTTAGTATATCTATTTTAAGAGTGCAATGAATTCATGAAATATTAGTATATTTATTTGTAATATCTTTTATGTTTTTAACTTGATATATATATATATATATATATATATATGTGTATCTATGTATTATACATGTTGTAATTGCCTGATAAACAATTTTCAGAAATCCACTATCTCAAATTGAAATAAAATATGATTTATCATTTATCGATACGCGATACAGCAGTAATTGTGATATAAAATACGCGGTGAACTGTAAAATATAAATATGTACAAATTGTAGCGACGCCCGTGATAATTAACATTTCAAGTAATTATTCGCATAAAATAATTGCAAACAATTGATTTGCAAACGAAATAGATTACTTATTCCGTGGTTGCTCCGCTGTTTCCCGATGCCTTCTTAAATCTCTTTTTTTTTCTTTCTTTTCTTTCTCGAATCTTTCTTGTTCCTTTTTTATTTCTTCATAACACTCACACATAATACTTACTCGCAAAAACATGATTAATTACGATCGCGCGCCTGCTCATCATCAGAATACTTTTACCGCAATACCGCATAATAAAGTACTATTTAATAAAGTTAATTTAATAGTTAATTAAAACACAAAGGATTCATTGAAAATATACAATCAAACTTTTGTATTGCAAATACGTTTCGGTAAAATAGTAAAAAAATTATTATATTTGTATTTTAATTATTTGTAAATTATAATACTTATATATTGTTAATACGTAAAATGATATAATACGAAGTTGTTAATAATTGTCCGCGGAAAATAATTGCGGCTTTGCGATAATACACTATGTGCACAAAAAACAAGTACCATTATTAGATACTTCGTAGGTAGTTTGTCGTGAAGTATTTAACACAACTAAGAAAAAATATGTTGAAAAACAAATTGTCGCTAATTATTGACGGCAGAATTAACGTTATTCTGCAAATTTGAAATTAAATTTAATAATTCACTTCAGGTGGTGTTATTAGTAAATTGTGCAAATTTATTAAAATGAAGAATTAAAGAATTAAAATAATTAAAATTTCCACTGATAATTATGTCTCGTTATTTACGCAAAAAAAATTATATTATATCACAAAATTTATTATATATATCCCGAAAATATATTATTGTGAAGCCTCGATATTTTATATTATATTTTTATATTAAAATTTTTTTATTAAAATTTTTTGATATTAAATTTTTATATTAATTTTTTATATTAAAATTTAAGATTTTAATTAATTTCTAGAGTATATTATCGGAGTCGCTCTTTATAATCATATTACATTATTTTAACATATTTTTCATTTTGCATTTGCGTTATATGTGTAATAATAATAATAATAATTTTAAAATTATATTGTTATATAATAATTATTGTAAACTAAAAATTAATATAATATACACTAAAATTATTATAATATAAAATTAATATTAAAATTGTTTTACATAATATAAAACAATTTACAAAGCAGAAAGAGAAACATTTCTTGCTTATAAATTGACATTGAGTGTAGCAAACATTATAAAATATGAAAATTGAATATTTTTAATCTTAAAATAAAAAAAAGAGAAAAAAATTTTTCATTTAATATTGAGAAATAAAGTCATAATATTTATTAATAGTAATATAACAATTCTATTTGTTTCAATTTATTCGGCCATGTTTAGCACGAGCAGAAATTTCTCATGATATATTTTACAGACGGCTTACTTAGTGTTTATATATAGACGTTACTCTTCAAATAACTCGTAAAATTCAGCGAGTAAAATTGCCAACTTCTCACGGCATGCCGCGATATGTCCTACATCTTCGTCACACCGTGACCGTAAAATTCACCCCCTTCCGCTCCTCTGGAGGAAAAGCCATTTTCCTTAAAGCGTGGTATTTCACGTTGTTGCAATTGTAAATTACAACGCGCATATCTGCGTAACCAATTATATTAGCGTCACAACAGTGGCATCGCAAATGTAGTTCACAGTATGAAACGTGTCATTTTATCTACATGGAGCTTTTGTCGGTTTCAACAACCGTGGAAACATCATTTCGATAACGAGTCATCGTTTTATGCGTACAACGCGAAATAAAATTTATTATATTTTTCATTTAAAAAAAAAGAACATTAATTTGAGATTTGTAATTATACACGATTGTCGATAGTATTAAGAGGTAACATTTTTTAATCGACTAACTTTTTAAAATTATTGACTAAAATAGAATGCAATATTTATTGACGACCGTCCGCATTGTTGTTTTGTGACTGTCACGTATATAAAAATTGATATAATATCTTGTATCATGAAGGACAGATAATTTTTCTTTAAGATACTGCAGCATTTCCAAAGAGCGCGAAGATCGCGGAACCATTTTCAAAGTCGCGTCTGTCACCGCGGGAATGTCAGATAAATCGATCAGCGACTTTCATAAGACGCGTTTTTCCCGCCTTCCATTTAGTCTCATAAAATTCACATAACCGAGTTACATTAGATGATACTAGCTACTGCTGCTGCTACCAGCCACGAATTTAAATTCAATACGCGAAGGTTCTTCTCGCGGTAGAGGCGGGCGAACTTTTCTCGTAAGTTAGTTTCTTTGTATCGTTCGCCAGACACGAGCATCATATTGAATCTCTCTTTGTCTCTGAAGTGCCTCTTCCGCATTGCAATTGCAATTACATACGTTACAAATGATATTCCGGTTTTCTTTTACAAACTGGACAAAAGCTGCAGACATTTCACATAAAAAAAAATTATATTAAAATGTATTAAAGATGATAGACAATATACAAAAGTAACATCGGTCACGAGACAAATGAGTTTCACGATTATAATGTCAACAAAAATTCTTCCTTGGTCAAGATACCTTTATCCTTTTTCAATAAACATTAAATAGTATAACAATAAAATGGGATACTATGACTCTTACCTTTGTTACTCACAAAGTTTTATTTTTTAACAAATGAAACCATGTAGAGAATTTTTTTA
Source organism: Cephalotes varians (assembly GCA_037157785.1). Classification (NCBI taxonomy): domain Eukaryota; kingdom Metazoa; phylum Arthropoda; class Insecta; order Hymenoptera; family Formicidae; genus Cephalotes; species Cephalotes varians. Next base: position 1,481,555 of record JANQDE010000022.1, read on the forward strand.
TATTGATAGAAATACCGATTCACAAGAAAGATCCTATAGATTGAAACTATAGTTATTAAACGTTCCACGCAGAATGTGCTATGATAAAAATGTGCGAATTCATTCACAAAGATAAGTGTTAAAAGTAACAGGAATTCAGTTTTCAATATCAAATCCCGCTATAGCAGAGATTGTCCGATCACAGCGAGAAAAAATATAGTCGATAGAATTTCCATCACATAGCTTACCAATTTTCTGTATTGCTTTCGCTATCGTCGTCATTCGAGAATTCTCGGATCTTACCGCATGCAATTGTTATATTCTTTTTTCTTTTTATATGAATGAAACATCATTTACAATTTAATACGCGTATGTTCATATATTTATAATTAATATTTATAATTAATTTTATAGTTAATAATGCATTAGAGTGTGCAATAGAGAATTATAAAATTATCAAAATACCAATATATATATATATATAGACAGACAGAGAGAGAGAGAGAGAAACAGAGAGAGAGAGAGAGAGAGAGAGAGAGTTTATATGTACTTTGTATGTTTATATGTATTTATTAATGTTTGTAAGCAAAGAAATTGATATTCAATCTTAAATGATAAAATAGAACAATAAAATACACTTTTGTTATAGAAAAGTTTAATTTAAATAACGGAAATCTTTACGGCATGCATTGAAATAATGATTGACGGCATGAATTGAAGTAAAAATTGTAGGACTTGTAAGCAGTAAATATTAAAAAAAAAAAAAGAATAACATACTATTTCACAAAACGAGCGACATTTCCGGCAATTTCACTGTATCGTTTATTCGCAAAATATAGGTTCCGAGATAAAGTTCGCAGAGAAACTATTTCACGAGCGACAGGTGTTAATTCCGCGTTGATTACTTTTACATCGTAAACCGGCTAAATGTTGTCGATTCAAATCGTTACAGCCTGTGAAATACATGCACCGCAACGGGATCCCATTAACAAACTATTTAAATTCCACAAATTAATTTAGGGCAGCAGCTGAATATGTTAACAATAATTTCTATGTATAACGGACAGTTTATAGAGAAATGTTTGATTTAAAAAATTTTTTTCAAATCAGTCATTTGTCACTGCTAGGATATCTTTTTATTTTTTCATTATCGCTCTCGTTACATTATACAACAGATATTGCATTGTTACATTAGTAGAAAGCAATACAGGTAAAAATAATATTCAAACAAATCTATTTTTAAAATTCATGGACAGCTCGGAAATGTGAGAAAATTGCTTGGAAAGTTCTGTCGTTGACTCGTTTATCACTTTTGAGCGTTTTTGCAAAAAAATCCACCGGTACTTAGGCATTCGCGCATAGTGTACGATAGTTTCTGTTATGAGATAGCTGTATGAATGCTTTATAACCAAACTTTCTACAAAGGCCCGTTTTTTTCCATGAATATATAACACGACATAAAATATTCCGCGTATCCGGTGCGTATCGTGGCAAAAGCCTCGGGATATTTTCGCGAAACTACTGCGACTTTACGATTTACTCTGTGCCCAGAATTAACTAATCGATCTTAATATGCAATAGGCTTAATGATACTTAAAATGTAAAATGCGCACAATGCTCTTCTTTATAATTATATTAAACTCTTTTTCTCCAGCGATAATTCATCTAATGAATCCGAATCTCATTATCTTCTTTTAAAAGAATTATTCTCGTTAAAGAATTTGCTCTATCGAAACTTTCGACGGAGAATGAATATCGCATTCAATTGACGCATTGTTGTCTGTTTCAGTGACGGGGCTAGAGCCAGACTTCGCTTACCCGCTGGAGAACGTAACGATCCCGCAGGGTCGAGACGCTACCTTCACCTGCGTGGTGAACAACCTCGGTGGATACCGGGTGAGTCCTTCCTCCTCCGCGAGCGGAGATCACTCTGGCAGCGCCAAGGCCCGGGTAACTATTTTACCATTAACCTGTGTCCGCCTGTAATGGACTACCTTATCTACTACCTACTACTACTACTACTAACTCTACTACTGTCACTACTACTACTGCACCACTTATATGCGCGCCTGCACTTCACAGCACTGCATTTAACTGCACTACTGCCAGCTATGAAAAAAAAGAAATATACATACATACGCATACACACACACACATATATATATATATATATATATATATATATATATATATATATATATTTATATACATATATATGTGTGTGTATATATGTGTATACTATCACAGTATCTATCGCCAGAGCGCAGCCACCTTCACCAACCATCTCTCTGTATACGACATCCATTTTCATCTATCAGTCAGTATACAGGTACTGCCCGACTACGACGCAGCAACCGAAGTTTCATAGTCTCTTCACGTTCTTCCTGTCTCATTCTCTTTGTTCACTTCGTCTGAGAAATACTGACAATTCACGAAGAGAGCGAGAGAAAGAGAGAGAGAGAGATTTTTCCGTGCAAAGTTACTTACGAAATGGCTAATGCTTTCGCGCGTCGAAAGAATGCAACGTTATCCGTCATTATAACCGATCGTTATTCGTCATTATAGCTGATAGCTATATGCGTCTAGTCATTACTAAACTTAAAACGCGCCGTAATAACAGCTTTCGCGGTTTGTTCGCGGCGTGTTTGTATGCATCGCAAATATATCGCAACTAAAATACTGATGCTGTAGCTACCGCGATACGCACATACTCTCGCGTCTCGTGTTTTAAGTTAGTATCTTCAACCTAATGTCCTAAAATGTCCCTACGATTTCAAACGCAAAGTAGATTAAACGTTTATCGAAATCGATGTTATCAATATTTACACGTCGCATAGCCAAGATGAAATTTATTCGGATCGATCGATCGATCTCCACCTTTGTCCTTTCTCTGAAAAGAATTCGAATCGCGGGAGAATGAATGGATACAAAAAAGCCGATCCATCGTTGCAGCTATTGTTTTTTTGACAATGGCTTTCGGGCACATTGCCCACCCCTATTTCCATGGAGTCATGCTTTCCAAAAGACCACGTCCAATATTATTGACGCAATAATTTCTTTGGTGTGGACGTTCGAGATAAGATCACGCTTATTTCATTATATGTTAAAATATTTATTATTACTTAGAATTTGTTTCAAAACCAACTTGCGGAATGCACTATGAATATTTAAGTGGCTCTCTCAGTTAATCCTTTGCCGACCGGCAATCAGGAAACTTTGGAAATTGGAAATTTATTTTCGTAAAAATAATTACACACACACACATTTTCAATATAACTATCAATTTTATCAAATGCCGATAAAAATAATATAGTAAAGTTATCTGCAAAATCTTGCAAAAATCTTTAAATTGAACAATGAAATTTGTCGTATCAAATAGCAATTATTTTATAAATATTTATATACAAATTTTTTATATACAGATATTCTAACGTCAATTCAATTTTATATAAATTTTAATGGTTTCTTATAATTTTCTGGCTAATTTTAAAACGGGATTGTTTGAAAGATATTGTTTATACGTTTTTTCGAAATACCTCAGAACCGCGCGTAATTGCATAAGTTCCGCTTTACACTTTCCGGTAATAGCGCGATTTTCAGCAATGGAAGGAAGATTGATCAAGGCCAGCACACAGTGCTGCTATATGTAGTGAAATTGATTTCGCGCGAGAACATATCGCCGATGTGGCGTATTAAGCGCTTAACGGCTCCACTTGTTGAACCGATAACTTCCCGATTGCCGAGGGTTCCCCTTTTCCCAGGCCGCGGAGACCTCTCGCCAAGGAAAGAAATTTCGGCGTCGTGCGCGCGACCGTCGTAGGTTTTAATTAAACTTGGCACTGTCAGAGTTTATAACTTGTTGGAAAATGCGATTACTTCCGGCAATGCGCTCGCCTGCGTTTTAACTTCTTTCTTTTAACACAGTCGGACAATCCTCCGCGCGGGAGTTTACGTTCTTTTCTAATAAGGATCATCGTGACGGTTTCATTATTTCTTTTTTTCTTTGTTCTTCTACATTATTAAGTATACATAGAGATTATTAAATATACATAGAGATGAGCAAGAGAGAAATTTTACTTCGCAAATTCGCGATTATTATCACAAATTTTTCACTAATCTCGCAATTAAAAATATTTTAGAGAATATTTCAGACTAAAAATGATATCGATTATTCATTTTAAATAATTAAATAATTAATTAAATGGCTAAAGTTTCTTATATTATTCAATTGCGATAAATAAATTAAAATTTTTAGAGAATTATTTGTAGACAATTTTTTTATATTTGTGTATTTCAATTTTATTCTTATAAAATGAAAAATCTGTTGTTGCAACAGAGAGATGAGATATATTAAAAAAAATTGAACTAACGGCTGTTGTCTCAAAAAAATAAAATTTTAAGCGATAAAATTTTCTTGTTAAAGTACATATCTTGATTTTAAAACATTCTGGCTTTGCCATCTCTTCGAGCAATTTCAATTATCATGATTTAGCGCAACAATGTATCTTATTTTCAATTGCTCGCAAAAAACATCATAAAATACAACAATCACGTAATTATCATAAAAGAAACATTTCGTCTGTATAGTGGATAATGGTAAAATTTGGGAAATTCATGCATAATTTATCACGATCAATCAGCAACCACTCATGTACCATTAAATCAATTGATTAATTCGTAGCTCTTGATTTCAGTCATTAAGAGGATCATTCCGTATTCATATAATTATCAGCCACATGAAGCAATTGATAAATAAATGTTTGTATTACAAATATTATTCGTCATTAGATTGATCTTTATTTACAATTGAAAATAACGCGTGTATCAGTATTGACGGAAAAAATTACGTTTCTTTCCATTCTTGAATAATTTTCTCGCAGGACGAAAAAGTTCGAACAGCTTTTGAAGACGATTAGCGAGTTTTTCGTCGAACTGAGTTTCACTTCTCGCTGATTCGAATAGAAACTGGCAGAGCGATGACGTTCAAATTAACGTGCACACTGCTTACAACTTGTATGCCCTATGCTCTAAGCGAATCTCGCGGACCGACTAATACGAGCCTACAGCGAAGATGTTCAGGCCTAGTATCCGGCTTTTCCGCTTGTTAGATTTAAGCTTCGATGCTTAATCGCACCCGCTGGGAAACCGAGGTAGTTCGGCGATTGCCCCAGGCAACAGCATCTGCCTTTGCTTTGAACGACGATTAATGAATGCAAAAATGCATCATATATCGCATAAAAAGTAACTAAAATATTTGTACAACAATCTTGTATAATTTGCGAACTCAGATTTTTGTTATATTGTAAATGTCTTGTAATCATGTCTTTAATAAAAAAAAAAATTGTCTTTAATAGCGGTGTATTTAAGCGCGATAACTTTGTTTTTAAAGACGCATGATTTTATGATAATCTTAGTTTATTCTTTTAGTACGCAATACTTCATACAGAAAAGTGGATTCTGTTGCCTCGGTGGATAATAGTCTACTTGGAAATCTATAGACGAGAAGTTTCAAAGAATATTTCAAAACGGAAATGATGAGCATGAAACAATGACAGATTGTAAAATCAATAATTACAAGCGTTAGGCGTAGTTCTTTCCAGCTTTGAGCACATTCGTGCCAAACGAACACAAGCGTTATCTTACATAATAATCTCATGATTATCCTTTTTATCCCATTTCTACTTATCATCTTTTAAAAATATATATTTTTATCAAATGCTATTTTATCGTCTAATGTTACAAATGTACTATATCGATTCTGATTGTATCAAGAGCGTCAATTTGTAAATATCGAAGAAATACGAGATATCATTCTAACAAAAATTGAACAATATATTACAATTTCCAGCGTTTTGCTATTTCAGATTATATTCTCTGTATGATGTAACTCTTTCTCGTTCGAACGGATTACAATTGTTCGTCACTACACCAATTTCCTAAAGTCGACATCACGATAAACGTTCCGTGTCCTGCTTCGATATGAAAACATTTCAGGTCCACATTGGCTTGTCCACGAATGCACAATTTTTATTTGCACATGTGTCTGTTTACAATGCATAAAACGCACTTGAGATTTGAATGTTCGTGCGAATTGAAATATGGTGCAAGCTGCATTGGAGAAGAATTGAGATGCACATTGTTCGGACGTGTTATGCGCCCTGAGTAATTGTCGCGTCCGAGGAGCGAGACGTGCTGGATACGTATTGTTCTTAGCGTGTCACTGAATTCCTGTCTATATGCGAGAGGCATGCCCAATGATGCATGAATATATGATAACGGAGAGTACATGAGGTTGCATGAGCATGTTTTTAACAGTAAGCACTAATCTAGACAGATAAACGAGATATGTAACTTAATATTAGAGTTTAGATCGGAGACGATAGGTCGGATTTTAGCAGCAACAATCAATTCTAGCGATTCAGTTAGAGGCTAAAGCGATATCTTTCTCTTTTCGTATGAGTTTCGTTTGTGTCGAAGTAATGTATAAATGTAGGACGTATTATCATAGGATGTATTTATCACAGGACGTATCAAATTAAAAAGAAGTTAAGAGTAGAACAAGTAAGTCAAGAACAACAAGAGAAGAGAGGAGAAGAGCGTAATTAAATATTTTAAAATTATGTTTAAAAGAATAATTTTTTTGTAAATTTTGTTGTTCTCATCGTTTAATGTTAAATATGCGATTTTCTTGGTTCATTTACATCGATTGCGTAACTCCCGAGATAAGTAATCTCAAGCCGGATCCAGACCAAGCTCAGACGAGTGCAAACAAACAATGAACAGCGTTCTCACTTTAGCGAGAACGACATCGCCGATGCTCATCGAAACAAGTGGTCCATTCGCGCTTGTTTACGCTCGTTTACTTAATCTGAATCCAGCTTTCGGCTTATTCGATGCGCTCTTACACGAAATGCGAACAAGATTAAAACACGTTTTATTCGTATCACCCGGTACGTTCAGAAAGCGTAGAACGAGTAATCTCGTCCGAAACGTGCGTGTCACGTGAATCGGTTAATCGTTCGAATTCCGCACACGCGGCTACGCGGATGAGTGCGTTTCGTTGTACCCTCGAGCGTGCCGTACCGTGCCGTACCGTGCCGTACCGCGCCGCGACGCTCGGCGTTGTGCTCTGCCATAAAATCTAACATTCAACCCGCCGTTATCGTGCGCTATTCTCGGACGCTGCGCTCGAATTTCGCGCACATTCGCGGTGAAACAAGCAATATACAATAAACAATTAAATTTCGTATGCATTTATAAATATGCAAAATACGTTCTAAAATTTTGATTGCAATATTTATGGATTTTTAAGTAATTTAATTTTTCTTTTAGAAATTTATTGGAAAATTTTTTTGTTCTTTTCTATTTTTTTTTTTAATTTTAATTGTTAAGTATTATATAGAGATAAAATAAATTGTGAAAATAGATCGCAGCGCTCGCATATTGTTTACATTGCCGCCCATTTCAAGACGTCACAAATTATTTGTTCAAAAAAATTTAATTTTTACCTAGTATATTATATGTTATTTCATAGTCTAGATATATATATATATTTTTTTTTTAAAGTCTCAAGTATAAAGAAGGAAAAATTCTTATTAAATTACCTCAGAAAAACCTTTCATTATAGACTAAAGAGATGAGTTTTAACAAATGTAACAATGGAGAAAATCATTTCGAAAGGGTTACAGTTATCGGAGAACGAGAATGAGAATAAGAAAGGAGGGCAAAAAAAAAAATAATCAAATACAAAGACAAAATAACACTCTAGCATCTCGAATTCCAACCGTGAAATTATGATGATGAAAAAGATGTGCAAAGCAAGAGGATGGTTCCGAGTTGTCCAACAGTGAGCATCGTAACGAGAGAGAAGAAAGACGGAAGCCGCGAAACTTTTAATTAGCGAGTTTATCCATTTATACTATACGCCGCTCAAAAAGGGAACAATCGTCTTTGTCGGTCGAAAGTCGAGAAAATAAGAACTCGGGAACGGGTTGCACTATATAAGTGGGTGACGGCGTTAGAAAGCCACGAATAAAACGCGAAAGATGAGAAGGGATGAAGAGTTAGGTGAGCCGTGGTGAGGGGTTCTGAAGAGGCGCGGAGGAGATGGCGGGAAATAAACGAGGTGTGGTAGACTGGACCGAGGTTCCCGATCCCACAATGCGCCACAATGGAGCGCCGACGATGGTTTTGCATATGAAAGAGGGCCGAGAATGGAGGGAACGTGGAGCCAAAGGCTGGAGGAAGGGGTAGTAGGTGTACGTAACGCGATATTATATCGGACTAGAGGGAGGTTAACCCACCCCCTCGCCGTCGCGCTCTCTCATCCCCCTCCAATCTCTTTATGTCTATCTATCCGTCTGTTCCGTTACCACTGTGGGCTCCTTCGCGGTTTCCCCTCCTTAAAGGATCGGAAGGCTAGAGAAGTAGGAGGAGGGAGGAAAATCGTAAGCCGACAGTACCCTGGGAGGAAACTGCATTAGATAAAGAGGACGTTTTTGCATTAAGATAGAGGCTCGTTTCCATACAAGGCACGGCGTGCCCTTTAAGATCTCGGTCGTCCTCCCATCTTCCTCCCTACTTTAAATCCTCTGCTTCCTTCATTGTGCTGCAAATTCGTAACCCACTCCTGCTCAAGAAGACATGTGCGCGATGCTGTGTTCCCCAAAGAGGAAAGGGAAAATGACGGTTTTCGTCTTGGTGTACAGGATTTCCCTTTTTGGAGACGTAGCAAGATCGCGAGGTCGCTCGGTTTTCGAGTTTCAACTTTCGGATGCGAAGCGACGTATTGTGCACGCCTTGAAGTTGCCGTCGTAGTTATTCGCACGATATTATCCGACGTTGCTATAGATACGTTCTTTCACTTCCGAGAGCGATTTTCATATCGCATATTCACGAAAAATCTGCTACAGAGTTTTGCGAAGTAAGAGTTCCATGACGAAATTATTTGCTGATCATCTTTATTTCATAATAATTGAGAAATAGTTTCTTTTCAATTTTGTGTTTTGTTGTGTCTTGTTATTATTATATTGATATTTCTAAATTATCCAGATATCCAGATATTATCCAGATATATAGACAATCAAATGTAATATACAAGTTTCATAAATAAATTTCATAAATTTTATTTTTTATATTCTATGTTCATTCCTAAAACATTTTTGACTTTTTAATTTCGAGCAGCTATTTCGAAATACACGTACCGAACGAAACGAACCTATTGTTTCGCTCGCGAGAATATTTTTAGTTTTTCCCTTTTTTCCCCTTTTTTCCTTCCTTTTCCACAACAATTAATCATCAGTGAATGAATTGACGGCAATACGACATAAATGTTTGAGAGTCGCGAGCATCTGTCGCGGCGACTTTTCCGTCCCTTCCTTTCCGAGAGGGTGCTTTGCCACACACCCCTTTCCTCTCCGGAACGTCGCAAGGCGCACCGAAAGGGAGAATGGGGTCGCGCTTATACTCCAGCATAATATATTATAAGTGGAGGCACTCACAGGGCCGTCACTACCAAACACTCGCACCCTCTCGCATCTCAACCGCCCCTGTAGCCGTTCCCCCTTCACCCTCCGCGTCCGCTCTCTATACACTCCGCTCGCGGGTTATCGATAAGAACCGCGGAACTCCTTTGTCGGTTGATAGATAGCCTTTCAGAGCGATGCGAGGTCAGATATTCGACATGGTACAGGTTCAATTTCATGCCAATAATATCTGTGCAGAGGGAGGCGAATAGGGCAGAGGGTGGGAGGGACGCAGGAGGGAGATGAATATTCGCGATACGCCACACTGCAGTTTCCTCTTTCAGGAATAGCTTCGGCCAGAATGTGGGGCAGAATGACGATTAATACGTGTTAACCAGTCACGATTGCATTTTCTCGTCCCTTTCTCCGCCCAGCCTTTCTTCTTCTTTTTATTCATTGATTTTAATCCGTTAAAAAATGGGTTTAATTAATGGCGTATATCAGCGGCTTGGAGCGAACTGCAATAACCGGTGAGAGTTCAATTTAGCGTTGATGATACGAAGGATCGCGAGCGAAAGCGCGGTAACCCACATTCGGAATAGTCACGATAGTTACTTCAGAAGCAATATAACTTGCGGAACATTCACGAGAGCGTGAAGAACTTGTAATAAATTATACCAATACGGCAAGTTCACAGGCGAAATGTGTGTGTTTGGCCGACGTTTATTTCTATCCTATTTACTATTTTTATATCTAATATGGAAGCTCACTTGAGTTTTTGATGTAAACATAATGTTACATCCTGTGAGAGTAAAGCACCTGAACTTTGCCACTAAACCGTTATCTCTCGTGGCTACCTTTCTTTATTTTTCTGAAAAAGTTACGTTCTATGGGTTATCGTGTTCTTGCTCGCGGAATTCTTCATATTTACACAGTGGCAGACCGTCGCGGCGCGCAACGGTACAGTTTTCCAGTCAAGGGATGTGGCGGAGGAGCCGTAGCAGACTTCGCCATAAAGAGAAGATTCTTTCGTAAAATATACCAGCTTTTGATGCCTGCCTTCGAGGCGATGTATACAAATATTTCATTCATTCGCGAATAGAAAGCGTCCCGCGTTTATATCTCTCTTTTTGCGCAAAGTCTCGCAGACGTTATCGTAATCGAGTTCGTATTTGAATCGCGACAGAAAGCTTAAGATTGTACTTCCGAATATTTCAGAAGTAACTGACGTAGAGACAGAAAACCAGGAATAGCGATAGGAAAGTGCTTTAGGTTAGGAAGTTGGATTCTTCCTCGACATCGGATGAAACAATATTAGAACTTTGCTTAATATTTAACTCTTTTGTATTTATGTTCGACATACTAAGGAACAAATGTCGTTTGTATTCATTTTTGTGTTAGAAATTCATTTTAATTACATAAAAATAAGAAAAAGTAATTCTAGAAATTTTGTTCCAAATCTAATACCGAAAGAGTTGCTTAAAGTGTAAGATTGTGGAAGCTATAAAAAATCTGGCTTAACAAGCACTTTCACGAAATATCTCTCGAGGTAGATTCCGGTTAGATCTGCGACGGAAAAGAAATCGTTAATTAACGAGTTACGCACGGCGATAAGATTAGGTAGGCTTTGGGAAGGCGGGGAAACGGTTCCGAATCGCTCTCTAAGAAATGGGTTTGTGAGGCCAGGTGGCGTGGATTAAAGCAGACACCAAGGCGATCCTAGCGATTCACGAGCACGTGATCACGAACAACGCCCGTCTGTCGGTGACCCACAGCGACTACAACACATGGACGTTGAACATTCGCGGTGCACGCCGGGAAGATCGCGGAATTTATATGTGCCAGGTCAACACAGATCCCATGAAGAGCCAGGTATGCAGTATTTTTTTATACATAAAAGTGCGATTTTTACAAAGGTAACTTATTTTGCGCGAAGAATAATGTTATACACGTGCGCGAGCGCGCCCGCGCGAACACACACACACGTACACGTCTTTTTCATGATTATACTGCAAAAATACGTAATAATTATATCACGTAAAATTGAACAAATAGAGTATTGCTGTAACGCAAAATTATTTCAAGTTTATTGATTTATAATATTGCGACCTCAGACTCGGAATTCTCCCCTTTAATCTGGTCGGTGGTTTCGTTGTATATTTCGCAACACTCCGTATTCTCTCTTCGCTGTACGCGCGTATGCACACGCATATACGCTATAATTTATCTCCTTCGCATTCGCAGAGCGCGTTTTTGGAGGTAGTAATACCGCCAGACATCATCTCAGAGGAGACCTCGAACGACATGATGGTTCCCGAGGGAGGTGCCGCAAAGCTGGTGTGCAAAGCGCGCGGTTATCCCAAGCCCGACATCGTGTGGAAGCGAGAAGACGGCGCCGAAATCATTTCGCGTGCCGGCCCTGGCAAGACAAAAAGTAAGGACTTCAAGTTTTATTTCGCGCTAGTCAATCTCGCTTCTCCCCTGGGAGCAATATAGCGGCGTGCCGAAGCTTTCTTCAAATGCGAAAGTGTCGACGCAATTAAAATTGATCTCACCGGCATAGGCCGCGACCGACAAAGGTCAGAATTTAATTGCAATCTTATCCATATATAGGGTAACTCTGATACATATGCCGCACCTATCGAAAATTTATTTATTAAGTATTATTTACTATGTTTAAAATAAAACTATATCAGTAAAAACTTTACACTGATTACTACTATTAAAAAAATTGAAAATACAAAATATTTATTTAAATTAATATTTATTTTAAAAAAACTTTTAAAAATCCTTGCATTTTTGCCGTATATCCCATAGGGGACGGGATATATGACCACTCATGAGTGAGATATACTGCTCATAAAACCTTTACAAATAATGCTTATAAATGAGATGTAAAATGAGAGTAACTTGTAAAATGTGTTTACAAAGTTTTATTAGAGGGTAAGAATGATAAATATTTATATAAAGTAATAAACATCAATATTTATTCATTAACGCAGAATAAAATTTTAAACATAAATATTTATTATTACTACTTTCCTACTTACAGAGCGTTTGTACTGTGGAATGAATTCCGCGCGCTAAAAACGCCGTATATTCCAAACAAATGGGATATGTAAGACATTAAACTGAACAAAAAATATAAAAACTAAACACTTATGTTTTGCATCCATTACTATTCTATATTCTCTATATTTATGTATCACAAAATAATTATGTATCACTACTAAGCCTTTTACACTCCTAATAATCATTTTACTTAGGTTGTACACGATTGCACTATTTACTATATTGACAAATCGATTCAACTCACAGTGGTTTCGTTAAAAAAAAATTAAAATTACAACACAATAATATAACACAAAGGCATATAACAGAATGATTGCGTGCAAACTATCCTTACTCTTTCTATTTTTTCTGACTCCCCGCGTGGCATAAATGCCGGAGTTACCCTATGTAAAACAATTTGGAAAATTATTCGAGAAATTGTTTCGTCTTTCATATGCTATTTTAAATCCGAAAATTCAAATCAGTAATTCAGAGAAAACGTTAAAACTACTAGCTGATTATCATTTACGAACTATTTTCATTTCACGAAATTAACTTGTATTCAGCATAAGTACTCTTTGGATCAAAACTGTCGCATGATAAATCATAGCAAAAATAGATTTAACAACGGCGAATTTCCACGTTTGGACATTTATGTGTCTGTACAAGTTTAATCTGTTAAGTCAATCGGATATTAATGTTGCCTATTTTGATTACGTAACGAGCTAACTTCTGAGACCCTCGTGTTTGCATATTGCAGTACCCAGTGCAGAGGGCGAAGTGCTGACTTTGTCGAAAGTAACGAGAGGCGAGATGGGCGCCTACCTGTGCATCGCCAGCAACGGAGTGCCTCCGTCAGTCAGCAAACGAATGATGCTGCACGTGCACTGTAAGTACATATCTACTATTCTGTTCGGATATATATCCGCCGTATGCCACAAAGGACATTTGTCGAAGTCACAGATACCTCTCCCGGCATTTATTTTATTAATACTTTTATTAATACTTTTGCAATGTATGTTTTAAAATATATAAATTAATTTTATTTGTATTATCATATTTAAGTATTATTTATACAGGCTATCGTACTTCTATCTCTATTCAGTATGTCTCTGACTAATGTGAAGTCAATTTTTCGAAGAAACATTTGCACGAATTATGCTTTATGTATTACGCTTTATTGTCTCAGTAAAAGATGAATAACGCCGAAGCGAGACTTGCTAAAACTTTCGATTATTGCAACACTGCTAGTGAGAAATAACAGAAAGGTGTGACCGCGCAATTTCTCTCCGTGATTCAGCACAAAGAATACATCAAAATTTATAAATTAAACATTGCGGACACTTCGTAATAAATTGCAGAGTAAGTTGTATAAAAATTTCTCGCGCGATCAGCACAGATTAAAATTTATGAATTCTGTCCAACATGTATGTAATATGTATGTTTCATGGGGCATCAGTGAAACGAACTTTCCACTAATCTTTAATTAATAATAATGATTTGCATAAAGGGCTGGCATCATCTTTCAGAATATTCTATTCACGTTGAAACAATATGCATGAACATACGTGAATATTGAATACGTTAAATATTTAAAAGAAAACTGTTTCTCATTTAATTTTTACGGAATGTTTTAATAACCTTATGTTCATCAATTGTCATATCAATATATTTGTATACAATTAAAAACTAATAGAACAAAATTAATTCACATTATATTTTAAATTAATAATTATTAAATAAATTTTATATAAAATAAATAATACGTAAACTGTCTACGAGAGATAAAATTTGCCTACAGATTTATTTTAGTCAAGATAATAACTATTTATATTCGTAGATAGATTATATATTCGTAGGTAGATTCGTGGCATCATTGAAGATTTTTGTTGACACTAGAGTTAATCGCCAATCCAGAGAGACGCTCATAAGACAAAAGTAAAACATACATGTTCGTGACGAAATGCGTTAAGATTCGTTTTTTTACTGATCGTATAGCCTCATAGTTCTGTGCACCAGAGCGTTTTCTCGAGCAATTGTCCAGAAGGTATAAAGTCCGCGAACTACCGGCAATAGCCTTATCCACACGAGACACACTTCTCGATGTAAAACGAGAGAAATGTCTCGGAGGGGATACGAGGCGTCGCAGCAACGACGAAGGGAAGCTTGTACGACGAGATAGCCATCGTCGCCTTTCCCTTGCATAATTTTATCGTAGTAAAGACGCAAAAGAGGAGAGACCTCCTCTTCGTAAAAGCCGGAGATGGAGAATGACGAAGACCGCGACTAGAAATGGGAGAGGAGAAGGGAAAAAGAGCGAAGGTAAAATACTGCTTAAATAACAGGCGCGTAATGGCAACGAGGGTGAAGGAGAGATTTCAGGGTGAGATGGGGCGTTGGAACGGGGCGCGAGATAATAAAATTACACTCGGAACGACGGTACAACACACCCACGTTCATACCCTCTTCCTTCCTTTTCGAAGGTTTAGCAAGAAGACGGTGTGCGCAATAAGGTTCCGTTCAAATTGCGCGAAGATGAGGGTGGATGAAGACGCGCGCGGAAACGTGCTACGTCGAAGGAATGTTGTAAATTCAGCTTCCCGTAGATTTCATTATAAAATCAGTTTGGTTGTCTACCTCATAATATAAAAACAATTGTTTTATGGGTAAAGAATCAGCTATAATGTTTCAAAGAATGAAATAAATAACTGTAAATAAGTATCTCACGCAGTTTGTAACAAAACAAAATCTAAATTCCAAAGGATGCTTTATCGCGACAGAGATGATGATGCGACGATAAAAAATATGTCTGATTGTATGTAAAGCCAGGGCAACCATTTTCTGTAATTTGCTGTAATTTGGCGAAACTGTAGCGGTCATTAATCAGACAGATAAAAAATGAGGATACTTTACACGAGAAATTGGATTCTAAATATTTTTTACGAGAAATCCGATTCCAAGATAAATTCCCATACATCAAGAGGTTGTACATTCGTTAAAAAAGTGTAATGATAAAAGAGAGGCGAGAAGGGAGTCGTAGTTTTATCGTGGGAGAAGCGTGGTGTGACGATAGCAAGTTAAGCCGCGGTTACGACCAACCGACCGTGTCTTAGAATCTGGTGGAGGAGAGGTAATTTCTTGGCGGAAATTGGACGTACCTACGTACGTAGCTACGCTCTGCCGTGGTTGCACGATCTCGCACCTGGCCTCGGGCATCACGATAAGATCGTGCGATAATCGAGTTTCATTGAAATACCCGCTATAGACGAACCCGCGTCCGCGAGCTATTGCCGCGAAATTCGCACGACCAGCGTGGGATATTGTGGGATAGCGCGGGCCCTAGATTGATTCGGGAATATGGAACTGTTCGTGGCAGACGGCCGGTTGCTTTAAACGATCGCGTGATGCGAGTGCTGAATTTTCTTCGAAATTGCGGAAGAACGTCCGGAATCGTCGCCGTTCGCGTGCGATTACGCGATTGTTACTTTGTCGTCGACATACGTGTTAATTGTAAAGCTTGCTATCAGTGTAAGAGCTTGATATTCTCACATTTCTCATATCTTGCACCGTTTTATTTATTTTCAGCGTTCTTGATAAAGATTTTGTACCATAAAATGATATTATTAGAATGGTTTGTAGAGAGATATTGAGCCACTTTTATCGAGCCACTTTATGAGCTATAAATCTCATTGCTGCAGCTATTAACATCAGAAAAGACATTTGTAATCGTAAATAGTTGATACAATACTTCCAGACTTTCCCAAATAAAATTGTACTCGCGACTCACGTTCGTTCATCATCGGCATCCATGCGATGACAGAATGAAAGTTCCTTCTTAGTTAAGGACTCGGAAAAGGGAGACCGAGCCCTGATCTAATCATCGCAAAATGTGACAAGCTGAACTTTACTCAGAAACTTTAAACACCCCGCCGTCCGCTCCGGTTTTAACTTAGTCCCAACGTTTTAACTTCTCCGTTACATCCTTCGCGACTTCCTTCTTCTCCCGTTTGCAACTTTTCCACGGAACTCGGACGCGTAATTACATGTTAGATAAATATAGTTGTACATGAAGAGACGGAAGAGGGGACCGCTGTAAAGCGACGCGACGAGCATCGCAATGCGGGAAGAACACGGAACACCGCTGAGTCTTGACACTGCTTCTTAACAAAGAACTATTATGTCGGAATAGTATACGTGGTGCGAGCGTCATAGAAAAGGATCGAGGGTTATCTTATCACTGCAGGAATATTGGACATTGGGTCCTCTGCGCGCTCAAACGAGAGAAAATCTTTTGTCCCTTATGGATCATAGGTTTCCTACCCGTAAAGTGTATGCGAGAGAGAGAGAAAGAGAGAGAATCGTTAACACAGGCTAAGTCACTGCTCTCTCTCTCGACCTGGAAATACAATAACAACCTTCCTCACGTTTGTAAGTTGACTTTACGTGGTACCGCTATTGGCCTCTTTTAAGGAGAATTAATACCATCACACGATTACTATCTCAGGGATTACACGTGTCGACCTGTTACAATCAACAAAACGTCGTTTATCCGAATTGCGAGAGCTTTAAGTTGGGTATTACTTACACTATTCGCAATTACTCGTGTATTTACTTGTAATTAATCGTTTAAATAAGTGGCGCTCGGTTTCTCTTTGCTTGCTGAAGCTAAGTTCCTCCAAGTAATTTTTATAACTCGTTAACACTGGATTGAAGGAAAATTGCGACAATAGTGAATGATAAATTACAAAATATTATTAAACAACTTCCTTTGTATTGTTTACATTTTCTTCTATTCTTATTAAAAAATGACAGATTTTATCTCACAAACTTGAAAGAAAGCACCTAAAAATTTTTCAATGAATATTGCTTTTCAAGTCCAACTTAATTGTTACAGGAATCGATACGGGAATTATTTATCTAGGGGGCATTTGAGAATTGCACGTTGCATAAGTGTATTAAATTATTACACCGCATTAAGTTGTTACAGTGCATTAGATTAGAATATGAACGCGACGAATGTAATTTCGCGCCACAGGTCGCATTAAGCGCCTCGAGGCACGCTCGCTGCGCTTAATTAACGGAGGCGGCGAAAGAAATTAGCTTGTGCCGCTTATTTATTTGCGAAGCTCGCGATTGTGTTTAACGATCGACTTTCTATTTCAGTCCTTCACTTCAGATCGATCGGCTGTCCATTCTGCAGCGCAGATATCGCATCCGCGAATTTATTTGATTGATGTTCGACAAGCTTATTTTGGCGTCGCTATATTTATACGACCATACCGCATCGTGAACTTGCACGTTACCGGATAACATCTAGTTATGCAGTTACTGCATAAACGTGATATAAGATGCCCTATATTCTCGAAAATATTTCGCTAAAAATATTCCGCAAACAGTCCGCTGACAGATAAATGTATCAAACATTTTTAAAAGTATAAACAGATGAAAAAGATTTTTTTAAAAATAAAATTAATTGTTTTTTAATAAAAATATAATTTGTCGTTTTAAAATCAAAATAAAAAAAAAATTGAATATTTATCAAAATTTTGCTAAAAAAGGTCAGTTAGTAAATTGATGGCAATAGTTTGGCAATAGGATCTGCGTAACTATTTAAAATATTTAATGAATAAGAAACACTGTGTCACAGAAAATAGTCAATGCGTGTTTATGTACGAGAAAGTACAATAGATTTTTTTATCGACGCTGCTCGAACGACCAGTTTATCAATAAACGGCGGTGTGCAAAATGCCCAGCAATTTGCATCCCGCGCAATTGCTTGGCGGCGAAATGTCCATACGCTAAAATGCCGCAGCGTATTTACGTTTCGCCGAGTTCGGGCCGCGGGCTCGTTCACAATTAAGAGTAATGTCGAGTGATCTCGCTGTTTGTTATCCAGGCAAACGCGTCACCTATCGTCACGTACTGAGCCAAATGTTACACGAAGAATTCCCAGTGCGAATATCCGTTACTGTCACACCGCGCGTGTGTGAAAATCAGTGCCGTGACGAGTTTTTGGACGGATCGAAAGTTTGCGCGTAAATCCATCGGAAAATCATGCAACGGATTTGCGAGACACGTCCAGCAAATCGGAACAATTAAAACTCTCTCTTCCACTCTCTCTCTCTATCTCCCTCTCTCCTATTGCGGCCAGAAGGGATTCATAAATCAATTCTCGCGATACAACGCGCGGTTGTGCTTAGAGGCGAAAACGTGATTCAATTCGGCGCATAATTGTTCGCCCGGAATTGCCGAGAGTCCGCGCGTTCGAATTAACACGCGCCGAAGTGCCTCGTTGTGTCGTGTGTGTTTCGTTTTGATAATTTGTTCCGCTTTCTGGCTCGCTCGCGTTTTACGACATAACCGACAATACGTCACAATTACCAATTATTCGTAATCGCAATTATTATGTGTATTTTCGCGATCGTATCCGGATTTGCGTATGACAAAAGCATTCTTCAATTAATTCGTATGAATTTGATGAACGAATAATTAAAATATCAAAGTTTAACTTCTTATGGAATCTATCAGAGATTAATTCAATATATATTTGAAAATGTTAAAAAATATATGTAATAAATAACAAATTCACGAATCTCTCTTAATGCATTTTTCATCAATCAACGTATGAACCGCGCCAACACTGTCGTAAAACTTCGAAGAAGAAACGTCGAAAATCACGTTATTGTAAAAGTAGCATCTTGTAGAAAAGAATTAACGTACGAAATATGAATTTTTTTTCTCTTCGATGAAACTTGCAACAATAACTTGATTTTTATTCCAGAATGTCGATATATCTGACTTATGGTTATCCTACCGCAAAACAGTCTTGTGTAGTCCCCTTTCTCATATAAAAGTGTCGGTGCTGCTGGGATCTTTGGTGTGCACAAGCGCGGCGCGAGTACATACTATATTTTCCAAATGGCGTTCGAGATAAAGAGTCGACCAAAGACGCGCCGAGGAAACGGCCAGTTTATCTCGCGCCATCATCTTAATTTTCTGTTACATACGTAATATCATCACCCGGTCCATTGATATCGCCGACGTAATCTTTATTACTAGGAGTATAGATTATCTCAGAAAGCGTTATCTTCCGATATTTTTATATTCATTTTTATTTTTAATTTCAGGGCAATGCGTAAAAAGATATTGAAGATAATTTAATAACATGCTTCTTACTTCTCTATTGTGGTTTAAAACAAAACTTTCTTAAATACATAAAATATATATATAGAGTTATTTCGTTAATTTTTTGCATAAATTATATTACAACGATCTAAATTCGTTCTTGACCCTAAATGAACAAACAATAATTTTCAATCTAACATTTATCATCATTAAAAAATTATATTCTTTTATCTTGTTTGGTTCTAATGTCATCAATTACGTCAACCTTATTAATAGCGGCAACGAATCAGATTACGATCATAAAATATGATATTTACGATAGGCGGAGAAATTTCTCTTGCACGGAGATGCCAGAAAAGGGGGGTGGAAAAGAGGGTGAATTCAATGAACTATAGAATAGCTTGTTTTCCTGGAGATAGAATTTCACGTCGGTGGGGTTAAGTAGCCGCTGTAAAACGCACTGTAAGCGCGTTGTGACGACACGACGTTTGGCCGAGCTTCGGCCGAAAGAAGAAGTGCTCGGCGCGGTCGCCTGTTAAAACGTAAGCAGCTCACGAAAAGCTGCTTACGATACTCGAAATGAAAGGCAGTGCGACGCTGCCATAAGGCAGACAGAGAGAGAGAGAGAGAGAGAGAGAGAGAGAGAGAGAGAGAGAGAGAGAGAGAAGGGAAGGGAAATAGAGAAGAAAGAGAGAAGGAGAGAAAGGGAGAGATAGGAAATGCGTCCTTTCTGCTCGCTCGCTAAATGACAATCTGTCAGCATGTTTCATTAGCATGAGGTGCTCTCGTAGCTCGCTAATGACGCACTCGCACAAAGGAACCACAATGTAACTGCGAAGTAAGGCGATTGAATTGTGCAAGTGATGCAATACACCGCTGCTGTTTCCCTATTTCGAGATCTTCGCTTTGAAACAAATCAGAAAAATATTCTTTGTGGCGTTACGAGCGATGACATTCAATTAGAGAAATTAGTTCGCGGGAAACCGCGCGCGCACGCGCGCGCAGATGTATCGATGTTATGCCGTTGTTGTTGTTGTTGTTAGCCTAATCGCAACTGAGCGAATCGTTATGGTTTACAGTTCACCCGATGGTCCAGGTACCAAACCAGCTGGTTGGGGCTCCGATCGGAACTAACGTCACGTTGGTCTGCCATGTGGAAGCGTCACCTAAGGCTATTAATTATTGGACTCGAGAAACGGGTAATAGAACAGTGCAATCAGTGTAGGGTGTTTGTCGTTCAATTACTCGAAACAAATTTACTTGAAACATAGGTGACTTATCAGTTGAGAGATTTCAAATTTCCGAAAGGTATTTTATAGCTGAGAGCATTCAGTACAGAAACGGAAAATATTTTTTGTCATCCATCAAAAAATGATTTCGATTAATTGTAATGCTCTTTCCAAAATATGAAACTTTAACTTTACATAACATATTTCTCTCTCTCTTATTAATTTAATTTCGAAAACGTATTTTTGCAGACGAAATGATAATCACCAACAGCAAGTACACGATGTCCGAGTTGAAGACATCAGTGTACAGCGTGCATATGCGACTGGTGATCATGAACCTGCAGAAGCACGATCTAGGTGGCTACAAGTGCATCTCGAAAAACTCCATCGGCGACGCTGAGGGGAACATCCGGCTTTACGGTGAGTTTCCACGGTTAACGTGTCAACAAGGGCGAAAACAGGTCGTAAAGTCTTTCTACGCGTAAGGCTTCCGGAAAGTCTCAAAAAACTTCGTCAGACGCAAACAACGTCATGCCGTTATAAACTCTCTTATAGGGTTAATGCATTTATTATATATTTTTTGAAAAAATTAGTAATGAGTCCAAAGACAGATCAAACAGTAGGAAGGGCATACTAAATTCGTTATTATAATAAAGTAACTGAAATTTAATAAAGTAATCGAATATTGACAAAAAAACCATCTCAATGATATCGAAAGGATACTACAATATCGGAAATTCTATTTGCGTAATTTTTTCGAAAGATTGGATTGTACGCGCAACATGTTTATGTCTATTTTAAAATATTTCATATCACTACGAAAGTGAAAGTGCCTTTCTACCGGGAGCATTGAAACAATTCTGGATATCAGAGACATGTATTTGATTGCGGAGGACGGTCGCAGTTGCACATACTCGAGGAAATACGGCGTATCATGCGACATCGTCGTTTCCATTACATGCGCGATTTAATACGTTGCAATCTCGCAGGAACGATCGACGGCAACGAGCGTCTCGTGTATTACGCAATACGACGGTATTTTTCTTGTCGCCCCGTAACAATACGTCGCCATAAAAATGGCGAACGGTTAGCTTTACATGCAGAAAAAACGGACGTCTGTACCGGCGCGATTTGCTTTCGTTCGTTCTTCGCGAATATCGAGCGGTGCAATGAACAGAATAAATCATTCGTTTATAAAAGATGTTTTGCGACTAGCAAGTTCAAAATTTTATTCTTCTGTTCTTTCTCTGATTATTTCTTCTTTGTACGTGACTTAGCGTTGAATGATATAGCAAAGGAAGACAGTGATAAAATCGAAATAAAATAAAAATCTGGGTAGAAATATTTTACATGCGCTTGTATAATATTTCTGACACTAACTCGTCGTTTTGGTAATCTCAGGAATTTATCTCGAAGAAACCGCACGGCTGTCACTATAAGTATCGGTATTTGCAAAATTAAGTTTCCTCTCGAGTTTTTTATTATTTAAGATATCGGAGAGACCGGCGCGCCGCGAGACAGATCGGAATTTCTGCAGTTTCTTAGCCACGTCTCCGTCGTAACCGTAAGTTATTTCACGACGCAGATAATACTGTACTCTTCTGTATAATATTTATGGAATTCGCTTCCATTGTGTGTCTGCGAAATACCACCACCGACCGCCGGCGTACGTCTATGAAATACCTAAGTCAGTAATCTTCAAAATGTCTTTGCGATATCGGCAAAACATGATTACAATCTGCCCTCTCTTCTGCCCTGAAAGTATCCTCTTTTAAGATTCTTAAAGCGTTTAAACATTCTATAATAATAAATTTACATACATTCTGGACGTTATGTAGCAAACACACAAATCACAAAATATCGTAAAGTTTCTTCAAAAAACAATTAACATCGAGTTGTAACGATTAAAATTGATTTAAAATTGTTAAAAATTAGATATTTTAAATATTATTTTATTCATCAAATTCTAGCATTGACCGTATTTGACAGTTTTAATTTGTTTGATTTAAAAATTTGTATTTTCTTGGGAGGAAATAACCTTTGGGCTTGTATGTATAAGGGGATGCAATTTTTTTTTAATTTTAAGATAAAAAGCTTTATCAATATCATTTTCATTTTCTTTTTAAAATTTGAGACAAATAACATTAAAATTTTACTTACTACACCTGATAACAAATAAAAAAATACTCGTGATTAGAGCTAAAGCTTTGGATAGCGCGATATCTCGCGTTGTACATCGCAACGGATCGCTACGACCGCAATAAGTCTTCATGAGTGGTGCCCCATAATTTTCCACTCTGATTGAACGTTACGATCCATTTACGGCGTGTATACAGGCATCCCTTTTACTATCGAAAAACGAATGAAAAAAGGCACATTTTTCGCGGACGACACGGCTCGGCGGCGGTCTTTTCGTCGACGTGTCATCAGCCGTAAATGCACCCATAACTTCCCGCTTACCTTTTTTGAAACGCGTCCTTATTTTTTCACAGTATCTACCGAATTCCACATCACATAATTTTCCGCTTTATAGCGCGGGAAAAAATTCAGCGAAGTTACGAATTATCCTGCGTTCCCGGCGCGAAACAGCGATCATGTACTCAATTTTTTACACGTCAGAATTTTCTATAATTTTTGCTAATATGCAATTGGTTGAATTGCAGAGAACGAATGATAGAATATTGAAGCAAATGCATTTCAAGTATATCTCTGAAATTATTTGACTTCAATTAAGCAATGTTTACCGGTAATTCATAAAATCGTTCGTTAGGCAAGTTCTTGAAAAACGGAAATTTTGTTTTCCAGAATAGTGACAGTTCAATTTTGTAGAAACGTTAAACGAAATAATATTTCTGCGATATATTGTTTGACGCCGTATGTTCGATTTGCTATTTTTGACATGTGTCGCAGATCATGGATGACAAGAGAAAATTGGTATGATGTACTTAATAAATGTGATAAATCTATTCATTATACTCAATCCAACGCTTTTAAATAAATGACGAAATAGATATTGATCGAATTTCGAGTGACCGTAATAATATTATAATATAGCATAATATGTATTTGCGAAATTATTTCTGTTTTTGGCATTAATTTTGCTTATTCACAAAGGACGCGATGCGTAATGCTCATATTCATGCATTATTCATACGCTTTACTATTTTATGATTTTCTTTAATAAATAATTCAGTGCGCGCGCATGTAATTTTCGCTGTTTAATATTTTTTAAAGCATATTGCAATATTTTATATATGATTCCTATTCAAAAATGAGGCAGACTGAATAATGTCAGTATTCCTTCTTACGAAATTAACATCCTAATACAACTTTTATAATCCGTTTAAAAATCCGTCTAAAAATTGGCAATAAAAATTATTATATTAACGCGTTATATCGTGAGTTTTACATCCGCAACGAAAATTCTGCATGTCACGCAATAGGAGCTAAATTCTGAGCGAGTTATCGACGAGAAGCATGCATAAAATTACGAATTCACACGCGACGGTGCAATTCGCATCTGCATCCCTGCGCGTACATTGGAATACCTCAACACGGGTCACCAAGGGCATAAGGGAGATTAAAACGGGCAATGAAATTACACTACTAGAATCTCGGAAAAATAACGATAAGTAGCACACGTAGAACTCCCCCATCGCGACTTTTCAATAAAAAATATTTCAGTTTATCTCTTTATGCATGAATACAACAGCGTAACAAGCCGGACAAAACCAGGCTCGATATCTGCGACTAACCATCCCCGCTGGCTTGTGAGCGCGCATGCAATCCTAATGACGGCAATTTTATCGCGCTGTCGTGTAAAGAGCGGGTGTACGCGCGGGAGGAAGCGCACGATGTTATCCCGCCGTGCTCGAACTTCTCGTTGAAGTCACGCGATCAGATAAACCCGAAGGATTAACCGTTAAACCGGCGGCGTAAACGGGGCGCAAAGAGCCAGAGAGTGAAAAGAGCGTGCGCTGTCTACGCCGGGAGGGTGGTTCGGTAGATTTAAGGGCGCCGCGCAGGGCGAGGACCGGTAAGCTATGGAATGTACGAGGACAGTGGCGGCATGTTGGCGCGTCATGTCGAGAGCCGAAAGTCCGCGAAACAATATCCGAGCTTTCCATCCATCCCCTCGTCCCGCCTGACCGCGCCGTGCCGGTTTTTCGTGTCCCCTTTTCCGCCGTTCTTCCGGGGATGTTCTTGTCACAGATTGCGCGCGGTTGGGATTATGGATTTACTTTGATAAATGAGGACTCGATATCCGAGGCGTAACTCTGGGATGAAGATCGCGTTGCTTTAAATTATAAGTCTGCGGGTTTGATTTCTCTTGTGAGATATATAATATTATACAGCAGAGAGTATCTCTTCGATATTTGAAACTCTCTTGCCGTATCCCGTAGTCCAATTTAGAGGCTGTTGCCTGTATTAGACAATACTATTTCCATTATAAAAATTTGATTACAGACTTGTAATAATTTGAAATGTTAGACGTGCGTAACTATCTTCCTGATTTCAATTTATTATTTCTTCGCGCGATTTCAACTTATTGCAGTAAAAAAATGAAAGATATTATTTAAAAAATTTCGATAAAAAAAGAAAGGGATTTTTAAAAAGGCACTATCACTAATGTAATTTCGAGAATTGTTCAAAACGTTTCAAGTATCGCTTGTATTTTTCCAATAATGACTTCTTCTAAATCAGGCGATACGAGTTGCCCGCCGTCAAAAAAGTGCTGCGAAACAAGCGAAGATCGTCAGGGCATCACGTCTCCAGTTAAAAGACCGTGAAACAATATCTAACCTGGCCAACCCGCCGTTATCTCTCTTCTTGCTGCCCGTCATTCCAGCCCCCGCGTACTTTCATGTCTCGTATTAGTTATCGTTTATATCTGCCGGCCAGACAAAACGCGCCGTCCGGAATTGGGTGAGCCATCTGTTGCCAGACATGATCGATAAAAGTCTGCCAAGTGTTATCAGTGCTAAACTGCTATTTAGACGGGCTGCCGCACCCTCTCTTCTACTTCTTCTTATAGTTCTTCTATAACCACCGGTCTACCGCAACCTGTCTCTTCGTTCACGGCAGCTGTATACGGGGTGTCGCGGACTTACCGAGATACCATATTTTACTCTCGAAGGAATTGTTTGACCACTACAAAAATGATTTTTGCCGAGCAAAAAATCTCGAGCGGATGTAATTGTGAAAATGTTTCACATTGCGAAAAAAAGTCTCTGCGAATTCAAAATTCGAGTATAATAATCGTGAATTTTCTACGCGAGGCAAAAGAGAAATTTTTGCGCGGAGAATTTTACGTTATATCCGGATTAAATTTATTAGCAATATTGCTGAGTGGAGTTGACCGAGTAAAAGGAAAATTAGGATGGAAACTGCACCTCGCTATGCGGTTTGAGCCCCCCCTAATGAGTAAGTAGCAAAATGGCTAGTAGAGAGCACACCTAATTCAATATCATTGAAACACGATCTTGTCAATTAGCTCTGATTTCGGTATTTAGCTTCATCGAAGCTATATAATCAATATAGGAGTTAGACATTCTAACGTTACACGAATCTGATTACGTTAATATAATAATTCCGCTTAAATAACAGGATATCTCAATATTTAACAATTAATGAAGTCTCACTAATTATTTGAATCGATTTGAAATACCTTAATATTCTTCTTCTAACGGAACAATATTTAGGAAGAATTACTTAAAAACTAAAACTTAAACTAAAACAATACAAGTTTTCAATGTTGATAAAATTTAATCATGTTGTAAAAATTATGTTAGAGTTGTAGTACACTGAATCAACGTAGAAAATTAGCGAGTATTTCCTAAAGCAAATCGTACCGATCTCCTAACATGCGGGAGATAATAGTGCCTCATATCGTTGTATCTCTTCCTCCTCCCTCCTCTCCACAACATCACGTTTTCCCGTTATCACGTATCGACTTGCTCATCATTCGCTCGTTGAATTTCAATGGGACGTGCCGTGGATATTAAGCACCGCTGAAAAATACGCGAGAGATGTCAAAGACAAGGATGTATTCCCCTATTCAGGGGAAGTTCGTATGATAAATATTTAAAAAAATATATATCTCACTCCGAAAAAAGAATTTTCTGGAGGTAAAAGAAAAAAAAAAAGGGAACCGAGTCGATTCGTTTTCGATTGCGCACAACAATGGCATCGACGAAATTCCGAAAAAAGAATTCTCACTTCACTTTTATTCGCCTCGCGTGTGTCGAGTGACGTCAAGTGTAAAAACATCGCGCGATACTCTCCATCGAGGTTCTGCACATGTGGAAAAAAAAATGATATCTACTCACACCGGATCGCGCCGACTACCGGCTGACCACAGTTGAAATAATGTTTCGACGATCGTGCCTTGAATTCGATAGCGAAGAAACTGCAAGCTTGGCGCTCTCGTTGCACGTGCGTAACGGAAGTATCGACAACTCTAACGTTCTCCACATCGATTCGACAACTTGTTGTAAAAGATCGTTTAATCCTCGCGTTCATTTAACTCTTTAACTCCCTTCCTCTTTTTCTTTAAGTACAGCAACTTGTTCAAAACAGACTTGAAAGCAAAAAATGAGAGAGACTTTGGAAGAATATCAAGCAGAGTTTAAATTTGAACTTTTTAAATAACTGATAAAATTCTAGAATAATATATTCTATTATAATACAATAATTAACATTATTAAAAAAAATATTGATAACATTCTTCCCTTCTTACGTTACAGAAATGGATCTACTACCTAAGCATTCTAAAAAGGGCGGCGATCGACGATCAGAGGATGACGCGGGCGACTCGAACGGTGATCGCGGTCACAGATTGAACCACGCGCATCAAGGATCTCTGAGGGAAACAGGATCGACCCTGGAACCAGCCTTCGATGAAGACGACAATTCGGCGTCCACAACGTTGAGAGACAACGCGCCGTCGGCGACGATCGGCATCGTCCTGATCATTCTGCACCACTTGGTTGCTTCGACGTAAGATAGACGTAACCTATTTGCCCTTAAATGCAAACTACGTTTACCACGAGCTGGATTCGCTAACCTAAGGAGACGAGATAGCAGCAGAGTATTCCGTCGCTTCGCGTTCTCGGCAATCTACGATATTATTGTCGAATCTCGGTATCGATGTCATGTCAATTCTGACGGAAAAATTAATCATATTTTATACGGAAGCGATTACTGTGCGCCGTATTGCTGAATGATACGTTCGAGAATATAATAAAACTCACTAAACCGTTGAACGAAATTGTTTTGTAGAAATCGACACGGACATCTCGACTATTATTTTAATGCTTTGCGTGATAATTTTTTACCAGCTCAATTTTTTTCGAATAAACACGCAATTAGGTTTTCATTATTTATTTTATTCGTGATAAATGACAGACTAAAATTACATATGCGTATTCGGAACTTCTATCAACGTCAACTCTATGCAATAATTAAATACTCGGCTCGCATTTTAATGATAAAAAAAACCGCATTTCATAAAATTCAAATGTGATATGCGAGAACGAATGCTAATAATAATGTCCACATTCACATAGAAATAACGGAAACTTATTTAACGCAAGCTCAAACAGCACCGAATTAACGAGCAACATGTTAAATTAAGTCGTAATGCAACACGTATCACATGTAGACGGAACAAACCGACTACTAGCGACAGTGCAATATGGATGACCTTTTTATATTTAAAGGAGATATTTTTAGTAAAATGATTTTGCTATATTAATTATCTTCATGTGTCTCAGAAACATTTATGTAAGACGTATTGTGTCTATCATTCCACTTTTGGCAATGACTTAGATGCACGCGGCAAAAAACAGTTTCTCTTTTTGTGAAATTATAAATGTAATTTATCGATCCTGAGTATTATCGTAACTTATTAGTAAATTGATCTTACACTTCGAAAAAATTGGCCAACAAAAATACGTCCCAAGGAAATTGTTTTCATTATATTATTTGCATTATAAAGGCCGACATTACTTTTATATAAAAGCCGTCCATATTTCGTACGGCCAACGTTGATCCAACGTGGCCGCTCTTCCGCTCAATGCTCGTGTAAATTAACAGCCAAGCGAATATCGACGAAACGTTAACGGCAGACCGAAGATCGTGAAATTTTGTTCGCGTCGTCATCGCGAGCTACGGTTACCGCGATTATCCGTCTACGGCTTAACGAGATATCTCGTTAGTATCGCGTCTCCGCGCCACCAAAATGACATAATTATTAAATCACCAGTCTTTTTTAACTCGCGTCCGAAGCGTCGGATCGTGGACGAGACGGTTACACGAAATCAATTACACAAATGTCGTTCACGTCGAGTGGTCACCGATACCGGAGAGGTAAGCGAGAGAGGCGGAAGCGCTCCCGTGAACGACTGCCGTGAGAAATCGCGCGTGTTTAATTAACGTGCGAATTTCCATCGAGCAAATTTCACATTAGACGCGATCGAGTGCGGAACGAGCTGCCAAGCCGTAAGCATCGACGTCTGATTCAGCGCCGATTTTGCACGATCGAGAAGCGAAGTGCCGGACCTTCCGCTTGCAACGCGTACTCCTCGTATTCCCGGGAAATACAATTTCGCATTGTGCACACTTCTCGAATCTCTAAACAGGCACTAGGCGAAAGAACATCCTTGAGAAATTTTACATCGCTTACTAGTAAACGTTCACTATTTCAACCGCTTTAAAGACATTTATGGATTATAAGAAAAGAGGATCGTTTCTTTCATGCGGCAGCTCTTTATGTTATCTATGTTCGATATTTCTCTGGGCAAAAAACATTAGCGCGTATGACGTGGCGGTAATTGAAATTTTTCTCATTAACATATTCACGCGCAATCGTACGGAAATATTTTTATCGGCAATTTCGTTATTAAATGTCTATATCGATCCGTATGACAGAGGCTCCTCTCTTTTCGATTTAGACATTACTCGGACAGCTTTAATTCTTTTCAACACGCAACGCGGATGTTTCATGTGGTTTTATTCTCGATTTATTCTATCTTGAGGATATAACGTATTACATTTGAATCCGCATCGAGAATATCCTATCAAGCGAGAGAAGGCTTTCCATTTTTATGCCACGATAAGAATTTCATAAGAAATCGGTGAAGAAATATCGATATTAGCTTCGAGAAAGTAGAGAATAGAATTTTTCAGATAAAATGATGCTTTGTAAATAACTAATTGTCGAATTTCCTGATCATCAGAAATCGAATCTTGAACTATAAATATTCGATCGATATTACAAGAACCTTCGCACATCAAGAAATGGAAGTGCGAAACAATAATAATAAATAAAATTACCATCACCCAACGTTAACAGCAAATATTGTTGAAACTGATTTCATTTTTGCAAAATTGCAATTGCATATATTCATATAAAAAAAACTTTCACGAAAATAATTTATTACATAATTTTGAAGATCATTCCACTTTTCTTTTTAAGCTAGTTTTTTCATATGTCTCATCAATGGTAGGACTAATTTATAAGTAAATATTTATGTGAATCACATGCGTCCTTGCATTTTCGGGAAATTCACGGTCCGCCGAAAACGCTCGGTAAACGATGTTTGATGCGTAATTTCAGCCCAGTTACAACGAGGCGCGCAGACGAAAATGAAAGTGAGAGATAGTTATTTGTCCCGATTTAGAGAAACGTGCCAAATGTTCGCCTTCATTATTCTTTCCTTACTTTAAAATATTCATCATGTTAGTTAAAACGGCTCATTATAAATATCGGTATTCCAAGGGTCCACATCGCTTTTCTCAAGCTTCTGAGCCTAATCTTAAATATCCACGTTGTTATCTCCATTTAGGCGGCTTTTCTATAAATGGCACCAAGCGTCGATTTTGCTCGTTTTGAGTTGGCGACATTTACGGAGTTCTCAGAAATGTTCTTGGAAATGTTCATGTGAAAACGACTAACAATAAGTGACGAAAGAACGATCTATCTTTTTGTATAAATGTATATATACTTTCGAATTAATATTTATTAATTCATTAATAAATCTCAAGTCTTGTCTGGTTTGTTAAATAGATTAAGATATTCTATAACTTTACTGTAAATTTACGGCACAAAAGGCTATTACATTCTCTAGGGAGAACTTTAGAATCTTATTTCTCAGTTTTGACATAAAGGCACTCAGGTCCTTTTACATAAAAGTCGTCCATTTAATGGGACAATGAATAATGTCGGTAGACAAAGGATGCGATGCTTTATAACGACAACACTTTTACTACCGCTCGTTGTCGACGGCGCTGTCAATTATGTTATCCAACGTAGTCGCGTTCTGAAATGGACGATTAACGCGTATGGAGGTTAAATATTTTATATTTGTGAACCTATGAAGAATAGCACACGGTCTGCCAGTATATGCCAACCGTTTTCACAGAGGTGTAACAAAGTAAAATTGCTTGTTTCTGGTCCCTTCTTTACGTGACATTAAATCAAATATTGTATTTGTCAAGTATTATATTACATCACCATCGTCTTAATAAATATGATTATAGAAAACATGCCGCGCAGTGTCATTGTAATAAGAACTAATAATCTGATTTATTCTGGTCGAAAATTTTAAAGACGTTCTTCTTTCCTACTATAAATTTATTACAATCGCAATGACATATTCCATATGCCAATGAATAAAATATATCTATTAATAAATTCAAAGATTAACCACGTTACAAGATTAACCACGTTATATGTCGTCAGAGATAATTTAAAAAAAAATTAATATTCCGTAAAATCTGTAAAATCATGATTATAAATTATGCTAATTCACATTTTGCTTGAATTTGATTTACTTAACTTATTTGTTCACGTATTTCTGTTAAACATTAAACCTTAATCACAAATGTAAGCTCATGAACTATTCGAGTGTTTTGTCATCAAAGCTTGAGGGACTAATTTCTGTACAGCTATCATACTATCGATCGTCATGGTACAAGTTGAGGAATGTTGCGATGTCGTGACATCGAAAACGGTATCAGTATCATAATATCCTAATCGTGAGTATATATATATTTCATATTTAATGTCACGTGGAAATGGGTCGAAGCGTCAATCGCCGCATCAAAACATAGCGCGCGCATGATTGTTTCGTTATTTATCCACAATCGGGCCTCATTATAGACACAATAAATAGGTGTATATGTTGCGTGCATGCTGCGTGTACATGCGTGTGTGTGTGTGTGTGTGTGTGTGTGTGTGTGTGTGTGTGTATGTGTGTGTGTGTGTGTGCGCGCCATGTGAGAGAAACGCGATGTCTAATTATTATAAATGAAAAGCGGGAAAATGTCTATGTGTAGATTGTGTAAATTACGAAATAGGGGTTTATCGAATTGTTGATCGTAGGTGTGTTTATATATATACGAGGATTATATTATATATATATATATATATATATATATATATATATATATATATATATCTAAAGCATAAGTCAAAGTAAGAAAAATAAGAATCAAATCGTAATCCTCGGCCTTTGTGCGTTAGGGCGGATAATACGAGCCTTCGTGGGCTTAAAATTATCGACGAGTTTTTGTTGATCGATTATTGTTGATTATCATTGTTATATATAGCTACCAATGCTTTTTAAAGATGAATCGACTACTCGTCACCCCATAAATCATTCTTGCAACGAAACGCGACAAGAGATAATTGAGAAATAATAAATATTATACGTAGCACTACGGTTGTGCAATATATCATTCAACAGTTAGAGAAGATATAACATGAAAATGTCTCCATTTTGATTTTTAATGATTTATAATATGTATTTAAAACGAGTTAAAACGATACACAGACGGAGAATAACAAAATTTTTGCTGCAAGAGCTACTAATTTAATTTTCCCTCCAAATATGTCAGATGTTTTGTTTTCAATGTAATTTAACTTTAACGATTTGAAAGTCGAAGATAACGTTAGACTATGTTAACTCATTTGCAATAAATTAAATTCTTTATTTAACAAAATCTCGATGAATTTCGATCCGTGCATTTTTATACGTAATAACACATAAAATGTGTAAAGAAATATAATACGAGAAAAATTGTTCCATTTTTTAAGACACGTTTGAAAATATGCGAAATTTGCGCATTAAAGGGTGCACAGATAATACGCATGTCTAAAAGACGTTTAAAAAATATCATAAAGATGTCATTTAGACATGCTGTCTGGATTAAGACGACGCAAGGAACGCGAATTGCGTCGCGAGTTAACATATCATTTAATAATTCGAGCATGGTTTTGTGATGTTTTACTTACATATCGGCGAATCTCCGTGCGCTTTGATCGTTCTCGTGGGTTTCCGATCGCTCGAATTCATCAACGGGCGGCGCGCAAATAGGAGCGCATAGAAGTATCGATATATTCAACGCCTTTACTTAAATTGTTAAAATAAAAATATCAAATGTCGATCTAAGCATGCTGGACAGTATCGATATTTTTAAAAGCGTCTCGAATATCGATACTTTTAAGCGTTTCTACGCATCATATCGCGCCGAGACAGTCCACTTCCTCGTATCTGAAACAATGTAAAAAGTGCTTTTAGTACGATTAGAGTCGAAGCGATAAAGAGACTCGTGCGCACCGATTTCTCTCAGAGCTCGATCGCGCTGACTCTTTTAAAGGACAAGAGTCGATTGATCGGCGATTCGGAAAGGACGGCTAGCCTTTAAGAAGGACGTCTCAACGCTGTCCTCGTACGAGTGGCCTGACCTTAATATATTTTGCACTATATGTATACATGGATATACAGAATGGCGACCTATCCTCCCTACGAATACCCCTATTGTGAATACTACCGTCTTCGACCTATTCCTCCTTCCTCATCGCCCTTCCCAAATCCCGTCCTCCACGAAATGAAAAATGTTTAGTCAACGACGGCGCATCGCACACTGTACAATAATTTCACGCGCGTGCATATGTTATATAAATACACGATATACGTACGATTAATGATATGCATACCTGTGCGTCGATGTAATTAATTACTGTCCTCCCTCCCCCCTCGTAATACCAAATACGAAACTTCAAACGCAACTTGTACCAAGCCAAGCCACGACTTATCGAAATATTGTCGCCAACGGAGATATATACATATTATATATATATATATATAGACAAATAAAAAGACGATTAATGTACATCATAGTCATTATCTTTTGATGTCTTACCTCTTAATTGCCAAGTATTAATTTGCCTGAAAAAAGTAAAGAATATAAATTTTTGATAACAACTTGATTATTTCATCGTTACGTATATATATGTTTATACATATATCTTAAATTAGCTAATTATACGGCAATGAAATCATACTTTAGTGATTTTATAGTATAATTTTACAACGGATCGATACCGAAGAAATTAATATTTCGAGCGAATCTGTTGTCCGGAAGATTGATAGAAGTAATCGATATCCTTCCGATACGCGGAAAGAGAAGCAACGTCATTACAAGCAATACGTTCATTACGTTATCGTTGATTACATGACGTTAATCGTGTAGGGAATAAATAATCCGTAGTCGTCAAGGGAACCATTTACCAGTCGATCAAAATTCTGCAGCACGTGGACGCGTACAGACATACGCCGATGCGGTAGCCATATAAAGTGTATGTGCCATACAATACGATTATGGCTGATAATTATTCGATTTAATGAGCTGCTAGAGATGCCAAAATAGCATTGCGGTGCATTCTCGATTGTGCCGATATGTTACTGTCAGGAAAAAGATAAATTATTTTGAAAGCTAAATCTATTTTCCAACTGAAAGATAATTTTGACAATTTTAACGAAGAATAATGGTATGTATTATAATATATAAAGCTTTTAAGAGATTAATACTTAATTAATACTATTATTTTATTAATTGGATACAATATGAATTCTTAATATGCAAATGAGGTAAGTATATGATTAGAAATTGTCTCTGTCGCTTGAGAAATAAATGTGTCATTTGAATAAGTAATTATATAACATCAACTAAGACTATTCTTCGTAGAAATAGCAAATTCATAAGATAAATTATAAAATCGCCCTAAATATTTTATTATAGATTAAAAGTATAATAGCCAAAGATTTCATTTTGCTCATGATGTAGTAATTAAATTATGATATTGCATACGACATTATTGATTACGAAGAGGGGTGACTACCTTTTGATTATAATACGCATCAGTGTAGTGGAACTTTTAATTGTACAAACAATTTATATCACAGAGATGCTAATATCAATTCGCGCACGCATACTCGCGCACGTACGACGTATTCAATTTCGATCGGGATTACAATTTCGAATATGACTCTCGTAATTGCGGGAACTAATTAATGACTATTATGAGAATTAATTGGAACGTGACTCCATGTCGCATATTTTAATGCAGACGATTACGCGTTAGCAAATCGCTAAAAATTTATATTTCTGCATAAATGAAAAGATACTTTTTATGTAAGAGAATGACACTTGAAGAAATTGTACTATTCGTCATGTTTGCTAATTGTATATGTGCTGATTATCATATACTTTACTAATTAACATATAATTATGTCGCGTATATTTGTAACATTTTCATATAAATTTATTTAAAATTATCTAATTCATCGACACTTATATTTTTTTTCATATTTAAGTTTGCATATCAAGCAATATTTTATCTTTATAAATTTTTTAAGTTGCATACTGTAATTCACTTAATCCTTGCTACCTATTATTCATAATTATATTTATCTTCTTATTCTAAGTCAAAATAAAACACAAGTCTTTTTATATTTATTAAAAGTCTTGTAAATTCCTGCTAAGAAATATCTATTCACTCTTTTTCTCCCCTCTCTCTCTCTCTCTTTCTCTTACTCTCTCTCCCAAAGATAAATCATAATTATTTGTATAAAAATTTTATATTAACCATAATTAACCACAAATTTTAATAAAAATTTTATATTAACCACAAAAAGGTTACAAATCAATTTCTAAAATTGTTAATAACAAATAAAAAATATAGTAAATAGCTAATGAAAGATAGAAATAAATTAGAATATTCATTCTTGATTCTACGAGTTAATGTAGTTCAAAATGAAGAGCATGAGTGTAATGCGAGGCGGGCAACAGATCGTTCGCTCGTTACATCCGAGCGAGCTTTCGAGCTTAGCGCGCAATGACCAAGTAAATTGCAGGTACAGCGTATCTGCGGGCCCTCGATGATTATTCAATTTAATGAGCTATTGTAGACGCTCTCTGGAACGTGACGTTTACACCGCAACCGGTTTCCGTGCCGCGAACGATTGGCTGTTCATGCTCAACGAGTTCGCGGATCGCACTTCTCTCCTCCTTCCTGTCAATCCTGTTTCTCGCTTCTGCGAACACGCAGGATACGCAGAAACGAGAAATCCACGTGCATACGCGCGCTCGCGTGTACTCGCGGATTTGCGACGTGGCACCTCTAGCTGGAATTTCGATGCCGTGACGAGCACGCAACGCGAACCCATTGATAATTAGTAGACACTTCGAGGCGAATTAATCCACGACGAAACGACGAGCTCCGCGCGGCCGGTCATTAATTAAGGACGACGAGCTTCGCGGGAACGATAAATCTACTCGGCATTCATTACAGCGGGATACGTGCGCGTATGCGAGATACAAGAGTTTACGCTTCTCGGCAAAAATTTGCGCGAAACCGTCCAATTTGTAGAAACTTTTTAGTTTGCAACTTTAAGTATCTTGATAATGAGGTCTCTAGCTAAGTTTCCGTTTAAACGAGGTCCACTACTAAATTAATTGAATAACAAACTTTTGTTACCAATCTACGCTTAAGTCTACAAAATCTGTTAAGTTTCGATATTAAATACCTCACCAATTAAACCACTCTGTAAATTTTTGCTAAGACAACGTCTGATTACTCTCTCTCTCTCTCTCTTTCTCTCTCTCTCTCTCTCTCTCTCTCTCTCTCTGACTCTTAGTGAGCAAATATCTTCTCACTAAATAATCCGAATATTTTTAGAATATCCTAGAATTACATAAATAACGCGCATTTTGATTTTTCGAAATATACATACCTAAAAAGGAAAATTAACATCCAGTTCAACGACAATCTTTACAATCAATTACAAGTATGATTTAAACAATCTATTATCTCTAGTTCACGTACATAATCAGACATAAATCCGACATGATAACCCAAGCTGTTTTTCAAGATTCCAATTGGATCCCACCAAGGAAT
The DNA here is from genome assembly GCA_037157785.1 of Cephalotes varians. Taxonomy (NCBI): domain Eukaryota; kingdom Metazoa; phylum Arthropoda; class Insecta; order Hymenoptera; family Formicidae; genus Cephalotes; species Cephalotes varians. The sequence goes on from JANQDE010000022.1 coordinate 1,518,649, forward strand.
CGAAAGCACTCAGACAGCCGACGAGGGTGAGCCGCAGGAACTACCTCTCTCCGGATATACTGGCCTCGTTTCGAGGCGAGTCACGAACGATCCGGATGGGTCGTAGTTCGGACTCCTCCGAGAAGTCGGCAGAAAAAGGGTTACCTCGTTAATCCAGATCAGCGAGAAAACGGCAAGAAGGGTGACCGTAGCTGTAGCGCGAAGGCCAAGTGCTGATAGTAAGGCGAATACTGAAGAAAGGACGAAGAAGGCAGGGCCTTTCGAACGTTGATGATGGTGAACGAACTAGGAGCATGAAAGAAAAAGAGAGAATAAGAAAGAGAGAGAAAGAGTGAGGAGGGGGTTGAAGAGAAGGGACAAGAAGGCAGATTGGAGAGGGTGGATACCGGGAGAGGATAAAATGGCAGGGAAAGGGCGGGCTGATATTGTAAGTGGCTGCGAATCCTTTATAACTGAGAGAGAACTCTCGCGGGCTGAACGGGGCGAGCTTGGAATTTTTGATGTAGTAGCGGGCAGATATGAATATCGGAAAGTTTCCAAAGGAATTCCGCAGGGTCGCGAAGTGGACGGGGGTTGTGACGGCATCGAGAGAAGACGAGGTACGGAGGAAGTCGGCGGCGGGCAGAGATGATGCTGCACTGCACACGCTGCTGCGCCTGGAACAGCGGCAACTTTGAGAAATTGCTGAGAAACCGATAAACTTAGTAGCGGACAAACAACGATTTGAACGGATACAAGGATTCCGATATCAAAACGATGCTACGCGTACATCGCTTCGGATCACCAAGATGAAGTTCTATGACTGTGAATTGCAAGCACTCTTGCCATCTTTACGAACAAGCATAATTATTACATTGTTATTAACAGTCTAAAGATTTGTACGTCTAAACTATAAGGGTTTTTTTTATAAGAGAGGTTACTATATATTTTTAGATTTAACTAAATTATCATAAAATATAATGCGTCTTTACATAAAATAAAATTAAAAAAATTTATTGCATACTTTTATTTTTTTAAAAAAGCAAATTTTCTAAATTTAGATATGTACAAATAAATGCGTCATTTTTAAATCACTAAATCATAAACATGTTGACAATATGTTGATAACTAAATTACTAAAATTTTACATTAATTAACATATTTGTGTTAGATCTCATCCTCAAATTTAATTAATAGAATTTGTATTACCTATATAAATTCACATTATAATTTAAACATTATCATTAGTTTCAACGCTTTTATAGAGAAAAGATTATATTTCGTTTATGTGGTATTATACTGATTTTGGCATCCAAACTATGTTTATATTAAACTTTTGCATTTCGATAATCTTTCTATCAGAAATATTTGATCATATTTTGCAAATGATTCCACGCAAAATATATTATCGTTCTCGTGGATATTCTAGACGATCTTCAAATACTTTATCGGTATATTGAGGAAGTTTCCTCTAAGGATGTAATCAACTCTTATCGATTGTATTCGTATGCGCATCGACGGAATAAAGGAAAACTTAGACGCCGTCAATTATGCGTGTAAGCCGGTATTGTTTTAAGCTTATTCCTGCAAGCAAAGTCGGCTCTTACCAAACTGTCTCAAACTTGACGCTAATGACCAGTAACTACAAGAAGCTAGAAAATAATGAATATTTAATTCATAATTTCTGCTTTTTTTGCAAAATCAATAGTTCAATTCCCGATAGAAATTCTGATAAATTAAGATCGGAACAGTATTATTAATAAAGGAAATGAAAAAAAAAAAACGTTTTCTCTTTCTAATTTTCTTTTCTAAACGTTAAAAGTAATGTTTGCTAATATTTTGTGTAAGCAACATAAAGGCACGCGTCTCCAAATCAATAAAAATTCTTTGTCGAATAAATATGTTGTGTAAAAAGGACCACCAATATAGATTGCAGACATAGTTCAACGTCCTATGTGTTCCGAGCCGAGCAAGAGGCCGTGTCTATCGATATCATTGTAAATGGATATCCATAGAGACGATCGCATCAAAGATGACCCGGACACGAAGTAATTTTCCGGAATTCAAGCTGACAGACTCAGAGAGTGAGGGGCGATTCCTTTAAAGGTACACGACTGCTCCAATAAACGATATTTTTGGAGCTTATTTGCACGCGACTAATTGACGTTGAAATCAATGCAATCAGCATACATAAAGTTGTTCCTTTGTTCATATTGACAATTATAATTTTTCTGCATATAATAAAAATAACTTTATATTTTTTGTAAATATAAATCTAAATGTCAGCAGAGAAAAGCGAAACTTTTATAGACATATCATTTATCAGCTTATCTGATTGCTTATCGGATTGCACTTTTTATTTTCGTATCTTTCGTATTTCTGTATCTTTTACATTCAAATTATATCTTTTCTCAAATGTCTGTACATCTAACAAGCAAATAAAATATTATTTTGGAAATAGAGCTAGAATTATCAACTATCTCTTTCATTTACAATACTTACAAAAAATATCTGTGATAAGACAACATTTGATAAATTTAAAAAAATTAAAAATGACGGCGATATCTGCTCTCGTTATCCGCGGATGTTACAATTTCTGAACTAAAGTTATATTGTTTTTTTTTTCTACCAAGAGGATAAACTGAAAATTTTTTCGCTACTTCGATGTTTGTGATCTCGCTTGTTTCCTGCGTAACATCGCTCATCGTTATAAACTCAAGCATTGGATATTGTACGACCCAACTACGGTGACGTGACAGCGCGCGTGTATAATTGCACGCGACGTCGATGCTTAGTGCGGAGTAATTCCGACTTCATATTTCGTGTTTCCGTTTTCTCTCGCGCCCAGCGGTAACGTTGATGAAACTTTTTATATTTCATCTGACGGTCTGCAGTAAGGGACCGTGTAGTTTACGATGGTATATCCAATCATATCTATGTATACAAGTTCTCACACGCCACACGCAATGATACTGAATAGAGTTATTTCAATATAGCCAATAATATTTGACCAAATAATAACAAACGGTGAATAATTATATAATCAGGTTCTAATGAGATGGATAGAAAAAGATGAATAGGAACAGAGGTGTCAGAATGTAATCATCGCGCTCGCAATCGAAAATACATAATTATAAAATATTTTATTGTAATAGTTTATTATTATTAATATGTATATATAACTGATAAAATAGTTTTAGTATTACTAAAAATTATAACAAATACATGTTTGGATGCGCGATTTGAAATAAATTACGGAATAGAGAAAGAAGTAAGATATTTTAGCATGTAAATTATAATATAAGACAAAACAAAAGAAGCCTAGTGTAATCCCAGTGGAGGATAAACATTCATTCATACGATTCAAACATTCATTTATATTGGAACAAAAAGCGACTTCGAGAGATCTCTTGCTACGATATCGAAGCAAGGCTTCAAGTAAAGATTCTACATCGCATCACTAATTCTACGAATGTAAGACTGTGTGCAGAATTATTAGTCATTGTAATTTATTTTTAATATTTAGTCCGTACTCATGATCTGCGATCTGTTCCCTATGCTAAGCTTGGAGTTCGGTATTTATCGGCACGGCGCAAGGTTGCTGCAGGTATTACGGGCACAGCGCACGTACTACCTGAAGAGCTCGGGTAAGGTAAAGAGGAGCGAAGCGAGCTTCGCGCTCTATCGCGAATCTTAGCGCGCGTGTAAACTCATAAAGCGTGAAGCACGGTAACCAGACCTCCGTCGTGACGTACCTTAAGACCTCGCAGAGTAAAGGATAATAATGTCTCGCGTAGCGTTCGTTTTTACACTCCGACACTGCGCTCCGGATTGCGCCGACCTTTGAATCAAACTTATTTGAGTCTCTTAATTTGAAAAAAAAAAAAAAATTGATTAACGTCGACTAATCGAGCATATCGAGAAATTATATCTCGGTGTCGTCAAGGATAACGGATACTCGAAATGACCTCGTGTATCCACGATCTGATACACGTCCCATACATTGAAATAGCTTTCAATCAACCGGTTCGTCATGCTAAACGCGTCCCATGCGTTGTGATGCATCATCGATACGAAAGGCGGCGTTCGCTGATTACAGCCGTGTTTCAAATTTCTGGTTTGGGCGGAAGAGAGGAGTAGGCGCGATACATATTATGCAAATATGTTTGCGCTGCCTCACGTCGTGAAATAATGTCGACGGCCGCTGGACGGTGGTCAGCCTAGTGGCCGAGTGCCGATAGCGTTATTATATTATTTCGCTAATGTTATTGCTGTGTGTTATGCACGGAGCCCAATTAATATAATGCGGACGGGCGGACCGCCGTTTGATCGGATTTGCGCGGGCCTTTGATGCGGCATCCAACCTGAAATCGACCGCTCGATGATAAAATTGATTAATGTCGCTGTCCTGTCCTGGCGGCCGAGTGACTCGGGTCTCGTAAACACGTATCGTAAAGGATCACAGCGTAATGAATCACAGCGCGTCTTACAAATGTAAAACAAATGTAAAATTGTTGTAAGTCTAGCGAGAAATATAGCGGGTAAAGCAATATTATAATTATGTAGTAATAATGTAATAACATATCGTGTAATAATAATAATAATTATTATACTTTCTTTCCAATTTCTCCAATTTCTCTGCACGCGACGACGCATTAATAAATATATGAATGTTAATGTTCGAAGAAAAGGTCAACACTTGGCTACCAAAAGCGTCAAGTTCCGAGCGACTCGCAAACTCCAGAAAGGAATGCTTCTGCAAGTTGAATTCGTAAAAGGACGTAAAAATCCGCGCCGGAAGTTCGTTTGTTTTCAAAGTGAAGCGGGGAAATATTCTCCGCGGACCTCCCTCAACGGCGCAAACTTCAGAGATCGAACACGTCAAACTTTGAATAACGAACCAGCTGCTAATGAGCGCCGTTCATTGTGCCTGGAATGCATTACCCGCGCGCGCAGATCCCTGGGCGATATTAAATATTTGATCAATACCCCGATCGCGCACGGCGCATTGGCCGCGTCGCCGTCGCTCGCCTGCGATCGGTTATCCGATTACTTTGCAATCGGTTTTATCCGCAAATGGAATCAAAGATCGCCGCGGCAAGTTGGCGATTAAAAGCTCGTTCGCTCGTGCGTGCGAACGTATTAAAGCTCGCAAACCGATAAGCGAGCCTCGCGCTTCGCCGGTTGTCTTTTAATTAACAAGTCGGTGTTCTGCTCACAAAAAATGCTGGCCGCGAGTGCGCTTTTTGCCGGCATGATGTTCCGTTTTATTACGTCTTTTAATTGTTCCACGTATTTGCTATTTTAATTCTAATTGAACGCGGCCCTGTGTTCTCTTTTCTTAATTCGTTTCTTTGTTTGACATCACGTCGAAATCACTCTCCGTATTTAAATTAAGTTTTGTCAAGTGAAATTCCCGCTTAAACATGACTTAACAAAGTTATCCACTGACTTCTTGTGTAAATAGAAAGATGTGATAGAAAAAGACGAGTCATTAAATAAAATATCAATAATCTCTTATTCTTTAACATAAAATTTAAATTGTACTTGCATCATTTTCGAATTTCAAATCCGATAGTCGCCACTAACGATCATAATTCAAGTGCATCCGCCAAGGGCAGAGGAGTCCCAGAGAGGCAAATTCTTAACGAGCTCGCGTTTCTTAATGATCTTAAAATCGCGTGCATTCAGAGGGATAATTGCAAAAAACGGCGTCATGGTATTTCGCCCGGGAATCCCTTTTCTCATTGCGCACCTCGATTTTTCCTCCTCGATTCTGATTCGCCACGTGACTCGCGATTAGCATTCGCGATGTCCACAGCGGCTTGCGACTGTTCGTCTCTCGTCGCTTATAATCCGCCTCTTACTCATTCATGGCAAACGATGCTCGCCGAGGACAACGACGCCGGCGACTGCGACGTCGCCATCGAGATCGGAACGCGACAAGTAGCCAGGAAGGAGCGAGTTGACGGGAGGAGCGAGACGGAGACAAATCCGCGTAGCGCGGATGGGTGTGTGCGGGTTTTAATTATTTCCACGAGATGAGATTTCGCCACGGCGGCTAGTATTGAGCGTTAGTCCGGTGTAAATTCCGGGATCCCGGGCTAATCGGCATAATTCCACGGAATCCGTAATGGACTTTGGGAATGGGCGCTGGGTAGAACGCTGGACCGACAACGTCCACCCTGCTTCCACAACCAATCCCCTCTCGACAAAGCCGTTTTATCCATCGAGTATCTGTGCGCATGGTATTTATGTAGTGCGGCGTAAGCTTTATATAGGTTTGCCAAAAGTTTTATATCTATAGGAAGCGTTGTCCCAAAATGCAAAGAAAAATTATGAAGAAAACATAAATCAATATCAGATATATTAGATTCATAGCTGATCTCAATTTTATAGAAATCTTTAATTTTTTTGTTTTACTGCATAAATAATTTATTTTAACAATATTAGAAATTTCAATTGTTCTAAAAAATTAAATTTTTAATACGTAATGTAAAAAAAATTATGTTATAAAGGTCTTAGTTCTTCCTTTGACATATCTTATTTCGTCACGTATCTTTTTTTCTCGTTACCATTTCGATACTCTGTGTAGCATGTAAATCACCCTCGTCTCTCTATTCGTTCCACACGGCAAATTAGATCTTCCCGCTATTCGCTGATCAACTGTAAAGAGCTTAATGAAATAGATTCGCCGACTGTCCAGAAAATCTGACCAAGCGCGATCGAGTTTCGCCATTATATCTCGCCACAAACTCCTTCATATATCGTAAGCTCTTCGATGCATATTGGCGAAGAGTACCGAGTATCTAGTCATAGTCTAGAGTCATCGCGCTCAAGAGAGTTCACTTGTGGCACGAAAGTGCCGAACAAATTTTATGAGAATCGATTGAGTCAAATCTCATCGACAAAATTGATTGCTTTCTTTACGCTATTCATAATTAATCTACAATAAATCAAATAATAAATAAAAAATTATAAAGATTTATGTTTCTCTTTTTTTACAAAAAGTCAATAACGTTAAAGATTATTAATTCATTATTCTATTCACTAATATCAATTTTTCTTGTTTTATTCAAAATTAAATGCTGTATTTAGTAAAAAATTCATTTGTAAACATGTTAAATTAATCTTTATTAAATTTCTTTAAACATAGAGGATTACTGTTAATAAAGCAAACTGGATAATACGATATATAGGATTTGATCATATTCCACGACAAATCATTTACGCTATGCTTATTGGCATTGTTCAGTGAATACGACTTATTATTGCGGATATAGTGAGAACGGTTAATTCCTTCTTGTTTATCCATCAAGGCATTTTGAAACATTTCAATCAATCTACTTCTCGCTCATTTTTCAAATTATTGGTCAATTTATTGTAAAAATGCAGAATTGTTATTAATGTAATTATAACGTCATTCATATATTGTTTTATTGTCATCGTTTAAAAATATCATGCGAATATATTACAAATAATAAATAAATTAATAATGATAAATAAATAAATAAATTGTTTCCTTTTATAAAAATGTTATTTGGATAAATAACTTGAATAAATATATATGTATAATTCTGTCGCGATCACTATATATAATAATTAGAGTTAGAACACTAAAGACATTCATTTTTTAAGTTGTAATTAACCATTTCATTTTTGTCAAAATATCAATCAAAATTGTTAATTAATAAAATTAATGAATATAATAAATACTCGTAAAATTGTAAGGTATTTTAAAGTAATTTTAATTTTATTATTTGAACATCGTCGATCAATGTGAACTTTTCTAAGATTACAGGATCCGAAATTTCTATCACATGCATCTCTGTCACTCTGGAAATTTATGAAAATTGAAACGTAAATTATTTCTGATTGAAGGGTCCAAGAATGATATGAACATCAGATTTCGATAGCGATGCCTATATCTCTAATATCCCATTAACCATATGCACGATTACAGGAGATTACATGCAGGATGCATAGAGAGAGAGAGCGATATCCCGCGAATAATTCGATGTCGCATTACTACCATTCCACCTGCGCGTCCCTCGTGGTTGGATTGCAGATAGGTAACAGATGGCTTGTGTCCTAAGGTATTTTATATATAAAGTACCTTGGTAAAACGTGTTATCAAAAAGTACAAAAATAATTTCAATTAAAAAAGTCGATTCAAAGTATGGGCTGAAACTTTTACGTGGACTTTGAGATATCCCTAAGAATTCTAATTTTCAGCAGTGCTAAATAAAAAATGTTTACAAGTAAATAAATAATATCTAAACTTTTACATTTGCCGTAGTAGCGCGTGCTTGCAAACGAAACATTTTCAAACGAATAGGCGGATGCACCGCAAGGAAGGAGCACGAGAGAGAAAGACGGAGACTTGGACAAGCAGCCGACTTGGACAGTTCGACCGGTGACGTTCAATGCTAATGAAATTCCGCCGGTCGCTTTCATAGATTGTGCAGTCGGCCGAAGCGACTGCCGGTTTGGCATGAACGCGGACGTCAATGAATGGTCGCGCCGGGACTATCGGAATAAACGATAAAACTGTCTGAAGAACAGCACGTGCGCGCGCGAAGAAACAGAAATTAATAGTCGAAACTTAATTATCTCATCTAATCTTGTAACAAAATGTAAGAAACGTATTTTCTATAACTGCAGATACATACGATATTCCGTACATATTTTGTAAAATTAGATTATCTAGTTTTACTAGCAACTAACTATTTAGTTTTCTTTTCTTTTTATATTATTATAAAATCTTAAAGTTGCCAATAAAAAAAGAAATAGAAGACAGTGAAATGGCTCGATAATTAGCAAANAAACGATTGAATACGAATAACGTCATTTCCAATAACGAAATTTCCAAAGAATAAGGATATTTTTGAAGAGTACAGAATGATATAGATTTCACGAAATTTCCCACGGAAATGTAACTACGATAACTCGAGTTTGCTCGCGAGGATGTCGTGCGAATTGCGGAAGTTAATGAAAGAGATCGATGATATATATGTATGCGGAGTCAATGGAGAAGCCGGAGAGAGTGCAATCCGATCGACAACCAAGTCGAACTTTTAACCGGATAAATGAAAGGAACTGACGGAAAGAATCGTAGGATTTAATAAACATTCCCGGATGGTAATCGGTAGCCGGGTCTCCCTTTCTCTCTCTCTTTCTCTCTCTTTCTCTGTTCCGCGAACGGTTTTCCCGGTGAACTCAGATTCCAGGGTAGATTAAACCCGCCGGAGATATGCCGCCGCCGTCGTCGATAAGTGGCTTTAACTTTCAGAAGCTGTTCATAGTTCAGTGCGTACGTAATGAAGATTCGCAAGAAAGTCGAGATAGAAGCGAAATCACGGTGGACGAAGTCACGGCAATGCGTTCGGGGATAATAAAAGTTATCTTCCGCGGACGGGGAATTCGATCAATTATATAATATTATGGGCGATCTTATTAGTTTCGCGGAGCTTTCCCCATACATATAATTAGAGAGAAAATAACTGTTGATTCGTTCATTTCGAAAGATTGCTTATGATACTTGCGATACTTGTTATACATTCATATAACATATTGAATTCACATAGAACTTATTGAAATTTTTTAAATAATGTGCTATAGTTGAAAGCTTTTTTAATTAAGTTAATATTAAATAGTTGGTTACATTTTCGCAAAATTGCATGTTCGACACAATCAATTTTATAGGCGCAGCATTGTTTTTGCGTAACGCTGCCAATTATGCGGGAAAATGAAATATTGTGAAGTGTATAATTATTCATTATATCGAATTTTCAGATAAATTCAAATGCTCTTGAATCCTATTCATCATATTACCCGTATTGTTCGATATTCTTTCTCTGTCAAAACAGAATATTCATGTATGTTTTTCACAAGATACCATACAGAGGCAAAATAAAGAAGAAATACGAAAGAAAAATATGTTAATAATAATAATAATATCATTAATAAGATAATTCTTTTTCGATACCTCGATTGTAAATTTCACGAACGCCTGTTACCGTTTGGAATTAACGTTTTGCATCGATTAAATCAACAAAATGATTGTCACGATAGGCGTTACGGTTGCCCTTTACGTCAAGCCATTTGACATTGCCACAGAGAACCATTAGCCACGACATCGCGCACGATTTCGACAATCTTGAGCGTTCGCCTTCCTCTTGTAAAGGCCTTTGTAGACCAATCCTATGACATTCTACAGGAAACTACAGGCGGATACAGACAGAAGGGAGAAGGGGGAGAGAGAGTGAGAGAGACACACGACATGCAACAATTGTTGTATACATATGTACAATACATATATAGTCATGTCAGACATTTACACGGTCACACAAGTCGGTGCGACAGCGCACGACGGGTCTTTGACATGTTCTCCGTTACAGTAAAATGTCCCCTTTGTGCACACGCGAATATGACCGGTATGCACACCAGTCAGCGGAACGGTAATGGACCGGTTGACGGCTTTATAATACAAATAAATCTTCGAACGATGCAATTGTTAAGCGTATTTGATGCGCAATCATTCGACAAATAGCAATATACCTCGATCATCTTCCCCTTGATGTCCACTTTTAATTGAACAGCTTTTATGTAAAAGGGAGAAGCAAATGTCCATTTTATTCCGCGTTAGAAACATTCTCTCTCAAAGCCACAAATAAAACTTAACTGGCTCTGTTTGCAACTGAGAATATGTAAAGCATTTAATATATTCATGCGCAGAATCGTGAATGTGAAAGTTATTTAATGTACCAATAGGAAAGTTAGAGAATGTAAAATAGTAAATCTATTTGTTTACACGGAGATGTATTTCGCAAAGCATCGTCGGTAACTTCCTCAAATTCGGTTTTGTATTTGAAATTCAAATTGCGCGAGCTGTCGAATTTACGTGCCGTATCTACATATTGTAGACACACATATATATATATATATATAAAACTGGCCTCAATTATAAAAATATTTGACTATAAATCTACGATATGTGTAATGGCATGACGGAGAATTTCCGTTTCATTGCAATATCTCTGAAATATCGTTCGACAAATTTTTCGAGCAACAGCGATACAGCAACAAATACACAAATCGCGCATTCATATCGAATAAACTGAAAGCAATTTTTATCGGCCGCGTAATCGATGGTCACCCACGCTCGCTCGTGTTGATTACTTAATCCTTCACAAAACTGTAGCGATGACATCGCAATAAATTTTCCTTCACACACACAGAATTATTAATTTAATTTGTATATCTTGTATTGATGCAATCTTTCATTATTATTATTTGCGTTAAACGTTATCAACGTTTTATTTAAATGTTATGTTAAATATTATATCTTAAAATATTTCTCATTATCACTTTATTTAATGACAATTATTATTAAGCGCGCTTTTATGATAAATTTATTAGAAAAAAATTATTCTTCGTTTAAAGGCATCGCGCAGCAGATGTCTTTAATGTTTGTTAATCCTCTTCGTTAATCCTCTACAATATGATTCCATTTAGTCTTTTATTGACAATGTCGAAAATGCGTAAATTGGCTTCTTATAAGATCAAAAGTGCAACAATTTAGAGAAATACATTCGATTATTCGTTATGTAACATCTTATGTAATGTTATCTTATGTAACATTGTTGACAGTAGCGTAACCTAACAATTGATCAGACCGAAAAGTTAAATCAATTGTAATCGACATAACAATAATGATAAAACAATATAAAAACCAGAACCAGAATAAGAACCAGAACCAGAATAAGAACCAGAATAAGATATAATATACCATACATTATTATACATAGTACCAAATTCTCTCTCAATATTAAATTTAACACAAACATTTGCCAAAATTAATTATGTGATTTAGAGTTAAATTTTCAGTTTTGTACGAAAAATTTTATAGAGAGATAAGATTTTATTTATATAAGACTTTAAATTGATATTAATTTTTTAATAAAAGATCTGCCTTTATGAGACCATCGTAAGAATAATTAAGTCTATTAGTTCCGTCCATATACGCGATAAGCGCAATTGCGTGAATGATAACCAATCGATGCCTGATAAATAACCAACGCCGATGTAAAATTTGCTTACGCCACTGGCATGCAGTGGCTGGTCCTCGACGCTTTCCCAAACCCCGCGCTTGTGTATAATTCACCGTCGGCGTAGTTGCGCTCCGGGTATATCCATATCCCATTTGTATTCGGCATTACGCGCGCATGGATCGCGGGAAATCGCGTACCTATTTCCGGCAATATCATATCCGTCACGCGGCCGGCGGCCAGCGAGAACGTCGGCCGTTGCGGCCGTCGCCCGTGCTCGTGAATTCCGCGCGATTGTACGCGCCGCCAAACGTGACGGAAAACACCTGGTCCGGTCGCAAGGGAAACACAGGAGAGGGAGAGAAAAAGTGACCGATAGCCACGCTGCAATCTTTTTTGCGGTTAGAATCGATGTGTCATTTCGCGATCGACGTTCGACGAACGTTGGCGTCGATCCTGTAACGCAAACCACACGGTCATATGGAAAATATTTCAACTATGCCATGTTTCTCTATTCTATAATTTTGATGAAAATTTTTGTTTTGTACAGCGTGAAAATGCTAATTAGTTGTGAAGAAATAAGATACAAAATATATTATTTTTAATAACATAATTCAATCAAAATGTCTCGAAAAATTCAGAATTGATAAAAAGCGATTTTTCATTTTTAAATTAGCATTAACATTGTTAATATACTTGCCTGAAAATATTTGTGATAATTCCAATAAACTATGGAGATATATACTGTATTACAATTTGCAATCAATAATTCTTAATACTTATATATTTAACTTAAAAACTTAACACTATAATACTATAATACTTAAAACTATAATACTTTGATAAATAAAATTTGTTAACTTGACAAATTTTATATAGAAATAAAATTATTCGTTATTCACGACTCTTTCACTTCCTAAATAGAAGTAATTAGAAACAGAGCATCTCTTAATGACTTGTTTTTCATTATTAAATAATGTAAGCGGCGCCTGGAGCAAGACGGGATAAAGCAGAAACTCGCGAATGTTAAATGAACCAAGATTTCGCGCTCTGACGTCGTACGTCTTTCTACATCGCCGAGAATATGCAGGCGCGACGAACTGATTCAAACGCGACGATTTACGCAAACGGATGACGAAATGCACGACGACCGGCGCGGCGCGTCGAATTTCAAACGTCAATCGTCCAAGTCGACATGGCGAACATTTTGAGAGACAGACATTTAACATGTCGATTTCTATGGACCTAGCTTTGGTTGTTTCAAACACACGACGCAGCTGATTTCGTCTTTTCGACGACATAAAGCACGACACGATCGCGTACGCACGAGCCTCGATTACAAAAGCGTCAAAGATACGTCGACAAGTCTTTGATGGCAATCCGCGAACCATTGGACCGTGATTAGCTTTCATTAGTACACACACATACACACACTGCGATGTGTGCGATGTGTAACGCCCGATATCGATGTCATCATAATTCCATATTGTCGCGCTAATCGATTTCCAACGTAGCTTGATTATATGCCTTAGCCGAATTTAGGATGTGACAAGCAAAAAAATGTTCTTTTACAGAAAGAAATGATTCAGTCTTGCCAATGCATAAATTATGATATCGGAATATTATTGCAAGGCGTAGTTAAAGGGAATGGAACCAAGGAAAAATAAGATATAGGATCCATCAAAGAGATGGAAGTTTCTCGCGTAATATTGGAATTAGCGAAAGTTGTAATTCCCTGGACTTATCGGGGCAACATTATTCATGAATTATGCAGACAATCTTGTAAAGGCTCTAACTATGTAGCGGACGAGTAATTTTAAGTTTTAACGGGGTTGCGCCATGCTACACTTAGCTGGAATAAAGAATGCATGGATTACGTTTCAAACGGAATTCGTACTTCTGGGGACTACGATTAAGAATTTCTACAATACAAAAAATAGTTTCTGAACATTTCTTTGCGTAATTTCTATTTCTTCCTTTTTCAAGAAGATCGTATCTTTTAATTACGTATGAGAAAGATGGATCATATAAAAATTATTTTAAAAAGATTAATAATTAAGACGTAGATTTTTTAAGATTTTATAAGAAATTTATTGTCTCCATAGCATTTTTTATCTACGTACATAGAATTTCAAGTAATAACAATCGCAATTTATTTTCTATATTACTTTAGGTGTACACTGCGAGAAACCGAAATTGCAAGAGAGAAACGCCAATAACGCGAAACTCCAATCGTTTGCGACGCTATCAGAATTCTATCAGATGAGAGTTTCAGCGGAACAACAATTTCCAGTTACGCGCGATGCTCCTACGAGGAAAACGCACATGCACACGCGCAAGGAATTCCATCGTGAGAACGCCAGTTTCGGAGGTTGCATAACGAAGAAGTAGTTGGATATTTGGTATCAATGGAACAGATATGGGGTTTACGTGCGTGTTACCACGCCTTCTCGTCCAATCTCCTTTATGGCCTCCCAGTTTCACGAACTGTCTCGCTTCGTCAATCGAATACCCACACACGCGGATACAAGTACACGTACGTACGCACGCGTATATTCCGAAACCTATGTAGCTTGTTCCCGACGTCTGATCTCTCGCGCAAAAGTCGTTTACGAGCTGGCCGATCCGACTGTTCTCTAAAAGGGCGTGACAAACGTTTCTGTCATCTCGGACTCTCTGTCCCCGAATCCGCCATAAACTCCAAAGGAAAACTTCTTTCTTTTATGTTAGGGCAGGCATTGCTCTCGTTTTGGTTACCGCCGAATGTAAGGATCGATGAAGACAAATAAATGATTAGATAGCCCTTGTTCACCATTCGGCATAGTCGGCAATCTTTTACTGACAATGAGAACGTCTCAAAAACATAGGCCACAGCAACTTTTGCCAGAAAACACATATTGTAACTTCATGTTGTGTTATACGAGATATTTTTTTAGTTTATATTTATATATTATTTTGTTTCTAGTCTAATTATGAACTTTTCGGAAGAGAAAATATTATATAAAAAATTCTCCTAAAAAATTTTTTGGAGACATTTCCCAAACATTTTTGCAGTTTAATTGTTTTATAATTTGATGTCGTTCGATATTTATAGAAAAATATGAGCATTTTAGATTAATTATAATACATAATAATGGAACCCATCAATGAAATTTATATGAAACCTCAATATATTTACATTATTATATCGAGCTTATTGATAAGCTTTTTTCGATAAACTTCTTCGTAGAGTTACGTCGGCGTGCCTGTTTGATTAAATATTACCCGTCACGAAAATAGAAGTATTTCAATTCGTCGACGTAAAGTCTTTCGAACGAAATAATCAAACATCACAACTTCGACATACAGAATAATAATATTCGTAGAATTATTTTCTCGACATCTTTCAACTATTGAAATTTACATTTCTCCGTTAACGTAATCACCTTATTTTCGACAGCTACTCACAAATCGCCGCGCCGTGCTTCTTTGATGATGCGTGAGCAAAGCTTTCGGCGAGTGCAGCGCAAAGCCACACAAATCGTCTCTCTCTGAAGACCTCCACGATGTAAAACCACGACGAACCCGCTGTCGCCACTCTCGCCGGAAACTCTCTTAGGCTGATCAGAAACGCGCGGTGAACGCTCGCCATGAAGAAAAGCACCGATCGTGACCCCGGGCTCGTTGTCTGTGAACCCGGTAGTGCATGGCTTCAGAGGATAATGTCGGTGAGATGATACCGGAGGCTATTCGCGTACCCTTTTCTTGCCCATCCCCGCACGAATCGGGGGATGTTAGAGGGTGGTGGATGGGTCAGATGCGCTCGTAAAACCATCGTCCCATAAAACTGGCTAGTAGTTCGCCGACTACCGAGACGCGCCCATCAACCGTTCCTTACATGGTCTAATTTCGAAGTGGCTCCGGTTTGTGCGTATGCATGAATGTGCGTGAACATAAACACATGCACATGCACACACGCGAAGAATGTGCTAAGTAGACATGTATGCATGTGTTTCTTTTTCTATACCCATAATAAATTATAAGTAAACATAGATAAATTTCTCCGTGAAATATTTGCCGAATAAAATTAAATATTTTCCTGCATTGTAATATTTCTTGATTTATTTTAATAATAAGATTCGAGCATTCAACTCCAAATATCATTAAAAATAACATAGATAAGAGTGATAATTTTTTTAAGATAATTCATTGCCGAAATTCAATTGTACAGATTTCGCGCTTAGTTCTGAGTGTAAGTAGAGTTATGGAGCAACCGCTAGATAAGTTACATCATTTAATTATCAATTCTACGAACGCAGGCCATTTCAATGATATTCGTGTGAGTCTATGGTACCACAAGTTTCCTCGCGAAAGTTACTAGTTTATGGTCGCGCCAGTATACGCATAGTTATCAACTTGTAACTTGATAACGTGCTGCCCGCATTGATAGAATCCTGAAGTAATTGTTCGGTCCACGCACGTCGATGCGAAATTCGATTGCGCGGCGATGCCTACAGCCTACGGTAGTTTCCGTCCACCTAAGGATTGGCAACAGGTAAAACGCGCACATAACCGCGCGGTAAGTAACGAAACTCCATAAAGTGGAAAATTGATGTTAGCGAACTACTTTCACTGCGACTGTAGAACGTTCGGGTTTTTACGCACGTGAACCAGATTTGCTAGTTTTCCCGATGTCCACATGCTACTACTGTTTTCTTTTGCATGAGCAGTAAAACTATCGTTTCATGATCGTAGTGACCGAAAATTCCTTTTCTTACGCAACTTTAAAATATCTTATTCTGTACTTTTTTTATTTAAAATAATATGTTAGACTTTAATCTTCAAGATATAATTATTAGCCCGATGTCTTAATCAAACCGCAAATAATTTCGCAGTTATGTATACTCAATCATCGACAAAAGATATTCTCTAGGTAAAAAAATTTTTATATTTAAACCTGATAGATCTAATGTTTAAATAAGTCACGTGGAATCAATTTAGAAATGTTAAGTGTCACACATACATTTGCTGACACGTGTATCGTGTACGTGCGCAATTGGTAGAAGTAGCCATTGCGTCTCACGCCCGTACAAGTTGCACCAACTTTGAAAAATGTTACTTTTCTAAGTTAACTGTATATTTCGAGGAAGACGCGGTACCCGAGTCGGATAGCTTCGCGATGGAAGAATCACGTGCCACAAGATGGTGGAATAAAACCACAGCTGGAAAAGTTGAAGTTGAAGAACAGCACTTTTCGAAGACGTCGACCGCGCGTTCGGATGCGCACGAACTAGTTTCAACGTTTATACCATGCATGTACGTGCATTTCAAAAGCACGGTACGTCCCGATCAAGTGCGTTCAAAATGTAAAAAAAAAGTCTTTGAATGAGAATTCAATAGTACTACATATAAATTTCGAAAGATGCTTTACATATATAATAATATTGTAGTTGTGGTTTAAAATCATGACAACAGACAATCTCTGCATGATTTGTGTTTTGAAATCACTGTTACTATCCTTTCTGTTAAGTGCATCAACTCTCTTTTCTGTAACTATAAAAGTTAAATTTATAAATTGCGAGGTTACGAGAAGATTGACTTCGAGCGATTATGCTATATAGATCGAGAACTTCAGTTTAGATCATGGAATCATAAATAATCGTAATTCCATGCGAACCCAGCTGCGGTTTTATCCGACCGAGAGTGCACGGCCGACCTGCCACGGGAGGTCCATCGAAGCTTAAGTGCCCACCACTAGGTAAACGGTCTCCTGGACATCCTGAAGCCTGAAGCAGAGTACTGAGATCACTTGAGATGCATGGCCCGCTTTTTCATCGCGACAAATTATATTGTGTGGAAACAGCAATAGGTAGAACATAATTGTTTTTAATTAATTATAACGAACCGTTTAACAGTTAATATATTATCAATTTAACATTCATTAACGAGAATTTCGTGCTGATGAAACCAATCATGAGCCTACGATGCTACGAATACTTTAATAAAGAGCTCCTAGCTTCGCAAGTGTGCAATATTCACTGGTGTGACATCTATATGTAAATTTTAATTGATGATTAATTTCGCAGCGGTATCTAATTACCAATGTAATAAGTAATTACGTGCGTATTAATAGTTAGTGACACAGGTAATTAACAGTATAACAAATAATTATTACGAAAATAATTAACGGTGCATACGATAGCATGAAAAATAAAAGATATTCAATAAGACAAATTAATTTTCTTTTTATTAAAAATATTATCACCTGCACATGCATGCTTCATTTGTAACAAAATAATATAGTTGATTTTTATTCCGAACAAATTCGAGAATTTAATTAAATTATAGATAAAAAATAAAATCAGAGAAGTAGTAAATAATAAATAAGAGAAATAGTAAAATAGCTTTCTAAAACGCCCTGTATCGTTATTAATATGCCCAAAATTCTCGTAATATCTCGCAAAATGATATCGATTTTTATCCGTAATAATTCACGACTCCATTTATTCGCATGAACCTTTCCTGCTGTCTCACGCGTACGTCTTAATTCGTTAATTAGCGCCTCAGTTTTGGCGGTTTCGCTAATCTTTCTCTTCTCTTGAGATCGAGCGTCGGGTTATTCGGTAGCCCCGGATGTAACGGGCTACTCATCGACATGAAGTGCGATTCATCCGCGACGAGCCTTCTAGAGAAGGAGAGGGAGAGACGAGCACTTACCCGATCTTTCATTCCTCCTCGCTACTCCCGTGCTTTCCCGCTCGTTTTCACTCACCCGCCTCCGTCTTCGCGGAGCAATTCAATCTTATTTTTCGTTTTTTTCACCTCTCCCATTTTCTTTCCTTGCAGCTATCAATGTCTCTACCTTCTAGCGAAACGAAATCACTTTCGGCCTGACGCCCGATGCTTTCAGATATATTATTGCCGCTACTATGCCGAGAAGAATCGAGTACATATCGAGTCAAAAGTTCTACAATCCACATGGATGATCAAACAAACGCGGCGTAGGTAAGTGTTTTTTGTTTCCTTAAAAGTATCGTTGATTTTTCACCAGAAATCATGTTCGGTTGGTTGTCCTTAATAAATATTAGATTAATATTATATAATTATATATATATATATATATATTTATAATGTTACGTAAAGAAATATTAAGATTAATCGTACAAGTAATTTTATTATGTTAAACAATTTTTACTTCTAAAGGATTAGATCTTAAATTGATTATGTTAGACAATATGTGAATAGAGTAACGTTTTAATCAAAACAAGCTTACATTCTGTGTACTAATCCAACATAGTAATCACTGACGATTAACGAGTCATTCGAACGGTTCGGCATAAGGATAGCTCGGCTTTAATTGGCAGCTCGTTATATCGTTGCTATTAACGTACGAGCACTTAAAGGGAAGGCGTTGAACACTTGCCCTTCCCCATTTGCTATTAATTTCCAATATCGGATAATGAAGTATCAATAATGTCCTTGAACAAGGTAATGCACCTTCGACCGATAGCTGAGGTCCGTTAAGGACGTACTTCGACGTAAACTGTCAAGCAGTTTCAAACTGTCCAACGATCATAATCGTAATTCCATTGTATGTTTGTCTTCATCTCTTATCCTTCTCTTTCACATCAATCCTTCCGAAGAATTTGTGATTAAACTGACTTCAAACTAGATCATAATATAATCACAAAGCGAGACAAGAAAGTTAAGAATGTGCAAAGTATACGCGAAGAGTATTTACGTAAAGTATTTACGTAATGAGAATAAAGGAAAATACCGTTCGCCATCGCATAAGCGAAAAAGGACTGTACATCGAGCGAATTTCCAAAATGGTGCTCCGCCTACCTGCGAGTCTCTGCCAAACCATCTTAAACTCCTCGTCTCCAAAATCGAATTACGCCGCGCTTTCGCGACGTTTCACAGGTAAAGGAAATATAATCTAATTAATTCGTACCATTAACTCGGATCAACGATGTAGGACGTGCGGAAGAATGACAACTCGAAGTGGGGGAAAGCCAGGAGAAAGAAAAGGAGCCATACGAGCGTTTTAGACTCGTCGCAAGGCTGACGAATAAATCCGATGATAAGATTTGCATATTAGTAGCGTTACTGTCTCCGCTTCTGGACCCAGGGCTTCGGCTCCGCCGCCCCTTTCATGTCGCACCCTACCTCTACTATTCATTCGCATTCCCACCGCCAGCTCTCCGCATCACTTCTCTGTCTTTCTCCTTCTCCCTCTGCCGAATTCCGAATCCTGATTCTGACCACGAGTTTTCCAACCCTTTCCAACGGAGCGCGGTGGAAGGAGGTTAAATCGACACGAGAGAAGCATGGAGAGTTCTCTGACGGTGCGGCTAAAGAGTCACGAAAGCCATCGAAGTGCAGACAGCACGACAGAAAGCCCATCGGCCGTATTAAAAAACGATTCGATCTAAGGATGCTTTTATGTATTTGTCAACTGATGAATTATAAAATAAACATGTTTCTAGAATATGATTCTGTACTTATAATAAAAATCCTAAAATGAGAATAAATGGATAAAAATTATTGTTTACAAGAAATCGTTATTTCTTTAATTATGTTTGACTGATTAGACGGTTATTATTTTTGTTTATATTAATTTTATGTCATTATTTCTTATAACTTCCTACTTAAATTGTCATTTTATTTATATTAGTAGTCAGAAATTAATCTATTTTTGCTTATCTGTATAAATAACTTGATTTAATATGACATACAAAATGCGCAATTCAAATCTAAAAATGATTGTAAAAAATTTATCGAGTGAATAAAGAAAAAATGTCTTTTAATTACATTCAATATATTATTTCATGCGAGAGAATAGAGGAAGTTAAACGAAGAAAAGCTCGCGGTTCTATAACGCGGGTCGATAACGTAAAAAAATTCTAAGAGTCATTATACAACGATGAACTCGCGAAAAATAGACCACGCGTGAAAGAGGAAACCGCACTTCGGTTGGGAAATATTTGCTGCACAAACAACGCTCTAGACTGGACTCGAACTCGCACATTCAAACACGAGATAGATATTGTATTAAGAACTCGAAATATATTGATAAGTTAACTGCTAATACACGAATTTGGAGTTACTGGTTGAAAAGAGGATGTAACAATATTTCAAATAAAAACACAATACATAATAACGCAAAGGAATAGTTTCTAAAAATTGTTTCTAAAAAGTTCAACTCTTGATTCAAATATAAAAATTTATTACATTAAAGTTTTGTGATTACTCGTCACGTATTGTTATATTTGCTAGTACTTGCTAATATCTGATGTCACGTCAAGTTGTTTGGTAACCTGCATGACGCAGGTACTAGGCATTTCCTGAGAAGGAAATGGACCGGAGGAGAGTAAGCGAGTGTTCTTGAGAAACAGCGTGATAAATGATCGCCAGAAGCGCTGACGTTGATTCAGTTTGTATAGGCGTCCATTTAACAAGGAGGGCGCCGATCCATAGATTCTTCAGCCCTTTAACGCTTGGTACCGAGAGGATAACGACGGAACGATACTCGTTAATCAACGTGCTTCGCTTTATCCCGAGATCCCGACGATGTCTATCATAGCATTGTGACATGAAATTGATAGCAATCATTTTCAGTCTACATTGTATGTGTATCTGTAACGTTTTCGTTCCCTATAAAGCAAAGTTGTAATTCCAGATTTCTTTTAAATTACGAGAAAGTTTAGCCATTGATAACGTGTAAGTGAGGAAGTGAAGATGTTGTAGTCGCGAACAATCATTTAACGCTGTATTGACACATACAACATTAGGCATAAACGTACGATATATTGCTTCACATGGCAATATGGCAGATGCAATATTACATCCTAGAACTTTGGTAAATAGCAGAGATAGAACGCTATTAGAGACAAACTGTGTTATACCCTCAAGTGCTGTTATAAGGTATAACCCAAACTTGTATTATTACTATGTCTGGCTTTTACATAAAATTGCATGCATCTAGTAATTTTACATACAAAATTATTACATACGTACTATCTCATACGTATCCTGTATAATTAAAATCCCACACATATGTGTTAGTCATCAATTAACAAAGATACTAATCTTTGAATCCTCCAAGTATCTCGCATTAAGTTGAATTATTTTAAAAAATATATCTAAAACTAAAAGTTAATCAACTTTGTTTACTCACCTAAATCTTGACTAATTCATGCTACTGAAAATTTCTTTCTTGAGAGAAATCTGTACATCTCTTTACGAAATTAATCTCGCTATCAACCGTGTGTTTTTTTTTTAGCAGATTTCGCGGGAGCTCGTAATTTTTGTAAATATCGACATCTTTCGGTTCCTATCACAACACAATAAACAATTTCCATCTTCATGTACTGTTTTCCCGCTTTGTCCTCTTTCGTCGACCCTTATCCGCTTCCTATCACATAGACAAACAGGACATACACGGTGCTCCTTCTCTCTCCCTTGGTCGTGCTCCAAGATACTCGCTCATGCGGCATGTATATACACTGTTCGCTAATGGATATTGCTCTTACTCTTGCCCTTGCTCGAAGCCAACCAGCGAGGCCAGAGCTAAAGCTAGAGCGGCGCCGGCGTTTCGGATAAATTAGAAAAGTCCGCGACCCGTATCCCCCTCTTTTTTTCCCTCGAACCATTCCGCTTTTCCGCGAGCACGGCGGAAGGTATTTGCATGACAAACGATGCGCGCATTTCCGGCGTCCAATTTGCACTCGACTCTCTCTGTTTCGCGGCTATGTTCGAGCAATCTCTCTGATATCACGCGGTTATATACTTTATTGGCCGCTCTATACGAAAACGTATGTATGTACATACGTCGCGCACTCGACTCGCTGCTCTTTTACATGACTGATTATGAATAACTTCGGTCATTGAAACGGATCATCGTGTGTTGTGAGCGCACTTTATCAACTATTTGATGTTCGCAATATATGATTTATTTCATAATTTATTAGTTACATCGAAAAAATATTATTTTTCAAATATCAGATATATCGGAAAAATATTATTATTCTCTTTTTACTTTAATTAATGTTTTTGAAAATAACTCTTTCATGAAGAGAATCTTGTATTCAAATAGAAACATAAAAGATTAAAATGCATTATAAAAAAATATGTTTACAACCATATAGAAACTATCTTTACATTCGATATCGCGTGATCGATTTTTTCGTCGACAAAAGCAACCGAAGCACGTTTCTTTCTGCTAATTTACTCGCTCGTTGATTTATATCCCAGGCATTGTTGTGGATGCCGCGATAAAGTTTTAATTATATTCCCGACCGATACGTATCGGCCTGTAACCGATGCGAAGAAGAAAACCTTCGCGGTCCAGCAAGGTTGGCTCGACCGCATCTTCTCGCTGCTGCTTATCTCCGAGACACGAAAATTAAATTTGCTCTATCGTGCGTATCAGTGCACAGTCTCGAAGCCGTCAATATTAATCTCACGGAATACGCCCGCGGAATTCCGAAGGGAGAGAATATCGTAGATGCAAGTTTTGCCGGACGGAATTTCGCTAAGAATATTAAATTGATCGTGACAACACACTCATCCATCTCGAGCGTAATTGAAGAGAGTTGTTTTCTAAGAAATAAAGAATATTAATCCGCAGATTAATATTCAAATCAATTAGCTTTACAAAATTGGATTAAAAGATTTTTTATGAAATATATATATAACATTTTGACAAGAAAAAGAAAAACCTGAAATCATACCGTTAATTTTAAGAGATAAAAAATTTTGTAACATATATTATTCTAGTACAGATAACAATATTTTATATAATTTTGCAGTAAAAAGTCGATTACCTGATTTGTTATTTATTATTACTATTATCTCAAAGATTGATAAATTCATTGAACCAAATAATCGCAAGTCTTTTTAAATATATCTTAAAAAAAATATAACTATAAAATAATATAAATAACAAAATTCTATTACTACGTGATAAATCAATGGAAATTGAAATGGAAGCAGATGTAGAATGATATGAAATGATATGAAATTTTTACCATATTATTGTGAGAGGAAAGTTTCATTTGTTACTTTTTTCCTATAGGGTTGCTGGAAGCGGAATTCCATCTTTCTCTAGAGTATCAAGTCGAAAGTTTCGAAACGTCCGCGTCGAAGATTAACACAAATAATAGCCGCTTATTGGTATCGTCAAGTGTATGCCGGAGTACGAGTCCCCGTTGACCGCTACTTTCCGCCACGGTAGAACTTTAAGAGTATCCTGACGGAAACGAGAAAGAAGTACGAAGTCCAATAGAGCAACTCGTTACTCAAGATCGAAGACGAAGAGATCGACCGACCGGAACTCCGTCTATTGCTATTCGATGCGCGCCGTATCGACCTAAATGCAAAGGTATACTTGGCTAAACTTTCTGCGGATACTTTTCCAAGAGCTAATTTGAAGAGAATTATAAACGTTCGTGAGTCTTCATGATTTTATTATTCGTTTTAATTTGACATAGACAAGAGAATTTTTATTCGCGAATCAAAAGTACAAAGATCGATATGATGTTAAAACAGGTTAAAACAGGTATCGAATTACAATCAATTTTAACGAGCTTCTAAATTGAGTTTGTTACAATTAAATTTTTCACACTATCGAATCTCACATGTTGCTATCGATAAATTAAATTTCCCTGTGAATTTTATTTTCATAAAACATAAAAGTTATTTTCAAAAACTACAGCGATGAATTACAGTCATCAAAACTTGTTTGCAAATAAAAATTATTACGTATATCGCGTAACTTTAAAGATATTATTAAAATTCTCTTTGCAAATAAAAAAGTTATTCATCTGATGAACAGGTTATTCATCCATTATTCATCGGAACACAACGATCAGAAAACGCAAAGCGTTATGAAAAAGTACGAAAAAGTGAACGATCAGTTTCTATGGCGCGGAAATCGGTGGCAGTCGGTGGATTAAATCCGAGTAACTTCCGCTACTTATTGTCCACGCAGCAGCAACAGGTAGTGGACTCAGTCGAGGTCCCACCGCTTCCTTCATTTCACAAATTCCCGACCGTCTATTTCACGCTGCAAAATGAATGCGCGTCCCGGCATACCGAAACGTGAATAAGGGCTTGCGGAGAAAAACGGAAACTTGCCGCGCACGTCCCGACTTTCGCGCTGAAACATTCCCCGATGGCCCCGAAAAGGCCGGTTTAACTCTCAGCGAGAGAAACTTTCCAATTCCCTCGGGAGGTCTCGCTAACGAAACAGTCCCGCCGAAGAAATACTCGGCTGTAACTTTCAGAGAAGGCTCGAAATAAAAGAAAATGGTCAGATCGATTGTAGACATCAAAAGTACATCAAAAATTCATCGTTTGTATCATTTGAAGCAGTTATAATATTAAAAAGTTTTCACGAGAAAGGCAGCTAAAACTTTTCTTTCACAATAATACATTCGCGTAAAAATTTCATATCTGTTCTATATCTGTTTCTATTTTAACTTCCATCACATAATATACAAGCGAGGTTATTTTTTGTTTATTCCTTGAATTAATCGGACACATCAATTACAAACTGTTTTTAAAATAAAAGAAAATTTCTTCGAAACATTCATTGACAATCTAAGAAGATTATTACTAATTAATAATTTAATGCTGCAATGATGTTATATTAAGCGCCATTTTCTGTGTGAACGCACTTATTAAGTATATGCTAATGAATATTATTCCGCGAGAGAATTATTCGTAGATATAATGGAATTCTCGTTGCCAAGCGTATCGCCATAATAATGACAAAGTCTCGTCGCGATGTCCCGGCCCCAGATTTGTGAGTTGCTTCAACGAACGTTATTCAACAACACCACGATTATTCTAATGAGATTCGGAATCTCGCGTGCGGAATAGTGGCCGACGAGTGAACGAGGGTCGAGGCGTTGAAACTTTATAGCCCGGTCAGATTTCAAATATGATTAGCACTCGGTATTAGCCGCGAGCTCTACTGCTTCATCTATTAACGCGCGATTATATCGAGTAAGACGCAAATGCCTCTTTTTGTTACGGTCCAATTTCACCGTTAAATTGCCGTTTTATTTCCGATTGATAATGTGAATTAATTCCGTGCGTCACACGATTATTCCAACTATTCGTATTATGTGATAATGTCCGCGGTTACCGCTTCACGATACAATTAGTCGTGCATGGCGATTGCCGTTAGTACGATTGTTTACGCAATAACATATGTTAAATTAACATCATTATTCTTGACATTATTAATTATACAATGTCATGGATTTTGAAATCAAAGCTCTTTATAGTTTCATCCTTTTTTATAAATATATACATAAATTTATACATTTAAACATTTTTTCATACAAATATGTGTTTCTTTAGCAAAAGTATGATGGGAACAGAATATCATTTGTTTAAAATAAATAGAAATTTTCTACTTGTGCTATAATATCATTAATATAAAATTTAATAATAATTCTGAATATGAATGAACACCAATCCTTTCTTTTCCTTATATACTTAAAAAAAATTTTAATCTTTGGAAGAAACGAGGAGGATATCAATACAGATAAACATGGAAATAGCATTGAATCAATCTCATCTAGATCAACAAATCAGATTGAACCCTGTTGAATATGAATGGACTGCCCGCAGGGCCAACGTCAAACGTTCAGCGAGAACATGCCGTCGTTCTATAGGCTCTACTAATATTCCTAAGTGCATCATCAGTCGCTTCGTACAATGTTGCACGAGTTCTGATACGATGCAATCCGTGCAGCAACCACTTCCCACTCTCCAACCCTTTCCCCTCACTCTCTCTTTTTCTCTCTCATCACTTGGCCTTCAATTCCTCTCGCGCGGGCATGATCCTCACTTCTCATGATTACTTGCGATTTTATCCTAGATACAAAAATTGCGACGCGGTTGCAGTCGTGATCTCTGAAAGAACGACATGGAATAAGACGTGTTCATTCCTTTTTGTTTTTTCTCTCTTTCTGTGTGTTCTCTGTATTAATCGTAAATCGATGACGATAGAGAAAGGAAAAGCAAAGAAACTTCTCTCTTGAAAGATAGAGAGGTGTGAAAGTAATGTGAAGTCCGGAAAACGAGTATTGAACTATCAAGAACACTCTTAAACGCGCGCAGGCCAACTCGTTTGCTCTCCTTAGAGACTCATTCGCGTTCGTCATTTCTCGAGAGCATCGCAAAAATTCCACGACTTTGTGTCTAGTCACGATTGGTCTACCCCTCGTGTGACGACAAAACATCGACAATTGTCACCATCAAGCTTATTTATTTCTCGTATTTCTCGCCTCAAGATGTTTGATGTCTTTTATGACGAAGCGCGATGATATATCGCACAATAAGAACAATATGAGATCTAATAATCCCTTATACACGTATTGCGTGTTATACATATATTGTCAACTGCAATTTTGATTCTAAAAACTTTTTTCATTTCTTCGTTATTATTTTGGCGGATTCCCATTCAGCACCCTGGGAAGTTCCGCGTGTACTCCTAATTATCATCGAGGGATCTAACAAGGACAATTCCGCACAGGTGAGTCCGTAAGCCCGGCTATGACGCGAAGGAACGAAGGGGAACCAGAAGAGCGGAGCAGGTGGATTGCTCGCCGAGGTTATGCAAGACATTTAGACTCTATCCGCGATGGCAGAGACTGAGGTGGCATTTAAGGATTACCGGAGTTTAGCATAATATCAGCAGAAGTGGGAAGAGGACAACAGGCGTCGTTGTCGGGGCGATGAGAGGGCGACGGATGACAGAGGAAGATGGAGCCCGCGAAGAGGAATGCGCCCGAAGAAGGGGCGCAGGTATTATTCATGGATTACCTCACTTGTCTCGGCTACAATCCTCCCAAAGCCTCCATTAGAATAATTGCTTCTTCATCTTCGCGCTTATGCGGTTGCTACCGCCTACCGTTCCTCGATCCGTTCTCTCTTCAGAAAGAAATCCACCGACTTTGCCATCAGCAACACGTTGCCATGCTTCCGTATGTACGCATCCCATTTTTCCCCCCATTGTCTGTGAGGTTTATTTTAACTTGACACAAAGAGAAGCGTGTTATATCTCGAGAAAATTTGTCGTAGAGAAAACATATATCTGATACAAATGCATCAGCGTATCCTATTCAAATAAAGATATAGTCAAACAATTCCAAGCTAATTTTTTATCCGATTAGAAAAATTGAATAAACAAAGCATATAAATTATTCTTGAGTTAATATATGAATTATGGACTCTCTTTTGATATTTCACTTTTTGATATTAGTGTTAATAATGAGATTGCAACTTTCTCTTGAGTGTTAAGCAATATTATATAAATTCTATTTGTCATATGATATTAAGTACAGCTGAATATTGCGTGGAAATACAAATATTTTTCTACTTTATCTACATTTTCTTATCAAAAATATCATATTATGATCTTTTAGATTTTTATATTTTGCAACGTCCGGTTGCACTCTGGTCTGCACGCAAATTCTACCATACTATAAAGAAGAAACTGCAATATACATCCCGGTTACGGAAGTACAAGTGGCAGACCATTAGCCAGCCAGGAAGTCTTTTAAGAACAAGAAAGAGAGCACTGAGCGATCCCTTGAAGTTCCAGAAGTGCGAGCGAGAAGTTGTCGGCAGACTGGTCTACTCGAGAACTTTGCGTTCGTCGACTATTCACGATTCCGCCTTTTAACCCTTTCACTACTCGAGTAATGATTATAGTCAGCATCGGTCAAAAGCTCGACCGACTATTATAGTTTGCCGAGCGAAAACTAATCAAACTTATTTCCAAGACGAGCATAATATCAGCTTTTCTTTTTTTGCTTTTGATTTTTAGATTTCTAAATTTTTTGAGCTTTTATTTTAAAAAGTGAATTAAATAAAAAATATCCTGTTTGTGTCTTAAACTTTGATAACAAATATAAAACACTTAACAGAATATATATATTGTATTATAATTATAGAAATAATTTTCAAATCTCTGCGTAACTATTATTGCGTAAGGTATACACTTGATAAGACATACATAAGACATTCTATCATATTGCGTAATATAAAAGTCTCACAATAACGTGCAACTGCAAGTCACGGTGAATATCTAACATCCGCGTCAACTGCGGCGCGCAAGAGAGAGAACGATTAATGCCTTTTAAATTAATTGTAATTCTACGTGAAGGAGCGTGACAGGTAAACGACAAAGCAACGTGTTCAAGATATCGACAGGTATCGATGTGTAAACGGAGAGACTTGAGCAGCCTCAAGGAATCGTCGCACGTACCCGGTAACGCGAGATGAAACGGTAACGAGCGCGGCTCGCCGTGGTAACTAAATATTCGCGGGCAGGCAACGTTGTTGAGACAACGTTGGTGATGGAAAAAAAAAAAGGGAGGACTCGTCGCCGGAGTCCCCGGACGCAAAACAGGTCGTCCGTCCCTTCACGCATTCGCCAACCCTGTCGCGCGCGGGGGAAGATTCGTCGCCGTTACCGGAGACAATTTATTCTCACAGTCTCGCGCGCAATTTGCTACCGCAACTCCCTTCCCCTCCGTCACCCCCAACGAGTCTGTAACGAGGATAACGAGAATCATCGAATGAGAACTCACCGTCGCGGCCTGAAATCGCATTTCACGCGACATTTGCCGCGCGGCATCATACCGTGTCGCGCCGATCTCCGATCTCGCAGATCTCGCCGCCGTCAGGGGATGAGCGCACGAGGGAATTTATTTAATTCCAAAATTTATTTAATTCTTCGTTTCTCGGCGCTATTCGGTACGCACGATCCGCGCGCGTGAGCGTCATACTATCGCGCTCCTTTTTAAGATAAACGTTCACGTTTGAAGACTTGCTACGAAACTGAAAGAACGTGCCGAATTGTGATAATTTGAAAAATTCTACAAGAACTTCGAGTGTATTCGCAAGTTACACTATATTATTAATCTAAGTTAATTGTACTATTTAATATTCAATAAATTTTTAATATTTTAAAAGATAATGTTAAAGATGAAAAATCTTTTGCTTTTAGTAATATGTGATATTTTATCTAACTCTTTAAGAATCAAAGATTTTGATTTATTTTAAACAATAATAAATAAATAAATTAATTAATTGAAATAATAATATCATTATATTTTCCATCTAAAATAGACAAATTCTTTTAAGAAGAAATTATAATAACTTAAACTTTTAATTAATAAGACATTAATTAATGAACTGAATTAGCAATGTCAAACGTTATTACATTTTCTATCTAAAAAAATAAATAAATTTTTCCAAGAAAAAACTAACTTAAATTTTCTTCACAAAGGAATTCAGACCTCAAACATATAAAGTTTCCTACAATTTATAAAACATTTAGTGAAAACACTCGACACTTAAGAGCTAAGCTACCTGATAGCGTAAATCTTACGAGTAATACGATTAGCTTCGATCGCAATAGCGTATACGAATGTGCACGCAATATCAGCATAGATTTTTTTGAAAAAGTGATCGCGAGCGACCACCACCGAGCGGCACTCGTCCATTATTTGCCGTTAAGTGCATGAAAGCTTTTTTTCGAGTGCTTAATACAACCTCGCGGTTAGTAGCGACGCGTTATTATGCTCGCGAGGACACAAGTGTGTCGCAGTTTAAAGTGTCTCTACTTCGGTGCCGCACGAAAAAACGCGCCAGCCTAACCTTTTATGGATTCTTTGTGGCGGCGCGATTATACCAGGTGTCCCCGATTCGTCGTGAGTTCTCGTTCGCGAATCCGTTGCCTTTGGAAACGTACAGTGCTCCTTATCAAAGTTATTTAATTATTACGTTTCTATCTACTTTCAGATTCTCAAGTAATCAAATTTTATGAATAATAATCTTGTTAGAGTTAATTACATCTTGAGACACTTAAATAGTGGCATTCATAGACTAAACACTTTATTCTCAGATTTTGGAATCTTCAAATACGCGTGTAAATAATATATATTAAAATTTATTATTTATTAAATAGTATACATTAAAATTTTATATAAATTTTAATCTACTTCAAAAAAGTTTCAATTTTTTAAATTTCAAATTCTCAAATCCTAAAACTCTCATCGCTGTGTTAGTTATCACGCTATGTTTTTTCATGTAGGACTTAACTTGTTCGTGCGGAACATAGGCGTGACAGAAAATGCGTTTGATCGAAGACACCGTGTATACCAGACGCCTCTACGGCCACGTACGCGTTCGTATTCATACGCCTGATCCCTTCCTCCCGAAAACTCATGAAAAGGAGTATATGAGATTCTATATAAGATATTCACGCGTAATAACCAACCATAACTGATCATAATTCTCGCGTCGACGGTTCAGTAAAACAAATTATTTTGCTGCAATTGAAGACGCCATAAAGAATCCTATGGCAAGCAAGAGATTTGAAGAAGAATCCTTATGAAATATTACTCACCAAGCTGCGCCCGAGGAACGTGCTAGCCTGGTTTCGTCCTTCATTTTGATACGCTTCCAACGCTGCTGAAAATTATTTGTATTTAGATCGGTATTCATAGTTCGTTCTTATTTTAAGATTATCTTAAGTAATATCCCGGTAAAAAATGGTTCATATAAGAATATATATAAACATATATAATTATATACGAAATATGTCCATATGGATCCATATATTTTTTTTTTTTKTAAAAGTACTGTTTGGTACAAGAGAAATAATATTATAATGAGAGAATACAAAAAATAATTAAAAGGATAATTTTCGCATTGTTTCTTTCAAAAAGTCAAATTTAAAAAAATTAAAAAAATTGCTCATATATAATTATGTATAATTATTAATATATAATATGAATATATATAATTATGTATAAATATATATAAATATATATAATGTAAATATATATAAATATAATATAAATAAATATACAATATATAAGTATATATAATTATATATAATCTATATAATTATAAGAGCAATTTTCTCTTATTTCTTTAAACTGATGATTTCCTATTTCTTTAAACTGAATTTAACTTGCCTTTTTTAACTCATTATTTTATTATTTTTCTTTTATTAAACGATAATTTTCCAAAAAAATGAAAGATGTCCATATATGAACATATTTTGTATTGTATAGTATATATAATTATATATGTTTATATATATTTATACATATTCTTATATAACATTTTTTACCGGGGTATCTTAAAATATTAATTAATATATATGACTCTACGATTGGCTTATGACATCTTAAGACTACTTAAGCTAGGTCTGTCTTAAATATAAAAAAGAATATAAGAATTAATAATCTGGCTTCAGTTAACTTTTCGAATAATCTTAATTAACGCGGACACGTTAAAGAGGTACATACATGGAATATTGCCTATGTTGTCGACATCCTTATTTCTGTTCCGCGAAAGTTGAAAATATGAAAAAACACGCAGAGACTCTATCGTTCCGCGAGCGACACGTTAATTATCACGATCGCGATTAATGAGAAACAATATGAAAAATCGCCTTTCGAAACGATCTTTCGCACTTGAGTTTCGAATGCAAATGGCGTCTTTTGCGCGACTAACTTCGCAGCACTTGGCGACATCTTGCGGCCTTGTTCACATCTATCGCTGTTCAATCGTTATATGATATCGTATATTTATGCGAATTTATCGACATACAAGCACGAGTAATAGATAATCGGACTATCAAAAAGGTTAATTACAAATGTACGGTTTATGATGCTTGTGCACCAAATTTATTTTTGTTACAAGTCACTTTCTTGCTGTTCTAGCGAGAAAATTAACTAATGTGCATTAATTACGAACAATTTAAAGAAAGATTCAGTAAGATGTTCAAGAAAAAAAGGCAATCTCGATTAATTCCAGAAACATTGCTGGTCGATATCAAAATTGTCGATTAAATTTGTGCGATTTTCAGCGCGACGAACGTTCGAAAAACAATTTCTTGTACGCGGAAATATTATAAAAATCGCGAAAAATAGCGGAGCTAGTCGAACGAAGCTCCATCGATTTTACTCGTTCCTTAACTAGAGATCTCGAAATGTATCGAAGCGCGATACATTTCGAGATCTTTAGTTCGCGATTTTCAAAGTATCGAGAAATCGAAGATCGAAACTGCGATATGTAATCGATATTCAGGTCTGTTCGTGCGCCTCTTTCGCCGAATAGAACACACCGCGTAGGACTACGTGCGCAGAAGTGGTAAGACACAATTTGGCTCTTGCGTGCATTTGCATATAGTCCGCGAAGCAAATGGGGGTGCGGGTGAACTGTCGTCTGCCATAACATAACCTTGACAAGTTTTCGAACGCGATAATAAATAAGTGGAACAATTTTTCCGAGCGATTTCGTCAAGTAGGTATCTAATTGAAGTTTCTGAGGTAATTTGTATCTATATAAGAACCTCGCGTTTGCTCGATCGTGAGATTGGAATCTCAGAAGTGAGATGTTTGACCGATGCCGCAATATGCGAATTGCTCTTTCGAATTTAATCGCATTTTAACTCGGGACTCTTCGATTTTTCGAGGGAAGACGAGAGAAATACAATCCTTCTCGCATTTCAGAATATTCCACGATGTCCGAGAGCGCGAGCGAGGCGGCACCGGCTGAAAAAGAGACCGCCCCTGAAGAAGCGGATGTCGTCTCGGAAGAGGACCGGCAGTTCTTGACTGAGTACGTGCGAGAAACGGAACAGAGGCTCGCGACGAAGGAAGAGATTCGCGCGGCCAATTTGAATCCTACAAGGCCCCCAGATGCGTCATTCAGTAAACTCGACTCGAGCCTCAAGAGGAACACTACGTTTGTCAAGAAGCTGAAGAATTTTAGCGTTACCCAACTCGACACAGTTTTGAAAGACATGGCGAATTTAAACCTGACCAAATACGTGAGCGAAGTTGCCACCGCTCTGGTAGATGCCAAAATAAAGATGACCGACGTTGCACCTGCTATTAGGGTGTGTAGTTTTCTTCATCAGACGTACGCGGAGTTTTCCACTCATTTCTTCGAGAATTGGCAAAGGATACTGTCGTTGAAGATCGGCGACAAGATCGCAAATCCCAGCAAGTTGAGAGTAGATCTGCGATTCTACGCAGAACTGGTGAACGCTGGAATATTCACACACAAGCAGGGTTTGCCGTTGCTTGGTTCGGTGTTGACTGTATTGATCAATATGGACAAAGAGGAGCATAATAATGCCAGTATAATATTGAGTTTCTGCCGACACTGCGGCGAGGATTACGCCGGTCTTGTACCTAAAAAAGTGCGAGAGCTGTCCGAGAAATTAAACGTTTCAATTCCAAAGAGTAAATTGTTATCACCGGACAAGCAACAGAATGTCAAAATGTTGCTGCGTGACTATTACAATTCTTTATGCAAGCATATGCTGAAGGAACACAAGGAGTTGCAGGCATTCGAGAAGCAAAATCGCAAGATACTGCAGAC
The DNA here is from genome assembly GCA_037157785.1 of Cephalotes varians. Taxonomy (NCBI): domain Eukaryota; kingdom Metazoa; phylum Arthropoda; class Insecta; order Hymenoptera; family Formicidae; genus Cephalotes; species Cephalotes varians. Next base: position 1,553,091 of record JANQDE010000022.1, read on the forward strand.
TAGAGGCGAACTGAGTTCGGAACGAAAGGAAAAGTTGGAAGCTTTACAGGTCTCTTATGAGCGTTTATTAACCAGCGTGCAGAGCTTCTCTGACACGCTAGACGAACCGATGCCCGAGCTTCCAGTGGACAACGAAATAAAGGCGGAAGCGGAGGAATCGCTGAAGATGATCAATGAGGGAGAAGATAACACTATGTTGGAGGATATGTGGGGTGACGAAGAAACGAGACGTTTCTACGAAGTGTTACCTGATCTGACTGTCTTCCTACCAGGCTCGTATTTGAAGGATACCCCGAAAGATACTCCGAAGACGGACACGGCAATAACGGAAGATGCTCTCGATGAGGAAATTGTCTTCGACGAGTTGGAAGAAACTGAGAAGATTGAGGAGCCGCTTGAGGTAGAAGTGGAGGAACCGCAAGTATCCAACACGAGCAATAAAATCCTGCTGGATGCTTTTCTGACGCATCTGCCGAATTGTGTGAATCGCGAGATGATCGACAATGCCGCGGTAAATTTCTTAATGAATCTCAACACGAAGCACAACAAGAAGAAGCTGGTAAAAGCTCTTTTCGGCGTTTCTAGAATCCGTCAAGATCTGCTGCCTTTCTATTCTCGCTTAGCAGCTATTCTTTATCCAGTAATGCCTGAAATTAGCAATGAATTGTGCCAGATGTTGAAGCAAGACTTTAAATACCATGTGCGTAAGAAGGATCAAATTAATATTGAGTCAAAAATCAAAGTGGTTCGCTATATCGGTGAACTCGTCAAATTCAAACTGTACTCCAAAATAGAAGCATTGTACTGTCTGAAGGTTTTACTACACGACTTTACTCATCATCATATCGAAATGGCTTGCAACTTGTTGGAGATTTGCGGTCGATACCTCTTCTGTTCGCCGGATTCTCATCAAAGGACCAAGGTCTATCTGGAGCAGATGATGCGCAAAAAAGCGGTTACTGCGCTCGATTCGCGCTACGTCACGATCATCGAGAACGCATATTATTTCGTGAACCCGCCCGAATCGACCGGCGGCGTCACAAAAAAGGACAGACCACCCATACATGAATTTATTAGGAAACTACTATATCAGGACCTTTCTAAGACGAATACTGATAAGGTGCTCAAGTGGATGCGTAAACTTGACTGGGAGGATGAGAGCGTGTCATCCTACGCCATAAAATGTCTCACTGCCGCCTACAACGTTAAATATCCCAATATTCGATGCGTAGGAAGCCTGTTGGCCGGCTTAGTAGCCCATTACGAAACTATTGGGCCACAAGTGGTCGATGGTGTGCTCGAAGACATACGACTATGCATGGAAATCAATCTACCTAAATTCAATCAACGTCGCATTGCCATGGTCAAATACTTGGGCGAGTTATATAACTATCGAATGGTGGAAAGTGGCGATATTTTCCGTACTTTGTACTTGCTTATTACTTTCGGCGTCAGCGTGGATTATTCGTTGCCAAGTGTGCTTGATCCACCCGATCATCTTTTTCGTATTCGTCTAGTGTGCACATTACTGGAGACTTGTGGTCAGTACTTTAGCGGCGGATCCAGTAAAAAAAAACTCGACTACTTTCTCGTATTCTTCCAAAACTATTTCTGGTTCAAGTACACGGATCCGATCTGGACGTCCGAGAACCCCTTCCCCGTTGGGATAGATTACATGTATCGTGACACATTAACGATGTTACGACCCAAAATGCAATTGTTTCAGAATTATAAAGAAGCGCAATGTGCCGTAGAAGAGTTGCGCAACACTCTCTACCCGACCTTAGGTAATCCTCCAGTTGACGATGCCGCTGTAGAAGGCGAGAATGACATGAGCGTTATCATCGAAGGTGATGAAGAAGCAGCGATGACCGGAAACGGTAGCGGTGACGCCAAAGGTATGGCCGAACTGCATTTCGAAGAATCCGAAGATTGCTCGGAGGCACAGTCGGAAGAAGAATGGACAGCCGATGCGGAACGAGATGACGCTATGGGCACTCAAGAAAATACTCAAGGTGATCGATCTCAGAGTCTGTCGGCAGACGGTGGCACCGAGGGCGTGATTGTAGACGTGACAGAGGAACTGAGCGCAGCTTTGCCGTCCGGACCACGACGTGTGAGCTGTCCGGAGGACGATGATTTCCTGTCGGCGCTGGATAAGATGGTCTCGGACAACATACAGGATCGCATGCGAGATTCGATAAAGCCGCAACAAGTAGACATCTCTGTGCCGCTGCACGTAAAGAGTACAAAGAAAACATATGAACAACTGCAGGAAAGGCCAACCGACAATAGCACAGTAGACTTTGTGCTGATGCTGAGGAAAGGTAACAAACAACAATACAAAAATCTCGCGGTTCCGGTGTCGTCTGAGTTGGCTATGAATCTGAGAAATCGCGAACAGGAACAAAAAGAAGAAAAAGAGCGCGTGAAGAGACTAACTTTAAACATCACTGAAAGGCAAGAGGAAGAGGACTATCAAGAAACTATGAATCAGAGCACGAGACCGGTTACTGTAAATCTGAATAGGGAACGGCGGCAAAAGTATAATCATCCTAAAGGAGCGCCCGATGCCGATCTCATTTTTGGACCGAAGAAAATTCGATAAGCTCGATTAGTAACATTTAAAGTCGAACATTTATACCCTATTGAGAAGTTGATGATGGCATCTGTGAAATGATACTTCAAACTCGTCAACTCTAGTTAGTTAACGTTGATTAATTAACTAACTTTGATTAGTTTTACTGCTTTGTACTGACATGTCTCAGAATTTCTTCGAGGGTGTATGCCATGATATGTATACGTATCAGAATTTGGACGAATGTATTATATGTACAAATGACGCAACAAGTGCATTTAAACAAATCAGCTCTAAGACTGATACAGTAAACTCTCGTTAAAGAAGTTAGAATAACTAACTTCGATATGCATATTACGTAAAAAATTTATTTCCTTGGCCGAAATATATATATATATATATATATAAAATCGATCAATATGGATTATTACAACACACTGCCGATTTTTGATTACACGCAGCGTTTACTGTATCATATAAATGCACGTTTAATACAATTAGATATGCATTGATATATATCATTTATCATGTACATGATGACTTGTGTATCGCGAATGTTGTTACTAGACATTTTTACACGGACTTATAGTCGATCATTATTTTATGACTTTCAACGAAAGCTATGTTGTGATAGAATATATAATCAATTTATATACTTATCCTATGATATTTTTAACATGATTCCATACCTTATTTGAAAAATAAAATGTTCTTTCCTCTGCAGATCGCGAAAGATATACATATAAATGAAATTTTCAGGCTGTATCAAATTTTCTATTGAAAGAACAAATAATAAACTCAATATTGATGTACAATTATTTATTTTTATCTAGGAAATTATCGCCATGTACAAAATGAATATAAATAAATGTTTTAGGTGCTTTAACGTTTGATACGGCTCCGTAGTAAGTTTTGCAATAACATCACGTATATCTACCGAAATACATATATGAAATTGATAAACATGTAAATTAACACTAAATGCATAGCTGCACCTAATCATTGCCTCTTACGGATCTTCTTCCGCATCTTCAAATTGACCCGCTTCGATGTCCATAGCTTCTTCTGCTTCTGCCCCTGTGTGAGTGGTCCCCATTTGCTCTGTTAATAATGAGAAACTAAAAGTCTATTGTTCAATATATCGATTCAATTTATTTATGAATCTTTTCTATTATGAAACCACAATATTATCACATTAAATGTTAGTTCAAGCATCGCTGCTGAATCTAAAAAAGTTTGAACTTGAACAATATAAATAAAAATAAGTATACAAAATACCTGTCGGTAAAATACAAGGTGCATCTCCAGCGCCTACCTCTTCGTCATATTCACCTTCACCATAATCTTCCTCGGCGTCTTCATAGATATCCTCTTTTTTTATAGAAATTTTTAATCATTGCGGTTAATCGGAAATAAGAGATCATTATCTTATTTAATTACTTACCGTCGGAAAAACTATCTTGTGGATCAGGATGAAGCGCTTGGCATGCATTCATTGCTTGAAACATTAATTCTAAATTATTTGCATCGTCCGGTGCAAACTGCATTTCCGTAATTGGAGGACGAGCCTCGTCGTCCTCGTTTTCTGAACCATTTTCAGACGATAATGGTAATGGCATATCTGCACAAATAAAATTATTACACAAGTACGTCAAGCATTCCGAAAAATCCTTGAATTTTAAGAATATTAATATGAATACGACGACGCAAAGGCAATATAAAGCCCATAGAAATTAAATCATTTTTATCAATTAATTATTCTTTATATTTCAAATGATATACCTGGCAGGTCTACTTTGGCATCCACCATAATGTACAAACATGGTCTTGGATAGACCTGGTTATCTCGTGCAATAGCGTGTAATGAAATGTGAGGATACTCGAGTGAAAATCCCTGTTGCGTGTCGCTGTCCACCCAGGAGAGCACGCTGCCAGTAAGAATACATAATTAGAGTACATCAAATATCATATATCTATAGATTATTCAGAACGGTACAAACTGGAGTGGACTCATTACCTCTCTGTAACGTAGAACGTACCCTTCCCCACTTCCCTATCATTAATGTATACTGTAGTATTTGGCTCTTCATGGCGTATTCCTTCCTGTGGTGGCAGAAAGCTGCTAAGCACCACCATTTTTCAATCTGAAAACGCAGACAACGTTTGATAGAGACACGAACGATAATTAACCGAATGCTACGAATTGGTGTTTACGATCGCGGATCGTCGTTGCATCGTCGTCGCGACAACGATCCGATCAAAACCAGCGGAGTTACGAATCTCGTTACACTTGCATCGCGCGTCTACATGGACGTCACGTAGCAAAGCGGAATGATACAAATATCGCCGATGCCGAAAACGACATGGTCCAGGGCAGAACCGTACGGAATCCGTCTCGACGCGCGCGACGGAGCGACTCGCGGGTAAACACTTCCCGAAGGAGCAGCGGACGCGGCAAGCGAGAAGGAATCGCGTACTTCCGCCCCCGACATTCGCGACTCGTAAACACCGGTGTCGCGCTGTCCGGCGCTTTCTAACCAAACGGCTGGACTAACCGTTCCCGTTTACCCCGACGAGACGAACTGCCTGCGAGACGAACCGAACGCGAACGTTCGGCGGTGGAGGTGAGGTCCCTCGCGACGTACGCGGAAGCGTATCCCCGGATATTCGCACTCGCCGTCGTCGGCCACACGAACGCGGCTGTCACGGAATCGTCTGAAGTTGCCTGTGTGTGTGCGACGCGACGTGCGCCACCACGCGCGCGCGCGCGCGCGCACGGCGATCTCCGTTCGACCGTCGGTCGCGCGCCACGTCTGATTGTGACAGAGTAACTGGAATATGTAATATAATATATTAATATACTATATATAATACTTACGCGTATGCGTTTCTGCCAAACACGTATCTATTTTCGTCGAAAAAATATCACAATTCTCTTTTCTCACAATTGAGAATAAATATTGAAAAATTTGACTGTATTGTAATCCAAGAAATGGCAGCCTTACATCTTGCTTTATTTCTTTATTTTATTATCATTTTTCGTGCATTCTGAGTAGATTCGCGAAGCGATATCATTTGGCGTATACAACTTCGACAGTATAAATGCAACCTCACTCGCACGTTTCGTGTTACGAAACGACACGCGTAGTCGGGCGTAGCGCGATTCCGCGCTGCCGTTATTGATGCGCGTCGTGCGCGCGGCATGACGGAGTCACGTCGACCGCGAGGCGGAACGACGGTCGTTTGTTTAATGTCGCCGCGGCGCCGTTAAGCGAAACGACGGCGACAGGCGTGAGATCGTCGCGAATGTCCATAATCCGTAAATCTGTTCGACGACGGTCCGCGATAAACGAATAATTTCTTTGGAGAAATCATCTCGTTCGAATGCACGCGACTTCCGTCGCGACTTATTGCCGCCGATAACGAGACTTTTGATAGACGGAACTTTCAAGTCGATCGATGAAAGCTGTTGAATATTAATTACATTTTCCGCTCGGAATTTCATGTTTAACTTTCGATCAAGTAATTACTCGGCAAAGATAAACTGCTACATATACGTAAATATATATCTATGTTTTATGGTCGTGATATTCGATGTTTGCTGGGCATTGAGTTTTACAAAATATGTTACTGGTGTAATTGATAAAAATATATTTTTTTCATTGCGATAAAAACAAAATAAGAATTATGGCTTAAGAATTCTTCTTAATTATTCTAAATAAGTCGCATTTTTTCGAGATGTCATAAATCGTGAATAAAATTATGCTCAGAATTACTTCAATTTAATTGATTGGATTACGTAATTGTCACTTAATTGATGTTAATTAACATCAATTGGCCGACGCTGTCTACGCAAAGCGTTATTGATGCTGTGTAATTAATAATTCAGAAGAATATTCTTACAATATACAATTACATTACAGTTGATAATACAATTAATACAATTGCTAATTGTTATTTGCAATTACAATTAATTGTAAGATTTCTACTTTACCAACGGAGCGAGAACGGAGTCTCGATTTGCTGCCACGAAAACATGGCAGCACAATGCAATATGCTAATTGTGATTTAACCTAGAAAAGATTCACGTGTAGTCAATGACTTAGAATCACTTGGAATATTTACTTGTTTGATTATTGATTCTCGCTTATTTTAATCAATTGTAATTAACTGAGAACATTTCATTATTATTTCTCAATAATATTAAATATACAGATAACAGTTGGATGAACGTCATTATTAAATTGTTAATGTATAAAATAGATGCCGGCAATTTTTAAATATAATTATGCTATAAGATTTTATTGTTATTCATTTATATGTTGTATTGCACATGTGATACATGAATTAGACTTAGAACAAGAAGATGAGCTTATTTGTTATAAACAGGTGAGAAGGCAAATTTCGTTAAATCATAATGCACAAGATATAATAACCTTGTATGTAAATTATTATTTGTTTACTTATATATAATGCAAAATATGTGTATTATATACAGATACGAAGATGAAAGCAAGAAGGAGGTTGAAAATGAAACAAATCATTTTTCCAAACTGCTGAAGAGGATAGAAGAGCGTAAAAGACAAAGGGTAGCAAGTACTAAATCCACATTAGATGAGGATGGAAACAATTTAAAGGAACCTAAGAAAAAGAAAAAGAAGTTGCTTAAACCAGAGGAAACTGATGATTCACACATTGAAGACAAAAAGGCTAACAGTGAGAAAATCGATGAACAAATCATAGAAGTACCCAAAGTATCAAAAAAGAAGAAGAAGAAAAAAGATACTGAGAACAAAAATCATTTTGACACAACAGATAAAACTATAAATTTAGAAGAAAATGATAAGAATTCAGCAGAAGAAAATAATGATAAAGATACGGAGAAGGAAATATCCTCTCAAAGCAATTTCATAGTATTGGGCGCAAAATCTCGAAAAAAGCAGCTTAAAGTAAAGAGAGTGTTACCAGATTGGTTGGCACATCCCGAAATTATATCTGCTGATTTAAATAGTGGGGCTAGTTTGGAAGAATTGGAATCAGTTTTGGATGCAAAATTGATAGAAGTTTTAAGAGCGAACGGCATTGTTAAATTATTTCCAGTTCAATCTAGTATAATAAAATGGTTACACAAGTGTAAGATGGATAGGAAGTTGGGATGGTGGCCGAGAGACACTTGTGTATCCGCTCCTACAGGCAGTGGTAAGTATTTGTAACAACAATGATAATAATTATACATGATAAAATTATTGATTCTTGAAAGTAATGTGGATATTTTAATCTTATTTTATATTGAGTAATTTTACGCAATTTAAAATAGGCAAGACTCTGACCTATGTGTTACCAATTGTACAAGAATTGCAAACACGATTAGTACCGAAAATTCGCTGCTTGATCGTATTACCAGTGCAAGAACTGGCCGCACAAGTACATAAAGTAATGGTCACTTATACTTCTCACACAAACTTGAAAGTGTGCTTACTCTCAGGTAGATTTTCGTTTGAGCAAGAACAAAACAGTATAATTAAGAAAAGTACGTATTTGATGATCTAATTAAATATATAAAAATTTATTAAAAATTAATTTAATAAAAAAATTTTAAATTGTTCAAGCTCAAATGGGAAACTACGTATCCATGGTAGACATCGTAATCGCGACACCTGGTCGCTTATCGGATCACTTGTTAAAAACATCTGGATTTATCTTGAATTCTCTGAGGTTTCTTGTTATCGATGAAGCTGACCGTGCAGCATGTACACAATGGCTACAGTATTTACCTGAACCTCATTCTCGGGCTCCTATTTTGACGCTTGGAAATATGCGCTCAAGGTTAATTTTTTAATAGAATATATATATATATAATTATATTATTATTAGACAATATATTTTCTAATAATGAATAATTTTTAATTTTGCTATATTTAATTTTGCAATTATGCTATATAAAAAAATTACTCGAATTAATTTATCATTTTCTAAACAGCAAAATTATACCAGCTCAAAAGCTATTATTTAGCGCAACCTTGTCGCAAGATCCTGAGAAGTTGAACCGACTGGGTCTTTTTCAACCAAAATTGTTCACAACTGTAGTGACTGACAAAGATACTGATATAAATTTAGACAAGATCGCGGGTGACTTTGTTGGACGCTACACGAGTCCAGGAGAATTGACGGAGCTCGCGGTGGAGTGCTCTCCTTACTACAAACCAATTGTCTTGTATCAATTGTTGACGAAACATAACATCATTCCTAAGACTCTCGTTTTCACGAATTCTGGACAAAATGCTCACAGATTGGCACTCTTGATGCAATTACTCTTGTCAGAACGGAAAATTATAGTAGGAGAATTATCTGCCCAGCTCGCGTCAAAGCAACGTGAAAAAGTCTTGGACAAATTCGCAAACAAAGAAATACATGTGTAAGTTTTGCGCTTTGTAAAAGTAAAATAATTTTTAGAAAAAAATATGTTTTAAAAATGAAAAATTTTTTATTCTAATTCTACTAGAGATGAGATAATAAGATAAATTATATTCTAAATAAAAGAGAAAAGAAATGATTTAGCTTTAATAATTTAATTAATGGTTATTTGTTTTAGATTAATAAGTTCGGACGCGCTCGCTAGAGGCTTGGACATTCTGGATGTGCAGCTAGTCGTATCTTATGATTTCCCAAAGCACATCAAAGGCTATATACATAGAGCTGGTAGGACCGGGCGGGCGGGAAAACCGGGCACTGCGGTGTCCATACTCACGACGAATCAGGTTGGGATATTCAAGCAAATGTTAAGCGGCGCACATAAAACCGTACCCAACATCGAACAAATGGAGTTACATGCCACTGCAAACGCGGTCGACTATGTGGATCAACTTGAGAAATTGACAGAGATTCTTGAAAAAGAGAAGAATGAAAGCTTGGAACGAACGAAAGCTACTAAGCGTAGACGTATGACAAATGTGATCAAGCAAAATAAAAGTGTAGAATAATATTTTATGAAAAAAAGGAATAAAAGATTATATACACAAGCTTATTTGTGTAATACTTGTATAATATTCAGTTATCAATTACTTTTCAAAAATTCTGTACAATGGAACTGATACTTATTTAACGGTTAATCTGTCAAGCTCATCTCTATGCTGGAAAAGGTGCTGTAGAAGAAACATATCAAATACAGATAATAGGGTAACATCGATAATAACATTTTATTGTCTGAAGTTAATAGTATCGTACATCATGCTCATTCCTTATGATTCGTTCTATGGGTAGTCGCGATCTTTCGAATTGTATACTTTATTACTCCCATTGTTCTTTATTTCGTCGAAGGCAATGTATTCACACAGTTTTAATTTACAAAACGATGTCGCATTTACGGATAACGATGCAGACACAAATTATTTACTATTATTGCTGTGCATGGCCTCATTGCTCGGAACTGATAGCGCTTTAAGTTTTTTTTAATACACAATGTTGCAGGAATGCTTGATTGCAGCTTCCTCCGACTCAATTCTTTAAGCAAATTGTTGAAAAATTTTACAATTCGATTTTTGCAGTCATAGTCACAGCGCATAATTATAGCAGTGATTACAGATCGATGTTAAATTGAAATACAACATCCATTTTTAAATCACATTAAATTTAAAAAAGTAAATAGTGCGATAAACAGATATCGAAAATTTCTTTTTAGAGAAGTTATCTTTATCTGTACGCGGCAATGCTGTCAACAATGCTATCTGTAAAGTATGAAAAAATGAACAATATGAAAAATAATTATTTAATATGCGGTTTTAATTAATCAATTTCACATTTAATCGCAAGCAGCATTCCTTACATTTATACATGCATTTGACGTTTATATCTTGCGACCTTTCGCCATGTCAATGTATAACGTGTAAATTTCGATTTTCATTAACAAACAATTGTGCGTTTTCTCTTCGCATTATTTTCGCATGACATATTCAATTACACGACTCCGGCCAAAGTTTAAACACTTTCAAACTTGTAATTCAAACTTCGAGCACGTTCAAAGCCCGTCGGGATTGTTGCTGTAATTTCGTGTTGTACCGGGTTGAATTAAATCGCACGGACACTAAAATACGGACATACTGACCGTTTAGATACTGTCGATTCCGAAAATAAACTCTCTTAAATCACTTTTCCATCAAGGCTCATAAATCTAAATAACATATCGTTAATTAACAATTACAAACAATCGTATTGTAAATGCTTCGTTCGCCGAAAATCGGAGACGAGTTGCGCTGGTCGACCTCAAGAATTTCGAGGGAAAGTATTCGCGATTGATATTCATCTTTTCCGTACAGAAATTTTAATGACTTAATATGAGGATATCCGGCGTTTACATTTCAAATTTTGCATATTTGTAGCCTTAGGCCTTTTCGCGACTTCCCCAATTCACCCGTAGATTCATTAATAATTAACAATCGGACTGCTGCGATGGTCATATGGAGCAAAGATCGGCAATCTTTTTGTCATATGTCGGCTGTATTCAATTTCATATATAGAATTTTATACGTAACGTGTGAGAGTTCAATATGAGAAAACCTATAAAAAGAAAGAAAACCAAGTAAATATGTAGGATAAATATAAATTATATAAATATAAAGAAGATATTATAAATATAAACTTAAGAACGTTGAGGAATTAAATTAAGAAAGTTTAAAAAACATTTAATAAAGCTAAACAAAATTTAATGAAGTATGAAATTAAAAGATATTTTGTCTTTTTTTTGACAAAGTCGTATAAACATAAAAGAAATTTTTTAATTTCAAGCATTTTTTTTCCTCGTTAAAAATTTATAATTATATAATAAATTTTTGAGAAATTGCTTCTCGAGAATTTATATAAGCAAGTTAATTTATATTCAAGTAATGAGACTCTTTCTCTCCCTCCTTCTTGTTGTCTCTCTGATTGCCGATCTCTTCTCTGTGAAGCTGTTTCCCAAAGTTTAGCAGCTCGATGAAAGCATCCGCTCGGACTTTCGTTGTTTGAATTTCTAACGAACGAGCAAGATTCACACTTACTTATGTCTAATGTATGTATATGTAACTGTACGTGGGTACACGTATCGTGCGCGTACAGGCGCGACTTGTTATTTTTCATGTTCATTATGTTACACTCGCCTTACGAACCCTTCTTCTATATATTTATATCGTATTATTACAAAATCTAGTCTCGTTCGAAGGTACACCGAAACGAACGAATCCTAAACGCTTACCTCGAAAATCCGAACGTCCACACACAGCTTCTGTGTTATTTACACATATATATTCGAATATTTCAATATGTAATACGAACGTATGTACATACATTAAACGTGGTCCTATATGATTCATATGTCTCGTTGCCGTGTATATGTATTTATCTTTTTATACTTAACGCCGATGAATTTTTGCCGCGTTCTCGTGGCAGTGTACCTTACAATAAAAAGATATCCAACGGGTTTTGTCTAATGGGACTTCATATATTATAGTATGTGAAAAAATGTACATTATGTATATATTGCATTTACAGAGTATATAAAAAATGCGCGTTCTTTTCAGATTACACTTTTTATAGATAAATTTAAAAAAAAGGTTGTTTGCTCTAATGCTTTCTTTTAAATAATTTGACGAACTTTACGAACGAAAATGAATGAAATACTATATTCTTCAATTGATGTTAAATTTAGTTCAATCAAATTTTCATCTTTATCGAGCTTGCTGCAATTACGAGAAGACCTGTGCACGATATATTTTTTATATACCCTGCATATTTAATATAGAATACGCCAAGCAAGTCTGTGATGTTGCTTAAAAACTCGCCGGATTTCTGTAAAGTGTCTCGCATTATCGCAATGCATTATCGCTAAGTGTATATATTTAAATACAATAATATATTATTTACAATACAGGATAGACTTTTTGAACTTTACAATAAAGGCAAACGAATGATTAAAAAATATATTTTATACATCAAATACAACGTGTCGGCGCTTTCGTTACATTAATTTATTTAATTTATTTAACTCATACGAATGTCAGTTATTTTCAGCTGAATAATTGACGGTAATAACGTCACGTATCAAACGCAATTAAATCAATACGAATCTTGCAACAAATCTCACAGTGGGAGATATTTCCTGAAAGAATAACGGCAATATTAAATCGCCGGCATTTTCTAGCGAGCTTTTAAGCCAAATAAAAGTCCGATCTGACGAGACTTCACTATACCGTATTTATTGTCGTGCCCTCCGCTCTGCGTACGGACTACAGTATACGTCGGCTCATCTAATCGTAAAAGTGCACCGACCGAATTAAGCCGCGCCAATTTGCGATAGTCGAGCGCACATTTAGCCTGTCAAGTGTCCTGATTGCGACAGATGCTCATGGAAAGATAAAAAAGTATCGTGGAAGACGAAACGGGGCCGCAAAACGGTCGCCAGCGAAATGGGGAGTTAGGAGCCTAAGCGAATCTCGAATAAATCTCATTTCGTTCGACAAAGCTTTGCATCTTATCGATTCTCCGTAATGTATCAATTGATTTTATATCGATACATTTGCAATTGTCAACAGCAACAATAACAACAGTGACTTATTTGATCAACAGCAAATGCCAGAAATCGGGGGAGGGGGGGAGAGGGAAGGGGGAATTATGTATTCACAGAATAATTCACAAAAGCTCCATAGAGCCTATCAGGATCAATTAGCTCATGTTATCGTATTTCGGTCCGCTCAATTATAGAAAAGCTCACGAATTTTCGCTGTCTATATATCTATAAGTAGATTTTTTGCCATTAAGATAGAGATGTAATACAAAGAAAAAATGTAGTTTGACATACAGTGAAGATTATACTTGACATTTGTTGTAAAATAAAGCTCAAATCTTTTTTTGATTTTTGCTAATGTTTCCATTAACATTCAAAGCAAAAGGAATAACTTATATCCTGGAATACGTATCTATTCTGTATATTTCAATAATTCAATTTTAAGCGGCAAGAATACGAACATTGATTTGCGAAAACTCTTAACGTTGAATCAGAAAGTTCGTGCATCGCGTAAATTTCATTTCTTCTACGCGATAAAAACGTTTCTCGTAAAATAATTGATGCAAAACAATAAATTCCGATAAATAGCATAAAAAAAAAAAACAAGACATGTTATTCTTCGATCCATCTATTTCAACCTGCAGATTTGTTTGCTTTGGCTTTTTGCGAGGTCTGCTGAACAGTTAAATTCAATAGTCGCGACGAGATCTACACGAACTCTGCAGCATGCAGGATGTCGGCATGGAGAATTCATCTCGCAGCACCGACACACTCCGATGTTATCTTCTTTTTCCGTGTTCGCCGTGTCGATCGGGCGATGCACGAACTTGTTTGATCTGTATTTTATCTACAGTCCGATTAATCGCCGGTTACGTCTAAACGAGAGAAAAAGAGAAAGAGAGAGGAAGGGGGAGCCTCTCTAACTTACGGTTGACATCGTGTCGCGTATATTTACAGAGACCCTGTCGAAAGTTTCGACGCGGTCTTTTTGGTCGCGGCAGTGACTACATCCGATCTAGAAATACATCCTTGTTATATCGAATAAGGGGAAGACCTATTTCTTTTCCTTTTCTTCTTTCAACATCGATTTCGCAACTCTCTGCCTTTCGGCTCTATTCCCGTCACGAGTCTCAAATCCTCAAACAGTGCTGTGGAAACATTTTTAGAGAAAGATGGGATTCGCAACTACGCCAATTTATAACCGTTTAAATTGTGATAACGGAGCTAAACAAAACCAAACTATTAAAAATTAATTAATAGAACAGAAGATCCTTTGATTTCATAAAATTTTTACACAACTGTATTTTCGTATAATCATTTGACGTAATTAAAATTTTCCAAAAAGATACTAGTGTATTTCAATTGATTTTTATTTGCAAAATTTTAGAAGCACTGTCGTGAGGTCCAAATGACTCGGAAAAAGCATCACTTTTTTCTGTACATTTTTTGACCGAATTTACTCGTCCTTCATTTATATGTACAATCATCGCCAGAGGGACTGACTACCCAGATAGGATTGTCGCGTACGCACGCGTCCCTTTGCATTACTTTTAGGCGACTAATGAAGATCCACGAGGGGTCCGTAACTGATCCCTTTGCTTGCTTTCCTAAGTTCATTCATTAATCTCTATCCTGAATTTATAATAGTACGCAAATGATGTCCGATGATACGAGAAATATTAATTCTCATACAAACAAGAAGTTGAATATTGCATAAACCTGAGAAAAAGAAAGAAAAAATAACCCTTGTCTTTTATTAAAAATATATGTTTCCACATGAATAATATCTTAGAAACAATCATGGTGATTAAAGTTTTCATAAATTGTAATTTTACAAAAATAGATTCCTAGGATAATCACGCGACAAATTTAATGTAAATTTATCTTTAAAGTCGTGATTATAAAGATAAAAACTGCTAGAGAATTATATAGATGATAGGAGGTAATGAAGATAATGACCAGGCAGTCGATGTCAGATTCCGTTGAAATCAAGCTTTCCTCCCCTTAAAGAGATTGGTTTTCTACTCCTCAAAGATATTAGATTTCGGGATCGATATTTAGAACGGGGCGCGTAATCCGAGAAAGCATTTTGACATAGCAAAAAACGTAAAGTACATCAAATAATGATTAAAGTGGAAGAGTCCGTAATATTCAGAGATTTCTTTATAACGATTACTCTCTTTAAATATATTCTGACAAGCTTTGAGAGAAAACTTTCGCCATTATTAACGGCGGAGATAATCGTTTCCTACAAGGCAGTTATGTAACGTTGAATATTTCAAGATTGACTTTATTCCAGGAGAAAAAAATATGATCAAGTTAATGCGAAATATAATATATAATTGCGTTCAAAATTTTCAAATAAATTCAATATTAAATATATTTGATATATATATATATATATATATATATATATATATATATATATATAATAAAAAATCTTGACTGATAAAGCATAAAAAACTGCTTTTAAAAATTTATAATAATTTCAACCGTGTGTTAATCTTGATCTGAAAAATCTCAGCAAGTCTCTTCAAGTGCAGTGAAGCTTTAAATTAACGTTAAATTCATCAAATGTTAATTCCTCTACCTGTGCGGGATCGAGAGCCTCTAAATCTATCATTCTCCGGCTCGTGGATCTTCATAATCGCCGTTTCTCTCATAATCATCGTATTATTCTTGAAGCTTTACAGTGTAGTCTGCAGAAGAAGCAAAAGCAAGATCGCGGATATCGAGGGATGCCTGAGATTCGCGATATTCATGACGACTAAAGGCGGCGATAAGGAAGGCACGACGATAGGCCTGTCCGTTCTTTGGCCCTCCTGAGTGTTACCGGTCATGATCTGCGTCGTACCGAAATCGTCATCGCCGCTGACGGAATCGCCTTCCTCGTAACCGCTCGCGTGTCCTCGCTTACCGTTGCTATTATTGCTCTTCTTCTTGCCCTTCAATATCGGCTTCTTGCGCTGCCTGTCCGTGTTCTTCGTGAGTGTCGTTGGTGTCGTCTTCGCGGAAAGGTGAAGCTCTAATAGAAAATGAGAAAACATCCGCAAAATTAAACGTATCTGCATAATATGCTACGCGATAATAACATTGAAAAAATTATTTTAAACGTTAACGAGAAATCAACCGGAGTTTTTAGAATTTACTGATAAAATTTATTAATTTATTAAAATTAATAAATTTTATTAAATTTTAATCAATAAATTAAAATGTTCTACACTGTTAAAAATTTCATGAAATTTAATGTATTTTTAAGTTACACAATTTGAATTTAATTTCATGATATTACATTAAATTTAATGTATTTGTAATTGAAAA
This sequence comes from Cephalotes varians, assembly GCA_037157785.1. Lineage (NCBI taxonomy): Eukaryota > Metazoa > Arthropoda > Insecta > Hymenoptera > Formicidae > Cephalotes > Cephalotes varians. Next base: position 1,569,524 of record JANQDE010000022.1, read on the forward strand.
GTATATTTCATAAAATTTTATGAAATTTCATGTACACTTTCATTACATTTAAGTAACTATTGTAACTTAGTTTTCAGTTAAATCATTCATCACTTTTAATTTCATTCATAACTACGAGCTTTATTTACATGTAAAGGAAGCATTTTTAATAGTATAATTAATAAATTAAAATTTATTAATTTATTGATGGAAAGTGATAAAAGAATTCTATAGTATTTCTAATATCACACGTGGAAATTGCAGAGATACTGCATTCCAAATATTATTTTTAAATATTGTCAGACGTCATAGGATGCACTTGTCTTAAATCAAGAATAGACCATTCGAGAGAAAAATAGGAACCGACAAAATACGATTTTGAATAATGTCAGGAAATTCTCTGTACCTTGCAATCGCACTACGCCGTCGTACTTCCCGAGCGCGTTGACGGACGAACACACGTATCCGCCGAAGTCCCGTTTTTCCAGGGAATTGACAGTGAGATTCATTTGCCAGGAGTACTCGTTCAACTGGTACTCCGTCATTACGTATTTGTCACTGGGCAGCAGTTTCTCGCCTAAATAGAGAGCGAATGGAAATATTGCGCTGTTTTTAATTGCGCGGCTCTTTGTGTGCAGCAGAAATATTCGCCGCGGAATTCAATTTCTGTTTCACAAAAACGATCAAAAATACAATATGCAATATAGACTGATAGGATCCAGTAAAATGCTGCTCATTTAAAACGCATCTAATAATAGATAGACAATTATTACATTTTAAAACTTAACTGACACACTATTTTCTATGTGGCACACACACACAGTCTACACGATTAGTTTATTAAACGTTTAAATTACGTTTCAAGTATGTACCGAGTGCGCTTTAATATTCGAAAACAAAATTGTTTACTTTAAACATCAAAGACAGCTTGTGTTTGGTGAAGTGAGTTCTTGCTACTAATACATCGGGGAGCAATAAATGTTTTTGCGAAAAAGAATAAAGAATCAAATGAACAAGAAATGAAAAACGTATTCATGCCCACACTCGAGTCAATAAAAACTGCGAGAGAAACATGTAGCTTACAAACAACGCTTTTATGGCTTTCCAATCAGAGCGATGTAAATGACTCAATTTTTGCTACAACTGCATCAATTATTCTCATATGTATTTTTCAATATTTGCGTATCGTTCATATATATTGCGCAGCATAAAGTAACGCTTTGAAATCATCATCCGCGAGAAACTGTCGTCGTTAATCAGAAATTTTTCAAACGCATTGATTTTCACGAGAGATTTATGGAACTTTTTTTTCAAAGCGACAGCGCGTTTACGAGCAATTCACGAATTTACATATTTGATTAACGCAGGCGTCTGGTGCAAAAAATCTTTTCGCGACGCGACAAAACTATAATATAATCGTGTGAAAATGTGTGTATGTGTGTGTGTATGTGCCTGTCTGCGTGAACGCGCAGATTTTCAATCTAACGCAATTCTGACTTGCAATCAATATTATTATGGTACGTTGGAGTTTACGCTTTAGAAACTGATTGCAGCGATTCTATGGTTAATCAAGAGTGCAAATCTGTTGGTGTAACGTAACATAATGCAAATTATGGGGTGTCTGAATTCAAATTTCAGCAAATTCTTGGATGGATTTAACTTAATTTGCGGAGAAGTGGATTTTTTTTTTAACAATTTATGAATTCAAAAATATTTGTACTTTGAGATTTCCAAAAACGAATTTCACATTAGCGAAAGAATTTGTCCGCCAAAATTGTATGGATAATTTGAGGGAGAGATTGCGTGAAAAGTGGGCTGTACGAAACACTTTGTCATCTCTCACCTGTATCTCTGTACCAAGTGTTCATAGCATGTGGCGACGCTTCAACGTAACATTGCAGCACGACATCGCTATTAATTGGCGCAGCCACTAATTGATTTGTCACTTTAATAAGAGGTGAAACTGAAACAAACCGAATATTAAATTATCGCAATTAAGAAATTACAATATAATGAGACAGCGTCTGGTATCGATCGATGGAAAACAGCACATTATCCCGTCCTTTTTAATCCGCGAAAGATTTTTCATTAGACATTACGTGCAGTATATATCGTTAATATTATAGCCGAAGTAAAAATTAAAATAATGAAAAGTACGTGTCATTTGTTCTTCACGTGCTCAATTTTGCTCGTACAAAATCTTCATGTTTTTTAATATGATGATCATCATATTTTTTAAATTTTTTAATGATTTCTTGTAAGAAGAACGTATTAAGGGATTACTTGGTTAACAAAAAAAAAAAATTATGTAACAGCAGAAAAAAGTTTTATTTAGAGACGAGCGAAATAAGGTCAGACAGAGCACAAAATAGATGGAATAAGAAATGGAGTGAAAAATGCATTTGAAATCCCAAAGGAGACACTGCGTGCTGCTCATTCAAGAATTAACTGGTTGTGCCGCACTTTGTGCACGAGCGCCACCGCCGGTGGGTTAATATTACATTTCGTAAGCAGCGAATTAATGTGAAACCCTTTGCGCTCAAATATTTACACGACCCGCGACGACGTAGATAAATCGTCAAGCCCGCCGGTTAATTTTGCAGTGGCGCGCGGCCGGAAGTTTCGCGCGCGAGAAAAACGCCCTGCGCGAACGGACTTTGGGAGTTGATAAAGTTTTCATTTGCGAATGCCGTTAACCAAATTGCACGGTGATTTTTTAGTCTCCCGATACGCGCGGCGTATAACGTTGCGAACAATGCGCGCATTCCCGGTAATTCTATTGTTTCTCCCGGAAGAATGTTATTGGCATACTTTTCACAACAACGTTATCTTCTAGTAATACAACTTTGGATTGTTTAATCCTTCCCTCCCGGGCAAAAAACATTAGCGGGCAATTCGGGCCTCAAAAGCTTCTATTGTTTTTCAGTTAATTTTGGAATAAAATGCAAATTTCAATGTTGGAAAACTTATGCTTGACAAGTTTGTCGAATCAAAAAGCAATAAAACATGACGCCACAAAACATTAAAAAAAAAAAGTTATCGCAAAAAATGGTGCTTTCTAAAACCTCTCTCTAGAAGCTAAGGATTAACATTAAAACATTAATTTTACTTCTACAACACTAAAAAAAAATACATAAAAATTTGTAATATAGCAAAATATAGCAAAATAAAAATATGGAAACAAATAATATAAAAATTTATTGAATTATGATATCAATAATCGAAATAATTAAAAAATATTTGTTAATATATTAATATATGTTATGTAATATATTAACATATTAACATATATTAATAATATATGTTAATATATTAATGATTGAGCTTTCTTTCGTGTCGTTCATATTAACGATATTATGTGCACGATATAGTTTTAGGAAAAGTTTTTGAACGGAAATTTGAGGTAACGTAGCTATCGAAAAATGTTTTAAAGTTTAACTTAATCTCATTTCCCATTTAAAATCTCTATCGGTGTATTTTTAACCACAGCGCCCTATATAGAAGCTGGGTGATAGTTTTACCACCAATATTGAAGAAACATTAATAATCGATATGGTTCTCATTACATTAGTAATTAAAATATATTATATAAAGTACATTTACAAGAGAGTTTGATATAACTGAAATAAAAAGGTCGCATTTTCACCTTTAAAATTTATGATTATCACGATGAAAAAATTCTCATATCTTACAATATTTTTAGGAGTTTTTTATATTCTTTAATTTTATAAAAATTTCCAAAAATATCTTAAACTTTATCAGATTTTGTAAGTTTTCTTCGAAAATTACAGAATGAAAAATTTTTTAAAATCTCAGAATTCACATATGTAAAGAATTCTAAAAAAGATGTGAACTTCTTCAGCATTTCTGATATTTCAATTCATATAAAAATCTAACACATTTTTTCTAAAAAGTTTGTTATAAAATTTATTTTTATTATAAATGATGAATTTTTATTATAAATTTATAGAAATTCTGAAAAATTATGTGATGAATTCCAAAAAAATTTTTTACTATGGTATAATTGTACAAATTATTTACGCAATAACAAAACAAATTCGTCAATAATATAAATGAAATTGTAATCTAAGAATTTTATATAAATTTTAAAAATATTTATATAAAGAAATTTCGAATGAATAACAATTATAAAAAGTCTATTTAAAATTTGGAAGATATTAGTTTTTCGATATAAAGTTGCTCCAAGCACATATTGTCTCAGCGGCATTATAATCATTATTATGTACCTCGTATGTTTAACCAAATAATTAATTAACGCTCTCATCTTTATCCGTCTTGTCACTTGCGAAGGACTGTCACAGGCGAGTAATTATGCAGTACAACGCAGGGACGGATCCAGGGAAACCTTCAATGTACCAACTTTTAGAATAAACTAAATATTCAAACAATTGCGTTTCTCTATAATTATCATTCAATTGTGCGATGCCTTATTTTTTATAAATAACATTTTATTTTTGTTTCGAGAATTTAAAATTTTCGTAATCCATTTTGTTAAAGTGCTTAATATAGCCTTTGCTCGACAATCATGAGAATCTAGTGGCGGGATGTTCGAGCATTCTGCCCTGTTAATGTATTCAACGCGATGACGACGGGGCGACGGCTAATTAATGTCCGCATCGCAACGCGATACTTACAGTGAACATCGACGGAGTAACGCTTGCTGACCGTCGGTGGTACATTGTTGCTAGCTATGCAGAGATATGTGCCCATCTCTTGCCGAAGCACTCCCGTCAGTTCCAGCGTCTCGCCGATAAAGGTTTTCAGGGCTGCAATCGGAAAGATCACAATATTTAGCATTTTTAACACGTCTTCTCTGTGCGACGTAATGTCCCGAGGGACAAGATAATCGATAACATTTTTTTTCAATCTTCCTTTTCTATTCAGTAGCAAAAATTTATGTTTTTGTATTGTATTTTTAATGACATTAACAATTTTGCATGTGGCCGCAATTTATATGTAGATACTATTCCAATAACTCAGTACGATAAATAAATTCCGATAAAGTTCACTGAGATTTGAGTTAAATGTGTATTTGATGCGCGTGGTCGTCTACATAAAATCGCTAGCATGATTTTCATATAAAAATATATTTTCGACATAAAAGCTTCATGATGGAATTCATGTCAGAGAATTGTTTGGGATATTACGTTGAAATTTTATGGCATACTACTGAGATTATTCAGTCCTATTAAGAAAAAAGGCGAGAATTAATATCGAGTTGTCGCAGAAGTTATATTTATTTAGTGCTTCAAGCATTACTTCGAGCAACTTTAGCTATAACTTTAGCTTTTATACGAGATCCGATATTTACGAGTAAATAATAAAAATGATAAGAAAAGCAAGAGAAGTTGTAGCTGCGATCATTAAACATTTTTCAAAATATTTTTAATTTATAAATAATATGCATTTGTCCATCGCAATAGATTTGCATTAATAAATATTTGTCGAACAAGAACATTACTTTCTGAACCTCTTTTAATATAAGACTTCAGTGTCGTATTCTTCGCAAAAATCACAAGTTTTAAAAAAGATAACATTTTTCATCAAACATTCTAATTGAATCAACAGCTTAATTATTTTTAACTTTCTCGCATTTTTTCGTCTATTAGCTAATCAATAAAAAGGCTTCTCGAAAACCGCCGCTTAAATTTTCGAATGCGATCAATCAAGGTTTGTTCCACAAACAACATTTTGAATGTTATTACTGGGAATGCACTGTAAAAGTTTACAGCATATATCCAGAGAGTCCTACGATCCCGGAAACATCTGTTTGCCGTTAATCGGCGACGCGGAGGAGTTACGTCGTCGCGAACGATGCATCCGCGAGGATAGGAGATGAGAAGATCTCGATTGCCAACTCGTTCTCCTACGTCTTCCACCTTTCACGATGTGCGGAGGAATCAGCAGGAAGAAGGAGGAGACTTTACGATCTGTTCGCGCGCTATCGTTTATTATCCTTCCTCGTGCTTCTCAGGCGGATCTCTCCCGCCGATCTCCTTCCGAAGTCCCGCGTTTAACGAGTGTCACCCCGGATGTTCTCCAGGTGTCTATTTCTACGACGCTTCGAAGATCAGGCTGTCACGGGTGGGCGAAGGGGAGGCGGTAGTTGAAAGGGGATGACGGCAGTTGGAGGGCGAAAACGGCACGAAGTGGCGATTACGATCGGAGAATTTCTTCTTTTACGTCCGTTTCTTTTCTCCATCCGCCTCGCAACTTCTCTCTCTATCTCTCTCTCTTTTTTTCACGCGAATACTCGACTGATCTCCAGCGAGAATGACGCTAAGAGGACAGGTCGTCGGGGATTCGGAGATCCTTCCGGCGAGATCGCTGCTTGTACATGGAATGTACTTCGCGTACAGCGGCTCTGGGATTACGGGGTGACGTGGGCGGATTGCTTGTAAGAGCGGTCAATAAGTGCACTTTAACTCGCGAAGGACGACATCGGGGGCCCTCGCCCTCGACCTCGTCGCGCGGGAATCGTTAACCCCTGTAAACTTTAATCCTTCGGGTAGGATTAACGAGGTCGAGGATGAGGTCGCTTGAAGTTTATAGGACCTAGATTCTTCTACAATTTCTCTTAATCCACAGGAGGTACTAAATAGATCTTTGTACGCTGTCTGTCCGTCAACGTGAGGTTTCCTCGACGTTCATTCCAATAAAAACGAAGAGGAGGCACGCATTACAACGATAACGAAATGAAGGTGGCACGAGAGTGCAATATATATTTATCGATTTAAAAAAATTAACGTATGCCCGTTTTTTATATTTATACTATATATACTATATATATATAACTATTATATTTATAAATAAAACAAAATTTACTTTTTCATCCAGCGCGACTCGTTATCCCCCTTTTTCCAATTTTTGATTTATTCTGAGCCTAACTAACTATTATATAACACTAACTATTTTAATTTATCGATTTATTTATTTTGAGATTAAACTTGAAGCAGCGCGCCGTAATAATTTATGGTTTTAGACGTATACCTCCCTCTTCCCTGCGCGTATGCATTGTGAGGGAGTGTGCTTATGTATTTGCCGCGGGGTGTAAATTACCGTTCGCGCTGTAATTAATTACTGACGGGCCCGAGTAAGCGCGAGAGACGATCGATTATTCCGCGCTGATGCGCCCCGACACTTTATCGCTCCGACACTTTTCCAGCCACGTCGGCACGGTCGTCTTAATTAGAGAATCGTAATCGTGGCACCTTCTTCTCGGAGTTTTATGCGTATCGCTGACTCTTTTTGAATTCAATCTCTCTAACAGCGTGAAAAGAGTTTAAGGATATTATCAATAGGGAAAAAAATAAGATCAAGACGAGCACGAAAGAGCTAAATTAAAGATAAATATAAAATTTTATTTAAAAAATGTAATGACAGTAAAAATATAATGGGACAGTTTCAATTTACAAAATCTTTTTCAGTCAATAGATAATAAATTAATAAGTAAACAAAAAATATATTTAATATGATAATATGATAATTAGACTTCGATAGAAAATTAGACTGATATAATCCTTGTGACACTTTTTTCTACTCTCATTCACCGTCAGCCTAGTCTAATTTTCTACCGAAGTCTAATTATCATATTAAATTTTATATTCTATATATTTGTTTTTTAATTTAATTATTTATTATTAATTTATTTTATCTATTGACTGAAAACTCAAAATTGTCCCATTATGTTTTTTAGAAATAAAATCATATCTTTTTCTTTAATTTACATCCTTTCGTACTCGTCCCTCTTTTGGCCCTTTTTTCCTATATTTTTATTTTACAAAAATGTTGAACATTGAATGTATATTCATTAGCAATGTTATTTATTAAAAAAATGTTTGCATCACTTTGGTTCCGTAACTGAAACTTTTTATCCTTATGCAAAGGATTTCTTGTTTATTATCGGCGATAAAATCAAATGTCACTCATATTTTATATTGTACACCTGATATTTAAGATAAATATTCATAAGTAATATGACATTACATTTGAAAAACATCTCTTCAAAAACAGATTTTGATTTATCTTTCCAATATTATTTCATAATGCACGAACGTTGCCTACGATTCTGTTTCTGTAATATGTCCACTTCGTAGTTAAAATTAGCCGTTCAACGTGCATTTCATACTAAGTTAGATGTCAATAACGTATAAATTGAACGTATAAATTCTAAACTAATGTCAAACCCTAAACTTTAAAGCAACTCTAAACTCTCCGACCAACTCTATTTTAAAATAACTATTACTAACTATAAAATAATTTTATTTTAAAAGAAATTGAATTATTTTTGAGGCTCTAAAAAGATACATTTTTGCAGAAATTTACATTTTAATTGGATTAATTGCGCTTGATTAATTGTGTCAAATTTCTAATTATCTTTCCAATCTATAGTATAACTACGCTAATTTGTTATATAATGTTCATACTTACTTTCGTATTTCTTTCGTATTTCTTTCTTTTTTTAATATTTCTCGGCAGTTCTACAATATTTCTTTAAATTAAACAGACACATTTTTATTCTCGATTAGTATCGAATGGCTCGGTCAAACAGTGAGAATTTTGTTAGATCATTATTTTAATGAAAATTAAACACATTATTATGATGGCAAATCTATACACTGATTAGTGCAATGCAAGACTTAATTAACATAGCATAATCAGAATTTGTTCCTGCTTTGTATACAATATTATCAAACAATTATTAATTAGGATTGTCATTATTAGAGAGATGTTATATTAAATTCCATTTGATTCAATCGCAAATGAAAATTCGAGCTCGAGCCTAATACTCTGTTTTTACATCTCGGAAACGTCGCACGCATGCGAGTGCCCGCTATTATTATCATTATCCGCTGAAACCAATTAGTATCATTAAAATCGAGAATATGAAATTACTAACGAATAATTAAAAGGAGACATAATTGGCTACACGATATTCGGATTACGATGAAATATGAGCATCAACGAATTCACCGGAATGCGCAGTTCGCTACTATTTAACAACATAATGCAAAGTAAATTCAGGTACAAACTAAATTTAATCATCTTTGTATAATACGACATATCATTACGTGGAGCGTTTACTCGCGGAATTTGCAAAACTTTTTGCAAGTATTAATTAAGAAAAGTTTCGATCCTAATTCTATATGCGTTATAAGGAAGAGGATACGTACGCTCTGTTTTTGGAATATCCTGCGGTATAAATAAATCCGGTTTACATTGTGCCCACTTCGCGTATCTCAGACGGTCGTAATTTGCACTGTTTGACTCTGTTGAATCTGTTATTATTCCAACGAAATATATACAGTCATCTTGCCAAATGCGTTCGTGAAACATGCAGTTTCAAAGGAATTCTGGGATAACTCGATTTTACGAGAATGCCGAGTTCCGCGAGTGTAATGCGATTCAAAGCTTATTCTAAAATATCAACGGTAAGTGAATATAAGTTCATCAGAGCATGGCCTGCACAGCGGTTTGCACATTTTGAGTTCGGCGTACCCGAATCTACTAATGTACGTATCCACTAATGTATGTCTATTGAATGTCCCCCCATAGTGATGAATGTTAATTATCATTTACGATAGCGCCGGAGATCTCGAATGCATTTCGAAAAGATCTGATTTATCGCGATCCCGCTTTATTATCATCACAGAAATATTAATATAATAAAAAAGATAGAGATCCTCTCACCTTCTCATAATTTTTAATTAGAATAGAAAATCCGCGTTCGTTATTCGCCCTTTTGTGAAAATTAAATTCTTCATTTATTTTTAATATCCCTAATGGAAAAAAAAGTCTCGGTATTAAAGTTTAAATTTTTTTTAATTCGATTTTGCGTCACTTAGGATATAATCTCGTAAATAGGAAATTGCTGAAAGATCCTCGGAAATACACTTACAATGTTTCTGCCCGTCTTCTCTGAGGATAATGTTACGGCCGTCCTCACGTTTCCAAGTGACAGTAGGCTTCGGCGAACCGGTGGCGACGCATCGCAATCTTATATTGCCCCCTTCGTGAGTGACCATACCATCTGCGGACTCGTCATCCATTATGTCGGGCGGTATCACCACTTCCATGTATCCCATCTGGAACAAGGAGACATCAAAAGATTTTTGCATATCGCGAGAAAATTCAAATTTTGAATTTAAGCATTGAGATCTCGTTACATATGTTGTAACATAATTCTTTTAAAAATAAAAACACGCACGAATAAATGATATGATGAATTGTACTCAGCGAAAATCAAGTTACATCATCTCTGACAGAATTACAATCTCTGACAGAATTAAAATCTTTGACAGAATTTTATAATTACGTATTTTATAATGAAAATTAATTAACATAATTAATCCTTAAATTTTCTAATTTGTTGACACACACACACACACACACACACATAACATTAGGACTAGAATTATTATTTAAAATCATTCTCCAACTATGTACAGATATACCAGATATAGAATATTACAAAAGAGCTTCTATTATCGCGCTCTTTGTGTAACGGCAATCTGAATCATTTCATTATTAAAACTGTTTTAGTAAAAAGAATAAAAACAGATTAATTGCATTTTGATGCACTATAAACGTGAAGATCAAAGAGTTAGAAAGAATTCCTTCTTGCGGAATAAACAGCTCGTAGAAAGGTCATACTAAGGCTGGGGCAAAGACAAGGCTCGAACTACTCACCGGAAAAAAGTACATTGTTTTACGGTCCCGAGCACGTACACGATGAGGGTATCCTCGCATAGATATAACGTGCAGAAGCATGGAATTTACTGGACGTGGAATAGTGCACGTAGACTATCCAATTCGATGAAACGAACATGCAAGGAAATTTATGGTTTTAGGTGAAATAAAATAAATGCCGGTTTGAATTTGCTCCTTTTATCATACAAATTTGTTTTTTTATTTTATTTTATTTTATTTTATAAACGTGCTTCGTTCATTATTGCACAAAGTTTGCCATGATGAAATCTGCATCCACTATAATAATATTTTAATCTCGCAATGAAATATCATTTAAATTTCGCAGTTAATATTGCTATAACGGTAATATAGTCTGACCGTAAAATTTTCACATATTTTATTTCATAAAAACGTAAATAGATAAAAAACAAAATTTCCTGATAATTGACGAAATCTGAGCTCTAGCCGCGTTTAATTAAAGAACAAAAATTTATTGTTTTACAATGTATTTACAGCGATAAAATAACAATATGGAAAAACAATATAATATTTCTGTTGTTTCGCATTCTTCAATAATCCTTTTATACAAAAGCAATTTATTAAAAAGAAAATAATTAAAATCTCTTTTTAATTATAAAAGTATTAAAAAATAATATTCTAATAAAATATCTTTTTATCAAATTTCGTTAATTAAAAAATAGTTTATATATTTAGAAAATTATAAATTTTTTATATTTCAGTTTATTTTCTGACAAATTAAATCTTTGAATACAAAGACAGTTAAATTTATTTAATGGTTTTCTTTTATAACACAAGTAAAAATCTTAAGAAATTTAAAATAATTTTACAAGAGAAAAATGTGTGTTAATGTCTTGAAAAATTCAACGGAATGCATATAAGAATCAACAACAATTAGTAAAGTAATAAGCTAATGAGCACAGAATGATATTTATTATCTCGCACATGTGTGACACTAAAATATTAACTTTATCACGTCAGGCCAAAAATATCGTGTCGACGCCTTGCGCGAGATGTCAGTCGGCATAAACCGCGCTAAAGTGTCTCATGGCTGTTATAAAAAAGACATCGTTTTACGTCTCTGGGCACGGGACGATCGTCGGTGTGACACAGGTTAACGTGAATGTAGGTCAAATTTACTGGTCGTGGTGCGGTGCACATGTCCCGCGGAATTCAATGCGACCGGCAGAGCGGGAAACCTTCCGATGCAATATACGGCCCTGCAGCGAGATAAAGGGCCCGGAGTGCTCGTCGTAGTGTAAGCAAGACAAATGATAAGTGTGAGTAGGATAACACGTGTGTGTATGTGTGTGTAAAAAAGAAAAAAGAATGGAGAAGATAAAAAATAAATGGAAGAAAATCCTTCCGGGATTAGAACTTTCTAGCCATTGGACATTATGCACAGAGATATGTTTAACCGCTTAATGTGATTTAAATTGGTCACGTTAATTTTATATTTAACGTCTTTTATAAAGTTTTTATACATATATAAAATATATGTCAATAATTTCAAATTTCTGAAAACTTTATTAACGATATCGAAATACTTTATATCGTAACTCGAGCTTCATCTTCTCATATTTCAATCGATAAAGATATTTTTTTTTCTAAATCGCAACTCCTTGCGAACTTACGAGCGTCGGTTTACGAAAGAAGGTAGTAACTGGCCGGTAATGGTTTAGCGGATACGCGTCCCGAGTGGATAAGATAGCAGTGTGAGCGCGATAAATAATTTTACTATCGACGGCATAACACTCGGCTCTCGGGATTTAAGGCGCGATGGGATGTTTCAAATGGCCGATCCGAGAATCTCATTGTCGGGGAAACAGAAGATCGCTCGAGGCTGTATGCACCTGCCGCATTTCTACATCGACAATAATTTTCCGTACGCTTTCTCGTACGCAGCTCGCGTTTTACCAAAAATCTGCATAATTAAAACCACGCGATTTCGTTCTTTTACCATTTCACTAACCGTCAATTTTCTCTTTGAATACTGTGTGCTTCCTTCGCTTTCTCTCCCTCTTCTTTTTCTAGCTGGAAATATTGATAAAATTGTAAGAATAATGTTGCCAAGATAAATAGAGAAATTACCTCGAAATAATATGTATAATGATGTTTGTCTCAATTTTTTCTATATTGCTCCGTCCAAAAGATACATTTATTTATATCAAATTCAAAATGTTTAGCTTCTAAAATTTTTATATTTATGATGACTAGTTTTTTATTAGAAAAGAAAAATATTAAAATCGAGAACATGAGAATTCGAGCAAAGTCTTTAAGAAACGCGGAGATAAGCTGCATTCTGAAATTTGTCACCTTGAGGGCCTTCCACTTTAAATTACTGTAAAAGTCTTTGTTTCTTGATTCTGAGTTGCAGTTGCAACAGTAGGCCGATATTGCACCACAAAATAATGATCGGAGAGGACTGAGGAAAAAAATGCGCGTTAAAAGGTTATGATCGGGCTTGTGTATGGAATTTTAAAAATTCCGCCGGACGGATCCGACGAAATGGCGCGAAACCTCGATCTTTTTAATCAAATTACATCGCGCGGCGCGATGCGGCGCTTTGTCGATAAAAATCGATTGAGCCGCGTGCGTAACGATCGCTGCGCGCACGATTCCAACGTGGAAAGAGCGTCGAAAAATAAAGCGTCGGGTGGAAAGTAAATGGAAATTAATTTAACAAAGATACGTTGTTATTGCGGATGCACGTTGCAACGCGTTTCAACGTATTGGATTAATACTGTGTAAAGCGGCATTTGCGGTATTTCAAAAAGTGCGGGTACCCGTGTCATTTAAAAAAAGGATAGGAAATAATAATGAAAAGATGAGTACGCGAATACGCGAGGATATAGAAAAGTGTAGTGTCGCTTAAAAAAAAAAATGAGTTTGTGATTTTTAATTACATTAATTACAGTACGTTGTTTTACAACGTGTGCCTTTTAACGTTTAAATTGAGTATGTAAACGTTTGGGATTGTTGACTTTGGGGTCTCACCTGACTGCGCATAGGGTCGGTATTGACTTGACACATGTAGGTACCGGAGTCATTCTTCTGGACATTCGTCACGTGCAGTTTCCACGTGTTGTGCCCGTTGTGCGTGACAGATAGTCGGTTATTGTGCGCCACCATGTGCGTGTGTATAGCCAGAATCGCTCGGGAATCTGATTTTATCCACGCTACCTGGAACACCGGAAGAAAATTTTATTTCGCGAAATAAAGATAGAACAAGAAGAATTACGATTAACTTTTGCTAATCGAAAAATACGAATAACCGTTTGAAAATTTGTGATTAGAGAGTAAAATAAATTCGATACACTAATTAACTTATTATTATGTAATTAAATTTGCAGTTAAATTTGATATGTCATTAAAATCCAATGAAAGCTAATTGAAAAACAATAAAAATGTGAAATTTTATCTAATTAAATATAAATTTAACTAAAATTTGTTCGCGTAGTAGCCGTCCGACTCAGTCATTCTCAGTTACAAATGGACAGTCAGTGGAAGAAACAAGTTTTGACACACACGAGTGAAACTGAAAGCGGGACTGTGTAAATTTAGATTGCTTTATTGACAGATATAATTTTCTCGGTTAGAATACAAACTTTCGCGGAAACACCACGTGCTATTTACTATATATTTATTATATAGTTGAAAAGAAGGTTTGTGAAAGACTCCGCATCTCTTGATACATAAATCTCGATATACGTTTTATAATAGTCACACATTGTACGTTTTTTTAATATTCATATGCTACGAATGTAGTTATTTTTTAATAGTTCTTTTTACAATAAAAAATACACAGAGACGAATGGATTTGGAAAAGAAAATCGCACCTTGTATGATTGCAGATGATTAACGACACAGGTGAAGAAGACGTCACGACCTTGGATCACCGTGTGATTTTCCAAAGGAGCTAAGAACTCTGGCAAAACTTCCGGGGTAATTTGGCCTGAAACATCACAACAATATGACACTTTTAATTACTTTACGTCACTTTATTTTCTCTCGTCACACGAATTAATTATCGAAGACAGACGTAGAGAGAACATAACATGTACAACAAAAAATTATTTCTATAGCTGATGTAGTAAGAACTCTCGACTGTATAAAAATAAACTGTTAACGACAAGTGTTATAAAATGTTTAGCAATAGCAATGCCACGTACATAGGTAATAGCAAAATACAAAAAAAAAAAATTTACTGCATTTACAATCAATTTGCGAGTTAACCCTTCGTCATCGATAAACGAGAAACAAAACAACGGATTTTTGCAACGTGTTATGTGTCACGCTCGGTCCTTTCCAATCTCGTCGGATATCACTACGAGGCGATCGCGTCGCGCTTGGAAAAATACGATGCGCCGCGAATGTTCGAAAAAGGGAAAACGAAAGAAGGGATGCGCCCGGTATCGTCGACGAGTAGTGTCTCGTGGAATGCACAGCCCCGATTCGTCGAAGTGCATGCATGAGCGAGCAGCACGCCGTCGATTAGATATTCAAAGCGGAGGTCGAGGGTAGGTAGCATCCCCCGCGTCTCTCCGCGTCCTCCCGCCGACCGGAGAAGCAGAGAGCCACCCATATTCTCGTATCGAATTCTTGTATGCGTTCATGCAAGAAGAGCGATAAATGGAAAAATTCTTGAATCTCGCAATCGTAATCCTGACACCGGCTCCGGTTTTCATGGGTCGGTTTTACGATCACCATGGATCGGCCGATCTGCACTAGCTGTTCGCGCTCCTCGCCCCCTCAATCTTGTCCCTCGTTTCTCCACGCTTTTCGTTCCGCTCTCTTTCCCGCTCGACCCTTGCCGGCCTTTTTATTAACTACTTAAATTTAATTTTCGCTTCATTGGAAAAAAAACTACGAAAATCCTCGGGAAAACGTTGTAGATTTATCAGAAGTAATAGCCCAGTAAAAAGAAATAATAGTTACTGCGCATCAGATAAAATATATTTTAATACAGACTATCGTTTCTAGACTAGCATTTTCCATTTATGTAATATTGTTTCCAAGATATCTTTTCTCGTTCTTCTCTGTGATATTTTAATTAAATTGCTCCTTTTCTTTCTTATAATATTCAAATATTTTAATACCGAAATACGAAATAATAGAAAGTTTCATTACGAAAAAGGCTCAAAGCGTTCGTAGCACAACAGCATATCTATTCTATTTTTCTCTAGTCTCTTATTCTTCCTCTTCCTCTTCCTCTCTAATGAAGGAACTCTAATTTTACGTTTAATTTTTCATAAAAGTAAGTTCTTGTAAGCGGCAAAACGTATGCGTGCATTCGTTAGTACGCCTGAATGCAAGGCACAGAGTGTGTGTGTGTGTGTGAAAAAAAAAATAAAGAAAGCGAGCGAGAGAGCGAAAGACGAATTAGAAAACATAACGCGAATATAGTGTGCCGCGCTTTATTGCGCTGGAATTTCATTCCGGGTCTAATTGTAATCAGCAGGGTGTAATTCTAGCAATTTGTCGTAGGGATATCTAATTAATTAGATCCTTTCGCGGACGGACAGGGTGAGCGCTACACAAACGCGTGCGCGCGTGGTCTGCCATCTCCTCGTTAATTACACCGTGCGCAGGATGGAATTTTTCATCGGAATTATCACGCACCATCCGACCAGGAAATTAAGATCGCCGTGATGTTCACAGCTGCACGATGCCGGAACCAACTTCGTTTTTCTTCTCGTTTTTAGACATCGTTCTGTTTACGCCAACGTGAGGTGGAATCGCGCCGCCAGGCATCTTCGTGCAAAAATACCGTGGTCTTGGCTCGATATTGCTCTGGCAGACACGAAGTTCTTCTACCAGGTACATTCATCTAGTCTAGTCGATCTTTTGTTTTTCGCATAAAAAAAAAGCAATAATTAATACATAAATTATGTAAATTATATCTCTTTCGATTATTTTTGACGATTATACATAGAATAGTAAGAAACAAAGATAAACGGAGTTTGTAAGTTTCTGACATCGATTTTTCTCTAAGCAACGACGAGAGCTAATAAGATCGTCAGACGTTCTTGTCGCGCAATAAACGCTCGCGAGCGTAATAAAAAATAATTATGCATCTGAAGGCGATCCTTCGCGAGCGATATTAAACGCGATTATAAAAGTCTAGGCGTCGTTCTCCGTCTAATTCAAGAAACGGAACGGGATCCTCGAGAGCCGTCAGACGGCTCCGATAGACTTGGGATGAGCATCCGGTGATACTCCGCTTTATCCCGAGGAAACGACGGTAAGCTATCCACACAATGGCGGCCTCGGAGCGGTCCGCCGATTCAAAGAGTTTGGATTTCGCTGGCCTTTCTCCTTCGCGGCCTGAGAGAAATCCCATATCGTCGAAATCGCGAATCTAAAATGCGGTCTGGACGGTTTCTCCCGTTCGAGTGAGATAACGAAATGTTCCCAGGTCAAAATGATCGTCAGCGTTGGAAAGCCGCGCGATATGAAAATCTCTCTATCGTTGTGTTACACACATATCTTAGGGCACGTCTTCGTAATCGTCCGAAATGTATAGATCTGTTCAACGGTCAGATCTCAAAGTGCGTCAGGAAGCGTGACCATTTCACGCAAAAAATGGTAACACTTTTGATAATGTCAAATTGATCAATTGGCTTTGTTACTTAACTCTTTGAGGTACAGGATTTTACAACAACAATAAAGCTTAGTTGCACGGAATTTTTTTATTAAAAAAGTAACAAAATGCTTTTATATTATTTATTTGGCTTAAAAATAATACAAAAAATAATTATTTAAAAAAAATTAAAATATACTTACATACTTAAATATAAGATGGAATGTTTTCACTCTGCAAGTTCAGACATTAAAATGGTGGGACATATTTCATATCACCGTGCTTCAAAAAGTTAATCATAGACGTTTAATGATGATTTATAAAACAAATATGACAAACGCTTCGCTATTTGCTAAGAAACATTATCAAGAAGGTTGAGCGAAAGAAGCATAAAGATTTTACGTCATGTGATATTCGACGAACGAGAACGGTAATGACGGACTTCATGCAAAAAGCTGACGCTTTTGAAAATGTCAAATTGGCTTAATTATAAGACGTTTACGCAACTGTAGTTGATGAACGTTTCGCTGTTTGCTAAGAAAATGAATTCAAGAGTATCAAGACAGATGAGAGAAGCAATTTTAGAGATTCCATTTCATGTGATATTCGGCGAACGAGGACGGCTGGGAGTAACAAGAAACTCGACACGCTCGAATGCGTATGCTAATAGGCAGACGTGCTTCGGGCAAAAGCGACTATTAGCGTGGGTAGCGACAATGAGCCGATGTCATCAAAGAAACATTTGTGCCCGCCACAACGGAATTATTTCGATACGCAACTCGCGCGCAAGCAGGCACAAATCAATTGAAAGCCGAGATGATTGGCGAAAAATGTCCGTTCCTCGGAAAATTAACTTTAGGTTTTGCAATATTAAGTTTCTTTTAAAATAGAATTTCTTTTGAAATTGTTTTAAATCAAACGTGGATTATTTTTTTTTTTTTTGTGAAAATTTGATCATAAGCGAAATGTTTGCATTTTCAACATTTAACTTCTGAGTTCTGTTCATATTCTGCTAATTTTATACTGCGATCTGCCTGTTTAAGTTCTTTTTTCCTTTTTCTTTTCTTTTTTTTTATTCGTTACGTTCTATCCCACTGAGATCAAATTATCTTTTTTCTACAGATATACGGAAAGAACGGTTTTGCTGAAGTATCTAAAAATTTAGCTAAGTACAGGTCCGAAAATAATTTTGTTGAACTATAATATCAAAGTAATTATGTAGAACGCTTAAGCGTTGATGACAATGCTGCAAAAAGTTTTTAACATTCTAGCAATCGGATTGAACGTCCTACATAATTATTTTCAGATTTTAGGTACAATTACTTTCAGATTTATATCTAGCTAAATTTTTAGATATTTCAGCAAAACCATTCTTTCCGTATATCTGTATAAAAAAGATAATTTGATCTCATTCTTTCTGTATGATAATGTCATAGTAGTAGCATACATTTCTTGCGCCTACATTTTTTTCTTCATGCTCTTTATGATTTATTGGAATCTTGTGCACATGCAATAAAGTTATTATTATTAACATAGTGACATTTAAATTTTTTATGAAATCGAGTTTACTCGAGTTTATTCGAGATTAATTGAAGAATAAAGTTTTCTATCCTGTACTCCAATTATCGATGCCGCAATATCGGAACAATCTCTATTCTTCTTAATTCGGTATCTCAAGTAGCTATGGCTAAAAAAAAAGTCATGACTTGTGGTGAATCTGAAACGCCCCCGTATATAATGTAATTGAACAAAAGTTCTGTTTTAATTAAAAAGAGAAGGTTAGCCGGATAGCCGGCCGAAAGGACAATCGAGAACAAGCAGAGATAGCGACTTTTCAGAGCGGGGTGGAAGACAACGGAATTACTCCGTATTTCCGCGAGGATTAAACGTTCGGCCTTTTTGTTTTTGTTCAAATGTTCCGGATTTTCAGATCGCGGCAGCTCGGAGAGCTAACTCGAAAAATTCCACGGATTCTTGCACGACGCGAGCAGAAGCGCGCTCGTGAGTTCGCCCAACGAACTGGGGAGTATTGCATAAGACAAAGCGCGCGGGGTGTGAGGGAGAGGAGAAATGGAAGCACATCACGTGTCGTGAGCGGACGACGACGGAATCTTTACGGTAAATACAGAACGCCGAAGGGATTACGCGAAAGAGTTAAAAAGTTTCAGTAACGAAGGATTTACAGCCGTGAGATGGCGTAAAAACGTTCGTAGGGGGAAGAAGCTGAGCGAAACACGGCAAAGCCCACGTTTAAACGGAACGAGATCGCACGTGACCCTGCGTAAATTCGGGGATACCATCGTACAGTGCGAAGTAATTTAAAATGGGGATTGTAAACCAACCTCGGGGTCGCATCCTTTGTTCTACAGGCTATCACAAATTTCGCATTATATTTTATATTCGAGGCACGTTTTTCCCAAGAGTTAGTATAAAATATTAATAATAAAATATTAATTGGCTCGTCTATTACAATTAGTTTGAAATGCAAAGATAAAAATTTCACATTACTCAAGCGAATCAAGGCACGTAGGTGCAAGGACAGAGAGTTTTACACATACAGAGAAATGTATTTAAGTGTAACGCAAGAGGATTTTCTCTCGATGTGGGAGAGAGGCACGGCTCTCTCTTCGGGATACTTATCAGATCGGAGCACGCGCCTATTGATTTTGGCTTAAACGGGAAATCCGTCGGTAGATAGAAGTTAGAGCCGAGTCTAAAGGAAGAGCGAGCTGCGCTCCCGGTAATGCTCCCGAGTTTCTCTCGTGCCGCGCGTCGTTGTACGTCGCCATGTCGCCGTAAAAAAGGGAGTGTGCGTAATCATGCGCAATTAAGAGCATGATTACCGAACGCTCGACGAAAATTGGTACGGAGAAAAAAAATAAAGCGGCTACCTCTCCAAGGGTTTCGCCGATAAACGAGAATGCGAATCGAATGTCTAATAGGAGTTTAAAGAACGCAGCAAAATTTAATGAAAAAAGAAGAAAAATCTTTGTAAATAAAAATAATCTTAAGTAAGAATAATTTTAAGTAAAAATACTCTAATTACGAATAATCTTCGTAAAAAATGTGAGATTCTCCCCAATAACTCACCCCGTCTCGCTATCATTTTTAAAAGATTTAATCCGTTCCTAATCGCTCATTATCGATTCGTCGAGAAATCGCCTTAAAACTTCCCCGGAATATTCACGAATGTTTCTATTTCCACTTCCGGGACAGATTTCGCTCCAGCGTTTTTTTCACGCACCATCGAGAGAGCAATACCCGAACAATTCCGCTTGCCAGGATACGCCTTCTACTTCCGTTTCTTCGGTCTGAGGGAGATAGCGGCGACGCGGGATCTCCGCCGAACGAACGAGAAAAATAAAAAAAGAGTCGCGCCTCCGGCGGTACCGTGGGGATTGTCTTGTTAGCATAATCTGTGGGAAGCGCGGCTACGGCGCTCTCCTCTCTCCGATGGTTTTCTCCCCAGCCCATCCTTTATACTTCTATTCTTTTCTTCCGTTTACGTCCACTTCCTTGTCGAATCGTCGTTATTTTTCCCAATACGTCCCCAGAAAAATACGTTCCCTTGCAATGCCAACTGTGTGTTTGCATTTAAGAATACTAAACACTAACCCTCTGTTTCAATCCCCTTTGTCCGATGCTGTCTTTATAGCTTTTTAGGAAGGAGCACTATTAATTGGATGGTTTTTATAATCCCAATTGTATGAACATCTTTTAAATCTTCGATATTAATTTTATGCGCGATATTAAATTTATCGACAAAAATCGATTTAAACCGATCACTTCTTGGAAAATTTTGTAGAGGTCATTAATTATTATAACATTATCGTTATTGATAACAATTTTTCTTTTATATACATTGAATGAAATATGTAATTTTAGAGAGCACTTTAGAGAGTTTATTTGCGCTGCAATACTTTTAATTATTCTATAAAAATTCTGTTTTGCACACAATCTCACATAATATTTATTGCAATTTTCCGCGTCCATTTGCGTCTATTTGCGTCTACTGCCAATTAACGAATGATCGAATTATTTTTTTATTGATTTCAATAAATTATATTTTACTGTCTTTCCATTAAAATCCATTAGCTTCTTCATTTTTTCTCTGCTAGTAATTTTATCTAAATTTCTCATTCCATTTCGTATCTCTTATGCTTTCGTATATATGCGATCATTATTTTCGCATAATATTCGTTACATTTTATACAGTTACACGCAATTTCGCGGTCTCATGAAAAAGATTCTAAAGTGTATACGCTCCGTCATTCTTTTCACGAAAAAGAGCTCGGTGACGATTCGCAACGCCGTCGAAGAAAAGAATAAGCTTCTCGCGTCGCGACGGAGAAACGCATTTGCTTAAACGTATTCGGACACTCGTTTATTTGGCCACGCATCCTCCAACGGCTATCTCCGACATTCCCTGTCCTGAATGCCAAATGAACTCTCCGTGTACCGCCTTCGGGCGTCGCGAAGAAGCGAATTTCGCCGTCGCGAAACGCGCGCTGCCAGCAGCAGAAGGATGAAAACTTTTCCACTCCCTGCACTACACCGTTAGCCGGTGCGATGTACCATTCGATGCTGCGCTTCGTTTAAAGTCGTAAAAGCGATATAAAGCCCCCTCTCGAGTGACTAACTTCTTCATTTTGCTTTTTATGCCCCGGGATGCGCGCGACATCGACGACGCCTCGGGCAAATCTGGAGAACATGACGCTTTATTTAGAATCAATTCTGCGCTCGTTGGATACGCAGGCTACTTCGCATCGCTCATTTCTTCTTTATTCTCAAAAAACCAAGTGCACGCATTCAACAAAAACAGATCATGACACGCGAAACCACGCCGCGTGTTAATCCCAAAGTTTTTCCTGCTATTTTCTTTCTCTCTCTCTCTCTCTCTCTCTCTCTCTCTCTCTCTCTCTCTCTCTCGCAAAAACATATCATCACGATTTTCACATTGGCGCGACGCTTACGCGCGTTTAATTTAATTACGGCGCATCGCTCGCGGACATGCAAATAATTACGGGGAAAAATATAGGCACGTAGTTCGTACGAGAGAGCGAAATATCTGTAACATATTTGGCGCGTTTCAAATGGTTTCACCCATTAAAATCTTCCGGCAGGTGTGTGAACGCGAATAATGCAGCTCTGTGACGCGAACGTCGATGCATCCTCCGCGAAGAATTCGTGTCTCGCACACACACATATTGCTACGAGGTGTTCCGGACTCTTCTAGCTTCATTTTAATGATAATCCTTTGCTCGATGTAGAATGAATTTTTCTCGGGAAAAAAGACGTCGAAAAAAAATAATCATCGCAAGAGATTAAAAATGGAGAATTTTTTTGCAGGCGACTCTCGTGCAATTAAATCACAAGAACTTATAATATCCTCTTAAATTCAAGTAAATCTTCCTTTTTTTCAAAATCCCTTTATTTAACGTTCAATATCGAGCGACCGAAGGAGAGGAAAGATAGTTAGCCAAACAAGAACGATCGGATCGGAAACGTCTCTTAAGTTTGACAACGGTATTAATAACGTACGACGCAGTCTTGGCCTTGTTAAGTTTGACAACACGATACGTCGCTATCGCGCGACGCCGCTGTTCGATACGAACGAAAATTATTAATTCCCCAATAGAATTTGAATATACCTATTTGCATTAGTCAACGGCGGAGTTACAGCGGCGTTCAGTGCAATTGTCATGACATTTTCAATTATTCCGGTGCCGACCGGCGTCGGATAGTCCGAGACGAACTTCCATATCGTGTCGCGCCAGTTACATCCACCTTGCTTGACGGATTATGCGGATTACACGCGTCCCGCGCGAACTTCGGCGGTAATACTCGATATCATCGCGATGTAACATGGAAAACATATTCTCAGCGTGTTTGCCACGATGCTCTCGCGAGGAGAACAAAATTTCATAATTTTTGATAATAAATATTCGATATATCGACATAACAATTAATTTGATGATGAAAATATGCATCTTTATCTGCCTCACTTCCTCTCATAAATCACGTCTCTTGGTACACCCGAAAATCGTAAGCTTGGTGTAACGAATGGGTTAAGCTTCTGTAATGAAAACGCGCTCAATGTTTATACGCGTAACTTATCGCGCTACTATTTTACGAGAATTACGTGTCTCACGATATTTAATTACAAACAACGTATGGAAGTCCAATTTATACGCGGACATATCATCGATAAATCCGCATCAAAATTTATCGTAACCTATCCAATCTTCCGTTGAGTTTTTAATAAAAGAAAAATCGATTGCAAAGAAAATTTCTGTCAAATCTAAAAATCTGTCAAAAAATCAAGATATATTAAAATATTTTTTTAGAAATTCAGCACTGGAGACACAATTTCTTTTTTTATATACATCTTTTTGCATTATTTTTTCCACAAGTAAATAAATAACAAATAATTGATGAATATGAAGATAATCTTGAACTCGTGTCGTTAATGCGATATTAAATTAAAAATATAGATTTCATAGTTGGATAACAATTGATTCCAATGAAGCTGAATCGAACGATGAGACAACATGTTTTTTCTAGTGCCGATAGTAGATATTTGATTTCGATTCAGCTTATTGCATTTCAATACGTACGTACATCCGCATAGAAATCGACGTGGCAACCGGCGCGGCGAATACGCTGATAACGTCGCGAGCAATGACGGACGCCCGAGACTCGCAGGATCCGCCGTGAGGGTGAGGATCCTGAAGGCGCGATATTGAAAATGGAAGCTGACACTCTCTCCCGCGCTGTCATCAGCGCCGTCGACCGCCGATGAAGATGGAGCGGATCGAAGTGGTACCCCTCCCCGTGCGACCCCCCCGTGCGAAGGATTCGTCGAAGCCGAAAGCTAGTATAAAAGATTTTTGCCAACTCAAGGAGCTCGTAAATCTCGTCGGGAAACGCGTGGCGAGGAGTGATCACCGACGAGAATCGCCTGTGATCTTATGAATAAGAAGATAGGTGAGACCGGATTCATATTGGCGCGGCAGCGGATTATTTTTTATTCGAAAGAAAGGATTCTCTTGAATATTTATCTTTATATGAGTGAATGAAGAGAGGAAAACTTGAAATATCATTTTATATTATAAATGAAAATTGTGATAATTGAAATAATAAGTTATTAGCGGCATTTTTTACGTCAAGTTAGATAAAGAATTCGATTTATCTAATTTCTTTGTTTGGTGAATTTATGATGGAATAAACTGCAGTCTCTCAGTTAAAATGCAAATTTCGCTCCTGACATATATCGGAAATCTATGAAAAGTGCCGAAGAATAATGTGATTGTAGTACATTGGAATAAGAATAGCCGATGTCACCGCGCGATTTAAAAACGAAATATTGATTAATACATTCAATTTTTATTGAATGTAATTTCATCTGATGGGAAGTAATAAAATATTAATCTTTTTTATTTTTTTACTTGAATTTTATGGATTTTATGTGTGGATAAAAATTTTTAGCGTTCTTTTTTTTTAAGCCAGATTAAGCATATCGAAAGCGTATTGCGTTGTACTGCGTATAAGAGATTAAGGGAAACGAGGGGAATGCTCACTGTAAAGTAATGTTTTTAGATATGCATGGAAAACGGGGTAGAAACATTACAACTACGGTTACGCGAATCGTGACATTAGGCGAATGCATTAACGTTCGCATTTGTAATTATTACGTTAATCGCGATTACTATCGCGCGACATTGCTTCGCAATGGTACTCGCGTGCTCGGTGCGATATACCGTTAATTAGCGTTTCCGTAAGCAAAAAAAAATATAGATAACAAAATCGAGAAAAATTGCAAACGTAATGACGCGGCGCCGTACGCGAGAGAATTCCACATCGATATTCGCGTAGAGAAACATTGGTCGAGCTATTTTTCTCGCGTTGTAATAAAAAAAGAAATATATATATTTTTTTCCTCTCGCCATGATTCGGAGCTTACAGACAGGGCTGAAACGCGCAAAAATCTCGTAAATTCCCTCGATTCAAAGAAATACCGTAATACTATTTCGTACAATTTTCTCTCGCCCTCAACCCTCGGCAAGAGGGCGAAACAAAGTATCGGAAGTAAGATAAAGAAAGCGGCGCGGAGCAATAATAAGACCGCAGGTTAAAAATAAGAAGTACCGCCGAAATTAATTACGCCCTCGTCTAATTCCTTCGAGCGGCCTCTCTCTTTTAATTCTCAGGCAGACAAAAGAGTCAGCGCTTTAATACCAGAGTTCTTACCCGTATACACTATTATATAATCAACTTAGAAAGGCTCAGTCAAAGAAACGCCGTGATTTTTATCTGCGAGTCTTTTGCCTTAAAAATTTGCAGCAGTGTCTCGTACAACAGAAGACGTACCGGAGAAGAACAAAAAAAAAAAATTGTTCAAGCAATGAAAAAAACTAAAAATAGTGAAAACAATCGAGAGCAAATATCCTATAAATATTTAATAAATATTAATTTAAAAAATTTAGAAAAGTTAGTAAAAGTGTAATTAATTCAATGGTTTCTTCCAAGAAAAGAAGAACAAATATGACGTGTTATGTACGCTTAAGGGTTAACCGTCGGATGACGAATTCTTCTTAACACTTTCCAAAAAGCCCGAGGCCTGGTTACTTATTGCGGTTGCGTCTCGCTGTAGAGTGAGGCAGAAACAGGGAGAAGATTTGGACGCGGCGTGCCCGAGTAAATCACGGGTGGATTTAAGTGGATCCTACAAACTCCCTCGCGCCGGGGCCACCCCGACGATGTATCGTCCTAGGTAGGGTCGTTGCGGCGCCGCCGCTACCGCAGCGGATATAACCGAGTAAGAGATTCAGAGGCGAGCGAGAGAATGGCCGGCGAGGTAACACATCCGTTGCATCTTACGGTCGCGGCTTACGACGGAACTTCGTCGACTCGGGGAAAGCTACAGAGTGGCGGATTATTCGCCGAGGGCCTAGGGCCTGAACATAAAAGGGCCTTAGAATGGATTATAAGAAACTTAGTAACACGTGGGACTCACTTTAGATCGAGGATGACACGTGGGTTTCGAAACAAGCAGAAAAAAAGTTAAATCTGACATTGTAGAGATCGTAATAATAATTCAAGATGCATGGATATCAATAAATTCATATTCTCTCTTCATGTTTTACATATATCTTATTTCGAAACATTAATAGTATCAAAAATAAATAAATAAAATAAACATTTTTAAAACACACATACATCATATATTACAATTTGTTCTACATAATTGTAAGAATTATTATAAGAAATTATAATTTTACTTGGCCGAGAGAAAAAAACAGTGAAAAACATTATAAATTCTCTACTTTCGCCTAAGGGATATCATGTCTGTTATAAATGACAGAAATGTCGATGGTTCAAATAAACATTCTATAAAATATCGTACATGACTCTTTTATATCGGCCATCTAACCATAACTATCTCCATATTTACATCATATTCCGCAGCAAATATTCGAGTGTTATTCCCTTTTCGACGTAACGGTTCAGTACACCCACCGTCGTCAGAACAAACAATATCACAGAGGAAAGTTGTACGGCATCGGGAGAATTTCCGTGGCTTCCTCATGAAAGTCGGTGCGGTTGAAGGCGATGCCTGCGATCGTCCCTTCGATTCATCCTTTTCCTCGGGCCTTCAATCTCATCTTTTTTCTCGTCACGATGTGACGCGGCTCTCTCGCCGTTACGATGGTCCATTTCGCTTCCTTCGCTCGCCCTGGCTCTTTCATCGAATTATGAAAACCGCTATGGCTCTCCTGTGCTCGGAAATACCGTGACTTCCGGATGATATGACGAGAAGATCGGGGATGGTAAACGTCAGAAGGATGATCAGAATTTTTCGTCTAAGACGAGACGCTGAAGTAGCGTCTGTAGCTTAGCCAGATAGTTGATCTAACAACTTGTTATTACTAACTCGATCATTCGTCAGATTAATTAGATATTCGTCAAAAAAGTAATAACAATGTGAAAAGAATGATTCATTTCTTGCGAAGCGTTAGAAAGCATTTGAGTGTGCACTTTGAGTGAATTCCTACATTCGAAGTTTGGAATGCTATGTCTCGAATAATCTAAATGGATTACAAAGCTCCCAGAATGCAAACACGAAGAGGAAGGGAGACTCACTTACATAAGCAAAGTTGCAGGACCGCGGCGAAGAGGGGAGCTGCGAGTTTCCGCGCTGCCATGAGAGTCGACCAGTTTTCTGATGAGTCTTCGGGACACCAGTCGGCGATCTGTGAAAATAGACAGAAAAATATTTTTTAATAATCGTCGATATTCATCAATGCTAACAAATAAGAAGCTCAACATTCAAATGAATTGAAATACATTCCTAATATATAAAATATTTATCAATAAGTTGAATAAATCGAAATATTAATTATACACAGGTCCAGCTTCAGATTTACATGTGTACTTGTAAGTAAGCGCGAGAGATTTGTTTCTTGTTCTAAACCGTATCATACATTGTTTGGTCTCTGCTTTTTGTTTTATTCTTTTCATTAGAAAGAGAAAGAGAGAGAGACCATGCCAATTTTAATTATCGTTAATTTTAACTCTTTTCCTTGCAGAAGTGAAAGGATTGACGAGGGAGAAAGGGAGCAACCTAGAGAGGGTAGTTCAACGGAAGCAGGAGGGAGGAGCAGCAAGAGATTGAAAGTAGCTTCGAAGCAAACTAACCGCAACTTCACGGGTTCGCCGACTGTAATTAATGACCACCTCATAGTTATCCTATCACCAATTAAGGGAGTTACGCCGAGAGAGGCGTCCCCTCGTTATTCTGACGCAGTTGAAGATCACGCGCGCATTTGCCTCTCACGAACGGGCGCATATAAACAATGAAGCGAATAATAAAGATCGATTAAGCATTAACAAAGAGCACGCAAAAAGCGTCTGCTGCATGGCTTCTCCTTAAAATCTCGACTAAAAGATAAAGAGAAAAATTAAGGATATTGAAGAAGGAATATTTTCTTGAAAAAGGAACAAATAAAATGTAGAAAGATACAAGAAGAAAATATATGAATGTTAAATAAATAATAGTTGATTGCATGTGTTAAATTTAGATAACAAGATCAAGAGTAGTTCAGAAGGAAAGGAGAAATGTATCTATTTTATTAGCAATTCCCTTACAAAATTCACAATGTAAACAACCGGAATAATAGTAAGCTTTCCGGAACTTACAGATTGTATACATAAAGTAAAGTATATTTAATCTTTGCTGTACCGAAGCTGTTTTCTAAAGTAGACTAATACTAGCGACATAACCCACATTTGCTTTTATCATATTAGTGCTTTTTTAACTTTTCAAACACTATCTTGAAATGCTATGAAACAAAAAACTTCAGCATAGCAATTTAAATTTTTTTAATCTCATAACAAAGATCTTTTTAAAAACTTGGGTGTTCAAAAATTAATATAATTACAGAAAATTAAAAAATTACAGGACAAGATTAAAACGAAATTCAAATATCTAATATTAAATCAATTTAAATCATATATATATATATATATATACATATATCATGTATATATACACGCGCGCGTGTGTCTGTGTGATATGAAGTTTTTGAATATTGATTTGTAATGAAAGAATAGAAGAGTTCAGAGTGTGTCTTTTGCGAAATTCTTGCATCAGACAACACATCCCATTCTTTCCGCGTCCTACAGCAGCACGCTTTTTCCTCGTCGTCGGAACATCCGCCGACTCATTCCACGATGTCGATAAAACCGCGGATGAGGAATTTTTATTCCCTTGCATGTCACGCGATGAAAGAAAGTGTCGACGCGTGGCCATCGATCCCGCACGGGCCGCACCTGCTTTCAACGCAGATCAATCTGCGATCCACTATCACCTCCGAGAGTTACAATTTCTGAATGCACTAATAATACAAGAGGAGCGATGCATGTAAAAAGCGATCGAACCTCAATGCGGCGAAACGTCCATCTTTTAAATCACGAATATATTAATTTGCAAGCAATAAAATTAATTAAAATAAAATAGTCCATAATCCATTTTCTTGTGTTGCTAATTTATTAGAATTAAAAAAGAACAGCTTTCAGAAAAAAAATGTAAAAATCTTGAACATAGAAATATTATCTACATATAGATAACAGATATAAGAATAAAATACAAAATACTTGAACACTCTTTAAAAAAAAATCATTTTTTCACATTTTCAATACATTTTCTCTTGGAAATATTGGTTCTCTTGAATACGTGGATATTATAGAAAATCGTAAAAACTTTTTCTGAGATACTTAGATGTAAATTTTAAGATAAGAAACAAATTTCGCATGTGTATGTCAGTTGCTTGACACGGGCGTGACATTTCAAGATTGACAAGAGAGAATCCAATTTTTAAGTTTCTAAATTCTATTGTGCATTCCGTACGAGAATAAAATTCGTTGTCCACGTCGAGTTTGCATGAAAACGCGACGCGAACGAATAAGCGTCAGAACGCGCAACTCGTTGGCCGTCGCAACACGCGCTCGACGTTTTGGTTCATCCGCTAAACTCTCTCTCTCTCCCTGGGCGACCAATACAAGCCACCACGCACATCCATTCTGACAACGTCATCCCGCCAACGGCCGGCGATGCGACGCGATGCCCATAAAGCATCAAAACGACGCTTTGTTGCGGCAGCTTTATGGCATAACAGCCGATGTGCGGTGGCGACGAATCGATTCGCTATTTGTCAGCAGTCATCTCGGAAGACAATCCAACCCACGTCCGATGCATCAAGGAAGGTGCGCCCGAAGGAAGAGGGCTGCGTCGGAGAAAAATGAATGATGGAAAGGAGGGAGAGCGGAAAAGGATGGTTATATGGGGCACAGACGGAAAGACGCGATTGATTTATCGCAAAACGAGGCCGGCGGTAAGTGGACTATTTTTCAATGAATCGGTCGAGAACGAGACAGGGAGAGAGAAAGAGAGAGAAAGAGGGGCCCCGATAGAAAAATGGAATTTTTCCGTGGGAAAATGGAATTTTGAGCGCATCGAGAACCTCCGAGAGGAGTGCCAGCCGTCATACGTGCCTCAAACACCCTCCGGTGATTTTGCGGGTGTTTCGATACTCTCGAGAGCGGAACGGTGGTAACGGGGTGGGATACGTGCGCTGCGGGAAGCAGGGGGACGGAGAGGGCGTGGGACGCACCGTAAGTTATGACTTTCGTCTCGCTCCCGCCATCGCTGCTGCACCGACGGCTCTATGAATGTATGCATGAGATACGAACTTTATGCTTTATGCATTGAACGCGCCGGTGATAAGAAGTCGCGCGCGTACGGCCGACGCGACTCCACATTTCGCGCTGGCGAGCGCAGAGGAAAAGAGAGAAGACGAGCTTTCTCAGTTCTCAGTCTAGATAGATATTACTTTGTTAATCGGAATAAGAAATATCCCACTATTATTGCGTTATTTGATTTTAAAACTACTTGCGAAGCAGTGTAGTCAAAAGTAGCTCTCTTCCTCTCGATTATACAATAAACTCATTATGGATCTATCGTTTATGATCGTTGTATATCGCAGTTCAAGATGAAAAACAGGCAATAGTCTTGATATTGCGACATTAATTCTTCAACTTCTAAATTAAAACCGATGAAAAATAAGAAGATTTTAATTCACAAAATTAGTTGCAAAGATGAAACTGTATAACGAAGTCTTGTGCTTAACTTGATTTGATTTTAATCGGATTTTAAGTTAAGAGTTTGTTGTTATCGAGGTATTTAATGATGTAAATGAAGGAATTGCGAAAAATTGTAATCGAATGGGAGATTCGAGTTAGTCTCGAGGTATCCGTAGTTGAAAGAAAAGATAGCTCCAAGACAATTTATACATTCGCGATCGATCGCGCACGCAGTTATGTCTGGAAACCAATCCTTTTGAGTACCGACTGCAAGTTGATATATAGCCGACTGCAAATAAAGGATTGAAGATGGAGTTTAATAGAGACGCGAATACCGCCAGCAAAAAGTACACAGCGGCCAATATGGAGACTCCTGTCTTATCACATATCTTCGTATACCGTGTACTTGGGCACCATCCCGTCACGATTATCCGAAGTCATGATTAATATCTCCATGATCGAGTAATCATTTCCCGAATATCATTCAGGATAATTTTATTAGGTAATGGACCAGATGCTAAATTTTACTTAGAAACAATCGATTAATTTTTTAAATACTATTTAATAATCTAAGTTTCCGATATTGTATTTAAACATACATTCAAGATGCAACATTTAAGAAGACTGAAAATTCACTTCCTTCATAATTATCTATCAATATGAATGACACTTAATAGAACCGCATTCACATATCGAGTTGCACGTTACGAAGAAACGGTAGCACAGACGAAGCGACACTCTTTTTAATTGTAAGCTATAAAGCCCATAAGCCTCGGCGTGCAATCGCGGTGAAGTTAAGGGAAACAAGAAGGAAGTGGAGGTCTCATCGCGCGGAACGTTTATGGACGAGAACGCGCACGATCGGACGATTACTCTCAGCACGAGACACCCTGCGGCAGTAATAACTGTCTCTGCTCGCGAAATGAAGAGACAGTTAATCTAATCTTCGCAGTAACGACAGCAACGGGCCCTGGGATTTATTCGTTCGTAACGACGTAAACCGTACAAATTGGCAACTGGCGCACGCCGCCCTAATTGCTTTCCGCGCCTCTCTCTCCGGATATACGCGTGATAAATCTTTAAACATTAATTCGATTGTTAAACGCGCGCACGGGGCACCTGCGCTCTTAATTCTCGTTCGAGGCGAATTCTTAGCCTCTCGGTACCCACATTTGAAATCGAATTACCAGACCCGGCCTCGTAAACGTAAAACGATGCAAACGATGCTTTGAATTTTTAGCAAGCTTTAATACCAACGTAGAAAAAATGTCTAAAAAATATCATTCGTCATTTTAGACTTATTTTACATAGCCTTGTCGTAAAATATATTTTCAACATTGAGATTGAAGATATATTTTATTAAAATGCTACCATTTGACATTATTTTTCTCACGCACAAAGAAGAGACAGAAGGGATCACGTAATACTTTTAAATATTGACAGAAATTTAATACAAACAAACGAATGGCTTAATCCATTTCTGCCGTTCGCAGCGTATTTTATGTTAGCCATTATTATCGAATCAATTTTGTCAAGGATTTCATTATACGTTTGCCTTTCAGTATCTGCCACCTCGCGCGAATTAATACGTTTCGTAATTTCGCCGCCATTAGCGACGCGCATTGGGGTAATAAAAACAGTATAATTATTAAAAAGTCACGTACTCTCGCGTCACAGCGATGTTCGTGTTTTCACCTTCCGCATGGCGTGCCAATTATATTTTTAAAAGCTCCCTCGCATAACGTTCAAGTGACACACACACACACACACACACACACTAGCGCGTTAGTAACATAAAAGTACTATGCTCTTCAAAATAACACCACAGGATGGTGAACATTGTTATGCGACAAAGTACGCGCATTTTTAGCCACAATTTCATGTCATTTGACATTAATAAATATGACGGGAGCGAGGTTAGAAGGAAAGGGTAGAATCTCTCGCGCAGATCAAGAAGGACTGTTTCCGTAGTAGCGGAAAACAGAAACGGAACCAACTTCGTAATACGAACCCGCCGCATGGAAGGCCGGCTAAGCCGCGCTTAGCAACTCGTTTGTGGAAAATTTGAAGTACGCGGAGAATCCGTACGAAGGGAGAGTGCCCGTGGAATTTCTATCGCGTGGTCCGAAGTACATTATGCAGCGGAATCGAAACTCTTTCGCGGAGCTCCGCTTAATTTCTCCCGGGCTACAGCTCGCTCGGGAGAGACTCGGGAATGATATCCTACTCGGATCCTAGGCAGGACAGGGCGGCAGCTAATTCAATAAGGTCGTGCGGAACGAGCGAATGAATGAGCTCGTCCAAGTTAATCCATCAAGCGACTTTCTTGCTGCCCGAACACGCTTTTTTTCACGTAGATGTTAATTCTAAATGATGATATTTCCGTAATTTGAAATAATCTAAATCTTCGTGAACGTGCTTTTCAATAGTTACACAGTATATGAATTTATTCATGAGATTAACAATTTGAAATATATTTCGAGGCAACTAATTAAAATCTGTATGGCACTGAATCGCCTCTTTTCCTCTTCACAATACTGCTATTGTGATAAAAATCCAGCTTTCGCCGAAAAGCGCGTATAATGACTACTCATTAATCTTTGAATCGAGGCAAGAAATCAAATCCACGCGGACCGTTTAAAATGCAACTCGATATGGCTGATGCAGGCCTCCCGTCGACAGACCGAGGTCGCGCCGCGACATAAAACGGCATATATTCAATTCGAAATAACAATGGGGGGGCTCTGTCGCGGACACTCCGGCGTCGATTAAACGACTCCAATTTGGAAGGTAAAACCACCGAATTTGATTTCGCGCGCGTTTCTATGCGCCGAAATCCCTCACTGTCAGCTCGGCCGCCAGTTTCGAGCGTGTACGAAACGAAATAATCGTATGAAAATAATGGACGTGCGATGGTGCAAACGAAATTGGGACGCGGTCAACGTGAAGGCGAAAACGTTCCTCGTTAAAAAAAAATCTTTACTCAACATAAGTCGAGTCTATCTAGTTATATAATTATCATGTGCACGTACAATTATTGTAGCGTGCGAAATGTAAGAACGTCACAAAAAATCAGAATTCATTTCTTTATACAATATTTTTTAAAATAATTATCATTTAATTAATATTTTTTGCCATTTACAATAATCATTTATAATAATATCATTATTATTTTTTGTCATTATTGAAATGTTACCTGACAGGAAACAGGATATAAAATAGCGATAAAATTAAAGACCAATTATTTGAAGTTCAATTAAAATAACAAATTATAATCCATTTTTGCACAACGTGCCAACGTAATTAATTGATGCCAGATTCGCAGGATACGAAGTGCAAAAAGTACATAAATGCACCGAGGGTTAATGTCGCGTAAAAACGGGCTTTTACGAGAAATTTCAATCAAAGTTTGATCGTTTAGGTAAATCAACGGCTTTTTTATTTCCCTTCGCACGTTTGATCGGACATCCATCAGTTCGCTATCACTTTTACCGTTAATATATTCACCAAGGATCTGCGATTTACGTCTCGTAATGTCGCATTATTCACGTAGCGCGGCACACACGTCACATTTACAGATGTAATTGCGCTGTTTATGTCCTGCGAACGTAAACTAATGCAACGCTATTCCTGAGAGTCGGGAATTTCCGGAATTCCTTCGAATCCGATGTAATTCGTTCAGTGTCGCGGTCGGCGAGCACGTGAGACGCGAACTGGCGTAGCCCAACGGCGCAATCTAAGAAAATAAGCGGCGATCTATCGGACGGAAAATTGCATTCAGAATTGAAGAGCGCAAAGGCGAAAGGGTCTTGAGAGTAAAGAGAATCTCGAGTCGAGAGGCGGAAGTGCTTAGCAATCGGTAGAATGGAAGCTCTACATAAAGCAGAATGTTCACATACACACGGTGCGCGAGATTGGAAGGCTACTGGTCCATCCGTGCGATCGATCATATTTTTGAAAGAAAACAATTTTAAACG
The DNA here is from genome assembly GCA_037157785.1 of Cephalotes varians. Taxonomy (NCBI): domain Eukaryota; kingdom Metazoa; phylum Arthropoda; class Insecta; order Hymenoptera; family Formicidae; genus Cephalotes; species Cephalotes varians. The sequence goes on from JANQDE010000022.1 coordinate 1,604,432, forward strand.
CGATGAAATAATATTATACACGCTATAATGTAAGTACTTGATCATGAAATAATTAATCAAATATAAAGCATCAAAGAAGATTTGTTAAAACTCATGTATCGATTTCGCACGAAGGAAATAATTCTCGTAATTGCGGCATTATCTATCAACAATTGCAACGCAACATCCTGAACGCTTTTATTCGCAAAATTTTTATTAAACGCGAAAACAAGTCGCGTTGGACTTATGTAACTCAGGTAACAGTCGCCCCGCTGGCCAAATAAATCTTTCTATTCAATGCGCGCGTTACGGAGTCGCTCTATTTACCCTCGTCTCGACACCGCGCCTCTTCTATTTCCGAATACACAACTAAAACCCACTCTTCATCCTCCCCTTCTCTCCCTCTCGCCCCTACCCGCGCGTATGTCTTTTGCATCTCGCGGGCTTTTACGAGAAATGGAACGACCGCCTGCATTCACAGAATGAAAACCTCGTTTCGCCACTTGTAACGAAATATCGTGCGAAATGAAACGTCCGACTGACTATTATTAACCGGCTGATTTTCCCCCGGAGGGAGATTGGCAACAGCGAGCGCCGTATTTCTTAAATATTTCAATACTTGTTACTTTACTTCAGCGCTCGCTTTTCATTCAGTTTTTGCGTAAGAGCTAGTTTTTCCGTTCGGCAAAAATTCATTACCTTGATAGACACATATTTTTTTCATTCAACTCACTTTCAACAGCCCCATAAAAGCTCCTTTTTAATTTTTAATTTTTCGAACACGTTTGCTAGCATATTAAAAACTTTTTTAATTACAAATTGTATAATTTATACAACCCACAATACATCATACAATCATATAAAATTCTAATTAAAGCAATTTATAATTAAAACATATATGCATAAAAATATTTACATATATATAAGTTATACAATTTAATAGTCTATTAATTTAAATGTTTATTATTGTTATTAGAGGTTTACGAATTTTATGTTTCTCCAGAAAAAACGTCTCTAAAAGAATCGCGAAAACAAACAGCAAATTTTAGCTTATGTCACAACGCGGAGCCAAAGAGCATTGTATCTAACTCAATCAGTCGATTACTGCTTTTCACTTTATCAAAAATCGCGACGTTGCACAGCACGCCTCCCCTGTTTCTCCCGAGAGCAATCTGCACGGGCTGCGAACAGCCGTGAGACGCAGCGTGTATCGGTTGCTCTCAGCGGGGTGGGTCGTTTGATAAATTTTATGGAACCGAAGAAAGAACGATATTTTGCCCCAACAACGTGCACACACCGTGTAGGTGTGTTTTCCACGACCGTCTCCTCCTCCTACCGTTCGACGTTTGTACCTGCTCGTGACAGGTGGATCGCAGTTATTCAACCGGGCGATACGGCAACTGGTTACTCTCTCGTACACGTGCCCACCCCCGACCCATTTCCATTTCCCATCCCGCGCACTCTGTGAATCGCGATCTCGGTTTGTACAGCTCCAAAAGTCGCGCGTCCTTTGCTTTCTATTAACTATAAAAAAATTATCTATACTAAAGAACAATAAAAAATTTTTCAAAATTCTAAATCCTTTTTTGTAAATCATAATAGTATTGAAGTAGAGTGTTGGAAAATCTTAAAAATAGTGTAAGTCTATTCAAACATTTAATACTATCCAACATTTTACAATTAGCAATAATGGTCAAAATAATAATATTCTAGGTAAAAAAGATTTTCCACATCATCCTAACAAATTATTTTTCAAGAATTGTTGCAGACTTATAATATACAATAATATTTTACAAAGGCAATTAGCACCCTTACTTGGTCCAAAGAATTTTGTGGCATTCTGATACAGTTTTATTTACAATTCTTCGTTACCTCGGTGTTCCGACAAGACGAAAATTGAATGGGGAAGACGTACACGGGACAAGGACGTGTCTCCATCTTTCAGCCTCTTTTCGGAACGCCCGGAAGTCTAATCAGAAATGTTTCTCCTGCAGGCTCGGCTTCGCGATTCGTTTAACCAGCCCAATCGCACACGGCCCGTCGATTCCGCCGCTTGTTACGGCGCCCCTTTGCGGAGAAATAAGTTGCCCGCGTAGCGCGATTTCTTTCGATAGCAGACCCTCGTATGCCGATACCGGTTTTCGTATTACCTACACCAGTTAAATCCTTATTGCGCGTGTGTCGTATACGGCGCAGAATGAGCCTCTCTCGGCGTGCTGTAACTTCGGTATTTTCTACGCCCGGAATTTCAGCGGTCCGAAATGTTTTCCTCGCAAAAAAAAAGCGCAGCGTAAGTTATACCATCGACCTTTGTAGAGAATACCACTGCAACGAATTGGCCCGATTAAAATACCTTAAAGTAGAGTAGTTCTTTGACCTAGTACGTATTTATTACGTATTTATTTGTTAAATTATATTGGTTTAACACGTTTCGAAAGTTTATTCAAAGAAAATCCCATTTGAAATTAACTTCTCTGTTTCAATACTCAATTTATAATGCTATAAAATTATACCACTAGTGAAATTCTCCTAAGCCATTAAACCTTTCCGACCCAGCGAACTCAATCAAAGTCATATAAATTATGTCTTACTGAAACGGAAACGTACGATTCGTACAACTAATATTCTTTAACGGCTAAGACTCGAACGTTTCTCGTTGATTTACGGACAATAAAATAAAAGGACCTAAAATAATGCAAGTTAATATTACAAATACAAATCAATTACGTAGCAAAATCAAGTGTAATTTTTTATTATGTTTTATTCTGCAAATCTCTTCTGATGTGTGTATTTCGAGGTCTTTTAAATCGACTCACGTTAATAAGTCGTGCAGCATTACGAATTTCACAGTGCGTTGCATTCACAGAGCCAAACGATCTTACCTGTTATTTCATCACTACGCGCCGCATAATTCAGCATCGTGAAAAATTCAAGGAACGCATCCAATCGATAAATTGGCCCGCGATCGGACGCGATGCGCGCGCCTCCGGCGAGCTTCTCTCCCGTGTAAAGAGACGCGTTTTCGTTTCAGCCACTCGGAAACACTTTGGCGACGGGATAGCAAGTATTTACCCCTTCCCCTCCCCTTTCCTCTTCCTCCGGAGCAATGTCTCGGGATGCGCACCGAGTGCACGCTGTGATTCCTTTGAGCATTCCACGATGGATGCACGAACGTGCGTCTGCTCGCGCGCTCCGCATCCATCCGCGTTCTCTCACACCTCCTTGCCCTCGCACGCTCTCCTATTATATAAACTGAAAGGGTAGATAGGTCCGACTATACTCGCGTGCGGTTTATATAATACAACATCGGGGACGCAACGCACGTATGCAATTCCTCCATAATTCCTTGGTTTGCCTCATCCCCATCGTGGCATCCAACCTCGCGGAGGAAACGAAGAGGGAAGAAGAGGTGAATCGGGGGAGTCGATAATACGATTCCTCGTATGTCCTCGACATGAACACGCGCTGCATTTGCCAACCTCATGCACCCACCTCGCGCACAGTTTCCTCCCTTCCCCCTCAACCCCCGGAAAATCTAATCAACCGTCTTCTCCCTGCCGTCGCCAAAGTTCCTCCTTGCTCGCCCCCGCCGATCCTATTTCCGTCGTGCTCTTCTTCTATTTTGCACTGTATGTGCCTATTTGAGCGTTTTATCATACGGCTACGTATCGAGAATGTGCATCTATAATATTTTGATAGAAATTATAGAAATTATTTATAAGGCATTATTATTGCTAATAAAATGTAAAAACCGCTTAAAAATAAAAGAAATAGATTTTTGTGATATCTTAATCTTGAGAAAGATCCACGAAAATTAAAGATGAGAATTTCTTTCCATTAACAAATGAAAAATTACTTAAGATTCCGTAATGTCGAGCTCTCCACACGTAACGCGAGGGTTAATTTCCCGCTGCAATTACTGCGTGCTGGAGCTCGCGGAATGGATCGAAGTAAATTTATGCGAGCAACGGGAGCAACATTGTTTCTCTCTCTCTCTCTCTCTGTTTCTTTCTCTCTCGCTTCTCTCCCTCATTTTCCTCTCATCTCTCATCCTTTCCGCCCCATTTTAATTCTCGTTCGCCGCACGCCGGCGCGCACCGCGAATATCGGCGATTAAAGTGGCCTTAAAAGACCGACGGACCGTACGTCGCGTTATATGAAATATCCCCCGGTCGGCAAAGGTCCATTTCGATGGCGAACGACCAACAGCTCGTCGGAACGACGAGAATGGCGACAACGACGACGGCGTCCTGATAGAGGAAACGTGTTCCGGCGTCATGCCGTGCATACAGAACGCGTCTCTCCGCTACTTTTCTCGTACGCGCCGAGCATTTTCGCCCCTAAAAAGCTTGTGGTCACCCTTAGACACGTCATTCTGTAAATCAAAGCCAACCGTCCGCACATAAACTATCGTTCGCGAAGCGATGCGAATCGCAGATTCTTAATAGTCTCCTCGCAAAGAGAAACTACTCACGGTCATAGTGACTGCCCTCGAACGAGCTCCATTTTATGTAACACGCTTCCACATCGTGGAAAAAATGTGAGCGAAAATTATTCAATGTCACGGTGTCTTTAAAATTAAGAGAAAACTTTCTGTCGCTTAATTAAGTTTATTTTGAAAGCTGAACATTACAAGTTGTCAGATTAGAAATAGGAAGAAATCTCATTAAGAGACCTTACGACATCCGTATCGATTAACTATCTGTCCCGCGCTTTGAAGTCGAAATTAAGAAGAACTTATTTTCGTAAAAAAACAGATATCGAATGTACACGATATTAGCGAGACGTGTCAGTCGCCTCGTTCACGTTGCAAATCTCATCGACGCGACAAAGTCTAGAAAGCTGTAAAAATTATTACGTCGTTAATCCGCCGTTACGAGCAGCTGAAGAAGATTTCACGCACCGCAACGTACGGTCCGACGACCCTTTTAAAGCCACTTTAAATGCCAATATTTGCGCCATTGTGTACGTAAACAGAAATTAAAATAGGGAGCGAAGGAAGGCTGGGAGTGAACGAGGATGGGTGCACCATTTACGCTGGGTTACCATTCAACCCTTTTCGAGCGACACATGCTTTAATCGGGACGCTTATGCATGTATGTGTACTCCCTTGAATATCATTTTGCTCGTCGAACAAGTGAACATCTCTATGTATCTTTGTCAGTACGTAGACCATTTATTTCGAAAACGATCGACATTCATTTTTGAAATAAATAGATCGTCTGCACAAACCCTTGAAAATAGAGACGATGTATTAAAAAAAAATTCATTGAGCATCGTTCCTTGCGATTTAATGTAATTTAACAAATAATTTTCTAATAATGCTTTATAGTGAAGTTAAATTTACACAACAAGTTCTCAGAAAATAAGCATACGTTTCCATGACACGAGCGACGTTTACATCGCAAAAAAATATACGTCATAAACTTCATTTTTCAAACGAGTGTTTCAAGCGCTGGAGGAACCGCCGCGAAATGCAAGCGCATCACACTCACACATTATCGCGTAAGCTTTACAGCCTCGGTTGTAAATTTCACCAGCGTCGAAAAAAAAAAAAATAAACAAGGTGCGAAAACGCAACGCGTCGATCCGCCAAAATTTACGACCCGCATGCCCAAAACGTCGCGCCATGAAAAAGACGGCGACGCGTTAATTTCACCGTCGAATTTTTCACAGTCCGATCATCGTGCATTGTCAATGTCACGAAATGCATTTTTTTTTTTTTTATAGAAACGGACGGGAATGAGTCTCGTTTCAGATTCGCGTATGTCTGTAAATATCTTCTACACGACTTGAAAATTGCTCCAGAGTTAAAACGCGCCCTAACAAAAAGAAAATTCAAAAGGAAATAAAACATTTTTCATTTCTGTTGTTTTTGTATAATTCGCCATTTAGATATTTAAGGAACTTATTCAGCTTGCTAATGTTCGAATCCTCGAGAAGTCCACGCTATGTCGGACTGAATACGAATTTGCAGAAGCCGCCGGAAAAAATTCCGCGCGAATAAACCACCACCGCCGTTGCCACTGTCAGACTCCAAATATCCCTTTCCTTAATGTTCTTGTATCGTTTCAACCGTTTCCGCACGGGAAGCGCGGCTGATATTCTTATTCCGAGCACGCGACGCGCACGCGATTCTCCAACCAGCGCCGTTAATTATTTTCCGCAGGCTCCTGTGTACCGCATAGAATGACGGGCAAACTTCGCGATGTTCATCTCGACGGAAGACCACGCGCCGTGACACGAGCGGTAAACTCGATATTCCCATCTCGGATGTGAAACCGCTGCGACTGGCAGCAACAAGAGCGACTGCGTGTCATTCTTAGGTAGCGTCATCGTCCCGTGGCTTTCACGAATCTTTTCTTCCGAAGACGCGCAACTTTCGTAGAATCATTAATAAGATATCTTAAGTAAATCTGCAACTTACAATCTCACAATCAGATCTTCTCTTTCAAAAGTTTCTTCTAAAAAGGTTAAAAAAAGTTTAAAAAAAGATAAAAAGTTTTCGGAAGATCATTACAAAAGTAACTTTTTATATAATTGGCAATAAGTCCTCAGTGCCTTGAAAGATCTAAGAGAGAGTTTGACAATTCAAGAATCGATGTAGTCAACATTCGAAAAGGTTAATCCCTGAAAGTTCGAAAGCTCCTTTCAAGTCTGTCATTATTTCGTATCGCGTTTTACACAATTTCGAAAGTTGACCTCCTTAGAAACGTTTACTCTCGCATTTCTGACAGGAAAACATTTCGAGTGTCGCGAACAGACTCAGAGAATCCTGGGGCTTTCAAAGCCACCATTCTCTCCGATGAAAGAATCATTCTCTTCGAGAAATTTCTTCGGTATTCCTGAAGTAGGAAGTGATACGTCTATGCAAAGTCAAAGAAGTGGACGAGTACGCGACTTTTAAGAAGATCATTATGGAAATCAATAATCTGAAATATTTCCGCGTTATAATTCTCTGATTATTTTAAGATATTTAAAACATGAAATACAATTACTGGGTTACGTTGATTAATTTTCTTTTGTACAGATCAATCATAACAGCTTGATGAAAAGAGAGAAAGAGAAATATGAGAATAAAAATTAAAAATCTATTCTTTTTAACTGTGTTGCCATTTTCTGCATTTCCTTGAACTTAAAAAAAGAGAAAGAAATAGAAAATATTTAAAGAAAACGGAATGTCGAGTGTAAAATAAATAAAACAAGTGTAGAAATTTTTGTTCAAAATATTGTATCATGATGTTGCATTTATATAATATAAATTATTAAGTATGATATTATTATTGTAATGTCTGATTTAATTTCTTATCACATTTTTACATGTCTTTCTAACATCTGACATATCTGACATGTTGTCAAAATAAAATGTAAAAATATGTTTGTAAAAATAAGTTTGTTTTTAATCATTAATAAATTAATTCGCAAAAAGTTATTATTGTAGTAATATAATATTTTCTATATAGTTAAAATTAAAGCATGAGGAATTTGTACCACCTTATAATCTCCGAATTTTCCTCGGGTTTTTTTGAACTTATCCTGCACGAATCCTCAAATCTTCAAAATCAAATTTCGAGTCGCGGATCGGTTTCTAAAAATTTCATTATCAACTCCATGCATAGCCAGATTCGCAAGGCACGCTCAGGAAAATGGAGTACCTATTGGCAAAAGGGGAGAAATACTGCAGCCCTTCACCCTGCCATACGCACGCCACGGTCTCGTCTCGACGTATCATGCCGCTCGGCTGCCCCCGCGAATTGATTCTTCTCCACTCCACGAGAAGAGTAGATCCATCTCTCGCGAGTGCCGGGCACACGGGAGCGGCTGGCACGTGACGCAAAAATCCTTCGGACGTGACTCGCCATCCTGTATTCCAGTCAGGAATAGATAAGAAATCCCTCCTCTTTCCACCCCCCATCCTCCCCCTCCTCTTTCTCTTTCTCACCCCCCGCGAGAGCCGACACGGTAATAATTATGCAAGGAATATCACGGTGCGCGCGCGCCGTGCACCACTCGCATAGCAAGTGAACCACGTTTTCCCGTTAGAGCTAGAGTGACCCGCAAGTTTTTCCCGGGGATGATTTATCGGGACGAAGGTGGTTCCGGTGTCCTCCTCGCCTTTCCCATCTGTCCCACTATTTTCACATCTGCGAAAGTAGATTCGTTAGCTTCGCCTGATAATCACGTCAAACCGATTCACGCTATTCTAGAAATTCTTTTCATTGTGGCAATCAAGTTTATCCGCTAGTTAATTAAAACGAATCCGCTGCACTCTCTCGGCAACACGATGTATACAATTACTAACATAAACAAAGTTAAAATAATTTCAAAAATAACAAGCCTTATCTGCCGCGATGAGACGTTGTCTCGACGAAGTGTTGACGACGTCGTTGCCGCCAGAAGTTCGAGCACCGAGGACCGACAACCGATCATTCGGTGTCTTTTTTTTTCTACCTGCGGCAAAGTCATAAATTCTTGCGTCAAACTTCGACCGATAAAGAATTCCTTACGATGTTATCCGCGGAAAATGTCCTTTAACGTGGCGTTGATGCGAACGCTCGCTTCTTTCGAGGAATTTTAAAGAGCGAAGATTATCGACGGGCTTTTCTTTATGCCAGGAAACTTTCCTGTAACAAATGTAGATGCAAAAGAAGATTCGATTGATTCTAAATCGGATCTGGAAAGCAATTATTCGACATAATGAAACTGCGATGGAATGAGCCCGATTTGTAAGTTCGTTGAAATTCGTTGTAACAAAAGTTTATTTCGGCTCCATTTCTTTCCTCGCTTATAATTTTGATAAAAAAGAAGAGAGAAGAAAGGATATAAAGCATCTTTTAATTTACCTCCTAAAAATACTATAAATGCTAAATGGAAGCTGGTGGTAACACCAAAAATTTTTACTAAAGCCGGGATGTCAAAATAATCTCGTTAACGTAGTCGTGTAGCTCTCTGAAATAAAATTTTAAACAAACGACGTAAAAATAATGTTGCGAGCGAGTACGAAAATATCGTTGACATTAAATGGCAGGGTAAAAAACACAACCAAACAGCTTTTCAAGCAGACGGGAACAAACTTCGCACACGTTATTTCGTGGCGCCGAGTCGTCCTCCTCCTTAAAGTTATCCAAACATCTATTTCATAGAAAGTTTCAGCGACAGTCGCGCTGAAGTGGCAGAAATTCTCTTCGCCGGCCTCTTTCGACTAACTTTTATAATAATTTCATCGCGTCTGCATATTCGATGTTCCATCGACAACTCCATATTCTAGCAATGAATTTTTAAGACGCTGCGTACAGATATTCGAGTTATACAGCAAGTGTCAATAAATATTTTTGTATGTATTTTATGCAGCATAATGGATTTATTAAATCACAGATGAAGAAATTTAATTGCTATTCATATAATATATAATAAATGTTAGACATGTATAACATTTAATATATGTCATATGTTAGAATAAGTATTTATAAAATATATTGTATTACAATAAATGTTGTAATGCAATATATTCTATTAATTTTAAATAAAATATATCTTTGCCACAGACACGTTAATAATATATTCTAATAATATATATTAATAATATATTAACTGCAGATCTTCTTCGCCATAACTTTAAAGAATATGTTTCATTATAGAGATATTTAATACTGAAAATTAGATTTTTAGCGAATCACGTTTTAGGAATCTAGATATACAGTCTTGTTTTTCAGATAATCTTAAGTGAATTTTGCTACGACAAAGATTTCATCTCAAGACTTACAAGTTAGCGCAAAGATATTTAAAATTAAAATTTGAAAGTTGGGATAAACGACAAGCTCCTATTTTCGCTAAGGAGACTGCATATTCATCAAAGAACTTGTCATTAAAATTTCATGCAGTGTGGGAAATAAACATGCTGATTATTTTAAATGTATATACTACAATTCTATGCCTATTTCATGATTATTACCGTCACTCAAAGAATTGTATTTCACAATATGAAATACGAAAGGAACTATATATATTTCATTTTACACGGAATTAAGCCGGAACCGTCGCTTTCTGGAACAATGAAAAGTATCGTATCACGGAATTTTTCGCCCTCGGCCGGAGTCAAGTTGTAAACGTTTACGTTTTCTCCGAGAGACAGAGAACCCATGCTCTCTGTTACCAACGTGTTTCACGAAGCACTCGTGTGATCCTTTCGTGGATCGAGGTTAACGCGAAGTAAGACGACTCCCGAAGGATAATGTTCGCAGTATCGGATTTACCGAGCTGTCGTCAGTACTTACGTTACGCCCGAACATCATTCGTAGCGAGCCGTAAGGCGATTTAGTTACAGCCTCCCTTACTTCATACTTTCCGGACGGATGCTTCACGATGCTTTTAGGTTCGGCACTTCGGTAAAGACATTACGTCGACGATAATTATCGAAGTTCGTATTCTCGCCGATCCACCCCCAAAGCGGGTCGAGTTATTTTCGAATGACGCTATCGCCCCTACTGAAAAATCTCGCGTTAAGTACCTTTTAAGATATTTCGTAAGGAATTAAGCGTCCAATAGTCGCTCTTGGTATAAATCAAATTTAACTTAATTTTTCAGAAGGATTTTTAAAATATTAATAAATAAAAAAATCAGAATGGAAAGATCTATCATTTATTACAATGATGAGAACAAACATCGGAGTCAAGTACGTATGGTCTATGTTATCAGATTTAACTTCTTTTAAGTTTCTCTGTATTGTCGATATGTTTATTAAACAGTGCATTATAAAAATTACGCAAAATTTGCAGCGTTCTATCATAAAAATTTTTCTCAAACTTTTCCGCCATTATCGAATATTATTTTCTTAATCTGATTACATGAAGGACGTGTTGATTGAAAAGAGTTGGTGAAGTCCTTAAATGCGATGCAGCTGTAATTCACTGTAAATATAGTATGCGATCTTCGATTTCTTGAACAATGGCAAAAACCATCCCGGAAGCCGATATTCACTGCCGACTTTGAACAACTTTCTTGAGAGCAAAGTTTCCATTCTTATGCCGATTTCTAACTTTCATTCAATGAAAAGATAATATAAAATCATGGGAAACTTTTCCGTTTACATGGCTCGTAATGAAAAACGCTGTGGCAACAGATATGACAAACAAGTCGAGGATTTCTCAAACAAAGAAAAGAAATAAACGTTGCGCTGTTCGCAGCTTTTTCCATAAATAAACGAAAATTCAAAGCATATTAAATTATTTTATGTAATTAATAAAGGTTCTTTTATATAATTAATAAAAATAATTATATATTATTAAAGATTACTTCAGTCTTTACGGAAAAAAATTGTTTCATGCTTGAAAAAACATCAACTATGTTCAACAAATATTAATTTTCTTTAATAATTAATATTTTTAATTATAGCTCATTTTCTCTTAATTATATTATAACGTTTTTGCGTATCTACCGTTATTATGAGATAAATTGCACTTGACTTGTTAATATAGTGTATAACTCAAACTTGGTTTTTCATTTTGTTTCGATTAAATTTAATGCTCAAAAAGTTAATTTTTCCGTCGCGCAAAATTTTCTCGCAGAATTTTGTTAAATATCAATTTTAATCTGAAAATAGAGATTACGCTACATTATTGTATACACAACTCGAATTTATTATGAACCAATATGTCCAAATTGTCCACCGCTTGTCACGGTATTTTCGATTAAAATGCGAGGGACCAGTGTACGTTAAGCTTCGCAGTTTATCCCGCTTTGTCACTTTGTCACCGATTTTGATTCTAGTGCTTTTGCAAAATAATAGTAGAATAGTATTGTTATCGATTGTTTATTTCAGGGATTTATCTTGTCAAATATAGGCCAAATTTTATATCAGCAGTCTGAATGAATTATGTCGGTTTCTTAAATTATAAATATAATTAACAAACAAATTTCAATTGTAATATCCAAAATGTTATATAATTGACAAACAAATTTCAATTGTAATATCCGAATATGTATCAGAAATATGTTCACAGATATTTGCAGTTTTTTTAAATAATGTTAAGAAATAACTCTTTTTCTCTTCGAAACAAAGATAATGAAATATAACGCAACATTTTCGAAATACCCTAAAAATATATACGCCATTCAAACAAAACATTAAAAGATATCTTTAGAATCAGTCGGAGAATAAACAACATTACCATATTGTTAAAACAATTTTCAGACATGTAATAATGAATCTTTTTCCAATAGCATAAAGATACTTTTACAACAGCAGAAGTAAATCGATAAAAGACTATTTTACGATCGACGAGTACACCGATCATTCCGAGGCTTCTATATTAAATTTGGATACTGCCATGGAGGTAAAGCCTCAAAATCCCAGCGTGACCGGTAACATGGTATACCCAATGTCGGCCGGTGATGGGTGGGCGCGAATTAGTACGATTAAGATGCTATCACATCCGAGTGGACAGGGGAAGTCCGGGGAAGGATCCGCCGGGGCATGAAGGGTGAGTACCGCATCGAAGGGTGAGTGTCCCGACCTCAAAGTAACTGGCAAGTGGAACGCTCGCGGTTGTAGTCTCGCGTGGGTATATACCTATGGGTTGGTGGCGGCGGCGGTCGGGGGATGATGGCGAGCGTGTTGCCCCGGATTATGGGCGCTGGTGCGGCCGGGACCCGGCCTCGCTCTCTTGATGCTGAGTTACGTTCTACTCTATATCCCTTGAAGCTATTACACACGCTGCACGTCCCCATAAATACAACGATACCAGAATCGTCCCCCGCCAGCCTGTTGAGGCGCTTCCGTCAAAGTATCGCTCTCTGATCCCGCGCTCGATAATGAAAATCGACTCTGATCGAATAAACTTGCCTTCCCACTGTAACTTAACGTGGCGTGATAATCGTTTACGCGAGACAATTTCCGAGATCATCGATTTCAGGCAGAACAGTCCTTGTGTTAACGATCCATCACTAGGATTAGTTTATTATTGTTTTATTACAATAATTAAATTAAATATATATAAATATGAATTATTGTTAAATATTTAATATAGTACTCAAGGAGAGTATTTTCAATGATAAAATTATGGATAAATCAAATAATAGAGTGGTGGTCTTTCCTCTCTGTTAAAATAAAATATAAATGTATGCGTGTGCGGATGTGTCGTGCAAATTTAGATGTGCTCTCGGTTATTACTGACGCGAATTCAATATAAAGCATCATTGCGATGTGTAATTATTGGTATAATATTTGCCACGCACACACCTGTATACGCACGCTTTTAGAAGTCGCGGATGGTCCGTGCAAATATCGAAATTACGGTCACTATATTACTGCAGTTATCGTAATGGTATTAATCAGATGAAAATCCGAAATCGAGTCGTGATCTAACCACTTTACAATCGATTCACTGCGAAATTCAAAGAATAAAAACACTAAATCAATATCGACAGACAAATTATTATCGGCAATTATTTCTCTGCAAGTTTAATTTTAGTACTATAATTATTGGGGAAAACGTTTTCCATATTTGCTTCACTATGTATTAAACGTTATAACATTAAAAGAATTTCTTCAGAGCCATCAAAAATAGAACCATTAAAAATTTTTTTTTTAAATAAAATTCAATTACAAAAAAATATTAAATTCTACGTTTTTCGGAAAACTCATGTTTTCGCACAAACGCAAAGTTTCGAATGACGTTGTGTTTCACAAAAGTCAAACGTAACGTATTCCACAAAACGTATTCAGACGTATTCAGATGAAAGGGTTATCTTGGGTCATGCTCGAGAACATAGGTCCATCGAAGTCAAAAGGTTGCGGTATTCGAGGACAATGCGGAGAGGCGGTGACGCCATCGGTAGCGCCAGTTAGGTTTTGTATTTGTTATCGCTGACGCGTTCGGAAAGGGTCACACGATAGGAACGACCGGAAAGTGCAACCACGTGCTCGTTAGCTACCGTACATGTCGGGAAACTTCAATTATAGGACGGCGGAGTTTCCCGTAGGACACATTGACGCGCGTGTGAACTTACGGAGACTCCGCTGCTACGTGATTCGTCTAACATGAAAACGTATTTTTATAATTGTACATTCAAAATTAACTTCTTATTATTATAAACTCTGCAAAGTTGACTTTAATCCATTTGTATTAAACTTCTCTATGGACGGAAACTTTAGTGTAATATAATATCTTACTCACTTAATACTACTAAATTCTCTCTCTCTCTCTCTCACATACACACACACACACATACATACACATTATAATTCATATGTTAAACATATAAATTATTATTCTTTTCTTTCTTTCTATTTCTCTCTCTTCCTCTTTACATCTAAAATTATCGCACTTGCATTTTCGCAAGATTGCATTATGATAAGTGTATTCTATTGACTTTAATCCAGTTGTACGAAATTTTTCTACAAAACACATGTCTGTAAAAATTTGACTATCTTATATTCAATATTATTAAATTTATATACGTACACATAATTTATGCATATTAAAATAAAAATTATTATTCTTTCCCCTCTTTTCTTTTTTATACCTGAAATATCGCAATTGCTATTTGATAAGATGCATTACTATATATATATATATATATGTATATACGTATATTCTATTAGATAATTGTAAGAGTCAAGGTACGAATTAAGAAATGTTTTAAACGGAAATCGAGTGTTCTGAATGGCATGTCTTGATTTCAGTATCGAGAAAATAATGTAAAAGTAAACAGTCCTCTCCACAGTATGCCACGCTTTTTATCTTGCTGATGAATCGATAAGTGCTGGGAGAGGAAATGGGACGCACATCGATGCGTCCACTCGCGCGATCAATCGGACCTGTAATATTATCGCGACGATTGCGCAGCGACTCGATGAAATTTAATTTCGAATAATAATCTGCGGTCACGCATGACAAAAAAATGCGAGAATATTACCGATATTACATTATCATCGAAATTTCATTCCGGCAATAATCCGCGGTCGCCAATGGAAAAGTGAGAATGTTACTGATATTGTATTGTCCGTTGGAATTTAATTTTGACAATAATCCCGTGATCACGATGTATAGCCGAAAATATACGGTTGATATTAAAACATTGACAGTGATCTTTGCCGCAAGAAATTTCCATTCCAAGCGGTATCCATTGTAATCGTGCGTTTATTATCGACGTTTATTATTATTAATATCCGTTATGTTTTACATTATTTGCAATATGACGAACGTGTATCCATGTGAGTTGTTTTCGCGAAGATATAGTCATTCATTTCAATTCTAAATATTTTGCAAAACTTCTTCATATTTTTGTAAATTATTCTCAAATTAAAAATTGTTCATAACCATATTTTGTGATAAGCTATGGACATTCGTTGTGCTATTTAATTCTATAATTACTTTTTCGAAAACTCATGAGGGACCGCTTTGTTATATGATAAATCGATAGATATTCAATCACGCTATTACACACCGCTGAGCAGCTCGAATGCGCGCGAAATTGATGAAAATACGCGGCGCGAAATCGCATTTCGGTTTAAACCCATCGGCTCTTACGCGCGCTGTAAATATGCGTGATACCGGTAATTATTTCGTTCTCTCGGTGCTCCCTTCGTCGGCCGGAAATCCGTTGCAGTTAATGCGGACAATAAAACCAGTCAGTTCGACTGCCGTAATAATATTGCGGCCCGAAAACGTGTCGACCGAACTCAATTTGCCGGCAATTCGTCGATCAGCACGCTGTCATCCGCGATAATCCATGGACGTCATAATTTTTACGAATTTCAAAATCGTCACAAACGCGCGCGACTGAGCGCGATAATGAACTTTTGCGCGGGGCATCTCGGAACTGTCGAAACATTTTCCACAATCATTTCCCAGAAATAACAAACGTAAATAAAGTTGAACAAATAAAACGCGCGCATTTTTAACTACGCAGGGTACAATGTTATAGAAAAACATCTTGTATTAAAAAGAAGCCCTAAGGAAGTTTTCCTTTCCAATCAGATTTTTGTTAAAGAAAATTCAAGTTGATAAAATATAGACGACAGTTCCAGTCTCAACACGACGATGGAAATCGTGTAAATCGTACTTTCCACGGCGGAGATCGAAGAACATGTATGTATATATGAATCCCCCTCTGTTTGACTGATGTACTCTCATATTACTGAATTCGAACTCGTTGGTACTTGAGCGAAATTTAGCTGGGATAACCATTAATTATGCGCGCATATTAAATATAGGCAGCGTTTCAATCTTCACATCAGGCACTCAATCATGATTACGGATTCGGCCAATTTATTTAACTTTGTAACAAGCGAGTAGTATCCGACGAGCAAATCTAAGAGAAATGTGAAAAGTGTAACTTTATAATTTTTTTGTCACGATGAAGGAGAAAATTTAATAAAGTAAAGGAAGAAATGTTATCAAATTATTAATCTGGCTATTGGCGACAAAACTTCCCATACAAAAATGTAAGACATACTTAAAGGCGTAGCTTTTATAATAATCAGCAAGCTCATACTTATGCAAGCATTAAAAATAAGAAAGAATTTTCTATTTCAATAAACTATTTCAACAAATTATTTCAAAAATCCATGATACGTTCACACCATCTTCTTGTTTCAGAGTTTATTTATAGGTACAAATCCTCCCTTGTTAAGAGTCTTCTCATCGCAATATTCGTAACGCTAACTTCATACTCGCCAATGTAACGCGTAACACGTGGGCTCGTTGGAGCCGAAACTTTCCACGCGAATATCGAAGATATTCGCTATTCAGACCCCACTTGAACGGTCAAGTAGTATACCGCTCGGATTCGCGGGCCGTGTGGAGTGGGCGGATTTCCGACCGACGCAGCGCGGCGTGGGGTTCAAACTATCTGCAAAGTTGGCTCCCGCGCTCCCTTTTCCAACCCTTCGACGCTCTTTATCGTCGAGCATCGCTTTCATCCCTCTCTCATCGGTGAGAGATGCAGTTGGTCCGCGTTCATATCTGTACCTCTCTCTTTCTCTCTCTCTCATTGTGAATGTGCACGCGCGAACCGGCCATCACAGGTAAAACTCACCCCGGCGTGTGTGTCGAATTGCGGTGAGGTGCTTGTACAGTTTATGCGCGCATGCATGCCCGCCGTTAAAACCGGATGACCCACGAAATATCGGCGTGGCTGGAGTAACGCGATTATCATCGATATCCCCGCCGCGATTATACAATTCGTTTATTGCGCCAACGTTGTGCACAACGTTGTGCAGCGAGCATATTTTTCATTTGCGCAACTCGTGTCGCCGCGATGTTAATTTCAATGCTGATTCTAGATGTTAAATTTAACAGTTTTAAATTTAATGATTTTAGATTTGACAGTTTAGAATTAAAGATTCCCGCCCTTTTGTGCTACTCTATGCGCAATTTCGTGATGCATCTCAATCTAGAATAGATTGGTATCGCGTAATGCTGCTAGTTCTAGACTGTATTAGAGTACTCTGTAACGCATGAATATACCATTAATACGCCTGTAACGAGCGAGCAAACGGTTTCGCGATAACGCACACGCCACAGCAAGATCCCTCCAATATGACCAGCGGCGATACATCGATTATACGAACTTGCAAATTGCAAGCGTGTGTGTCCCGAGTGCAATCCTCTATCTCTCTCTCTCTCTTGCTTTATTAAACTCTTGAAATTACATTCCGCAGCGCGCAAGCTTGATAACGATGTCTCATTTTCGAGTCAACGAAGCAGCCATTGATGATCATGGGAGCGCGATTTGCCGGTCGATAACTAATTAGTCTCGAGCGCGCGCGAGATTTTTAAGCTGTCGCAACTGGTGCGGAAGGTTTCTCATTAGAATGGTTATGCTCTCCCAACGTTTCAAATGATATTTAAATCCTACTTCCTCGAAATCTCCACTCTCCGCAGTGCAGATACTCGAGGCGCTTACGTCCTGAACTTACCTATTATCCCCTAGAAGTGACCCGTTAGCCGCTTACCAGCAGGTTATCCGCTTCCCAAGCTAATTTAGGCATGCGTCCTTAGCTTCCCATTCCATTTGTCGCTAAGAACTCTTTCCTGCTCATACTAACCTGAGGGAACAAAAAAATAATTCCACATTGAGTGTCCACAAAATTATTAATATACGTATTCAGATAGAAAGATCATTTGCTCTGAGCTGTCAGAATTAATCTCGACAACGATATCTAATAACGATACTTAATAACGAACTTAATAACGATATCTCAAATTTTATTTTTGTATTTTACATGTATTTTTGAATTTTACATGTATCCGACAATTTCGTACGCGAAATATTACAGCTCTCTTACGTTATAATGTCCTACAATATTTTATAACATTTTAAATTATTTTATAATATTTTAAATTAAACGGATGATAATCAGAGAGATCCCACATTTTCAAAGGACCTGGAAACGTTATTCTTTCACGCGACCTAAAAATCTCTCTCCTGTCGGTAATGCACGTAGCGGCAAAAACTAAGTATGCCGTTCTTCAATAATTGCGAACGCGAAACCTCAATCCGCCGACGAAAAATTTAATCCGGAAATTTCTACCTGGTATTTAGGTCGGGCTGCACTTTTACCGCACGCCCAATATTTTTGAACGCGCGTGACGCGCGTACGACGGCGCGTGCACGCGAATCTATCGCCACTGAAAGCCTCGCGTTTCAAACCACGGTAAAGCTTTGCGGTCTACCCGGCTAAAATTTTTACTTTCGGTGAGCCGGCTGTCAGTCATAAGATTTAATCGCCTAAAAAATGGCGTTATATATATGAAGCATCAGTAAATGTCATTCTTTATATTTTTAAAAATTTGTAGAACTTAAGATCTAATGAAGTTTTGTATAATATTACATAAATACAAAATATATTACAATATAATATTTAAATATTATATATAAATATGATATATAATAATACAATATTTAAAAATCTGCCATGTCTTTAAATTTACAAGTATGTTAAATTTTGTTAAATTCAATTTAAATTCTTCGCTTGAATGTAATTTATAACATGCATTTCATTTGGTTATACTTTCTTTGCTCGAGAAAATCTCGCGGAGCCCACATTCTTCCAGTTTAAGCTTCACGTCTGTCCGACGAGCAGAAATAAAATAAAACGCCGATTCTCTCTTATCGATCAGCTTGATGCTGCTGCACATAGATCATCGAGGTCATAAATCTTCAACCCGCGACGAACATTTGCGTTCCTCGACGAGTTCGTCCAAAGTATCAACACATACACGGTGCATCCGAAGCATGAGGTGACGGGCTCTGTTGCATATTTAAAACCGCTTTTGCTACTCAGATACGAATTAGGGTGACGGTCGCATCGGCACATTCGAAAGCTACAACCTATAAATTCGGAGCGTCTCGAACCATGGAGAGTCGCCTCGTTTTATCTCATCCTCTTCTCCCTATCTCGCCCCGACTTCAGCTCGCAGGGTGAGCCGAGGGCTTTCCGGGGATTAACCTTACCCGCGACTCCGCGCCAGTAATTTCCAATTCGACTGCCCGACCTGATCTCCGTGTTAATTAAACCCCTCCTCGCCGGTTATGTTGCTATCGATAGCTCTCGCGAGAGAAGTTATACAAAGCTGAAAAGTTTTTAATCGAGTATAGTTGATTTCAAGCGATGGCAGTGATGATACAACGGTATTGTGAATACGCGGTAATATTGTTATATCGGTACCAGCGTAAAACATTTACGATAAAAATAAAAGTGTGACAAATTTATTTTAATTACAGAATTTTATTGTTCGTGTGTAAATAGAAGAGAGGGAGAATATTTAGTAAATATATAAATATATAAATATTTAATTAATTATCTAGCATATCTCTTATCCGAAGCTGAGAGATTTCCAGACGGGTTATTTATAATTAATTTGAAATTACTTAAGTTAGTCGGATTGACACCGTTGTTTCCTATTCTCTTTCCGCCTACCAGACTATAGATGAAAAGAGAATGCTTAATTAATCCTGCTTACCATACTGGATGTTAATGCGATTGCTTACTTTTGTGCCGAAAATATAAAATAGTATTGTAATATATTATATTGTATTTATGTAATATTATACAAAACTTTATTAGATCTTAAGTTCTACAAATTTTTAAAAATATATTCGAAATCAGAAAGATCTTAGACCGATGTATCAAGATATTCGAAATTACGCTCTTAATTATGTGGAAGTAAAGAAGCAAAGACAGAAACAAAGTACGACGTATTAAAGTCAAGAAGTTAATTTTCAATAATTTAAAGTGATTTTACAACATGATACGATATCAATAATTCAAACTTTCATATTTCAAGACGGTCACTGTCTCACGTTTCTCAGAAATTAAAATGTTATATCTCATTTTCAAGACAGCACATATTAAAATATGCATTATCGTTAATATCAATGTTCTCTCTTCCGTTTAATTCACTTTACTCGTTCTATAATTAAGCGTTACAAATAAATTTCTGCTGTTACCACGGTGCATGTGTGTTACAGCAAGCGTAACGATCCCCATCTCGAAATAACCGTAACGCGCGATCCTGTAAAACCATTCAATTACCTCTAACAAATTTTCCATTTACGGCTTTATGCTTGGTGATTATATGAAGATGTACAGCAAGTTGCGTCCTGTATACACTCTTATGAGAATAAGGGATAAAAACAATCATTTTACGTCCTTCTCTTTTCTCCACTACGTATCTTCGCTTTGCTCGCTTCTCCTTATACTATTCTTTTCTCGCGTCGTTGCTTCCCATTTTGCTTCTATACTAATTCCTTCATTTATTTTGTGCAATACATTCTCCTTTCGTGTTTTTTTTCTGTTTCGAAGCGTTACTAGAAGAAATTTCTAATAATTTCTACAATTTAATTTTGCGATTATTTTTTGCACGAGTTTGAGATAGACAGCTTTGTCCGTTACTGACCGTTCGCTTTATTACTCCGCGTTTTTATCTCTTTTTTGTTAGAAATTCGCAGTCAAGCGAGTGGATTTCCATTCTTTCATCGCGTTACATTCCACTTCGCTTTTATCCACGAATTTCGCCCCGTTTTTTTAATCGTATCTCTGCTCGTCGCGTTACTTATCCTTTACTTCGCATTCGCATTTCGCGTTTAACGCTAAATATGACCGGCTGGCTCGATTTTATTCGTGTAATACAAAAATCGTTCGGGGAGAGAGAGAGAGAGAGAGAGAGAGAGAGAAGATTAAAAGTCAAACAACCACGTATAAACGTTAAATGCACCACGCACGTTTTCACCTCTGTGTCCCTTATTCTCTTACCCTTTGTCTCCCTTGTCTCTTTCACGTTTTCCCCGGCGCTTCGTGTTCCATGTTTCAGTTTCTTCAACGTCGTTCTCTCTTTGAATTCTTTGATATGTCATACTCGAATTTTCTCTGCAAATTTTCACTGTCATCTTTTTTTCCGTCGACGCATCTTCAATTTTTCATTTCTCGGGCACTTTTTCGTTTCCTGATATTTGCGCTTCTCTCGATCGTTACTCTTACCCTCTCTTCTTTCTCTCTCTTATTTTCTCCAGTCGATTTGTCTCTTCATTCGATTCCGTAGTCCGATAGTCCACACTTTCACAATCGCGACACTGCACGCGGATCAATTCCTCGTTTTGTCTGCTTTTCCATTTGCTTAACAATAAAATTTGTTACGGAGAAGAAAATTGATATTAGTCGTCGACCAATTCTTATCTTTTTTTTTGTAATTGAGTCTCATGTGTTGCATGAAAAATTTTAAGCAAAAAACTGCTTCCGATAAAAATGTTAAATATTGAAAATAGACAATAATTCATAAATTATATTTTCTCATTTATTTAACGGAAAATTACCTATCGTAATACTCTTTCGAGATATTTTATATTTAACATACCGAGTAATTAAGTATCATGAACAAGAATTGCTTAATATTATTTCAGCTTTAACAGGGAGAAAGCACGTCGCAGCGTTTGCTACATTTATGTTGCTTTCGGCATTTCAATGAGATGTTCTTCTAACCGCCGCTAATGTAATATTCCGAAATGTCTCAGACGAAAGGCCAAACGTTCAAGATATATTTTACGATACACGAAAGTGCATTCCGCTGCAAATAAAAGTAGCTGATACCGCAACGATATTGCTTTTCTTCCCACAGTGTTACTATGCTATATTCTATCAGGCAATTTGCAGTACACAATAAAAGATTGAACCGCATTTTAATGCGGAAAACAACAATAGACAAGATACAATGGTAACTGTATATTAAAAACTCTATATAATTTATAAGTTTTATATAAAAAACATTTACTTTCAGATGAATAAGAAACGTATTACGCTTGTACAATATTTAATGTACAATTTATATTACATAATATACAATTTATAGAAATTTATTTAACGTAATATGCTTAATGGAGAACGTATTTCCTTATTAAAACACTCGTTACATTTAAGTCGTGGAACAGATGGAACAGATAATGTTAGCTAATGGCCATTTAATAATGGATCAAACTTATTTTAGAATATCATCATTAGCGTACAGGCCGTTCACCTTAAATATCGATGTTTAACGGAGAATAACGTCCTCGAACAATCGCGGCGAAATGCATGCGATGGAGCGCGCTAAATTATGGCGCGAGTGCAGTCAGCGTGAGAGAACGGAAGCACGGTTTTAAATTGATTTACAGTCGTACAATCAAAAATGCAAATGGGTAATCAAGCGCGTATTCACGTGTCCGCACCGAATGCCGATGATACGACGTTCGCGCCATGATTACGCGATATAAAATGATATCAAGCTCGCGTCGCATTGTTGCGCGCATCTCGCCGGTACTTAACCCTTGGAATAACAGGGCATTTTCTGTAATTGCAAATATCACATAATTTGCCTACTTGTATATACACCAATACCAAAAATGAAAACAAATAAAACATGAAATAATCAACAAGAATGCACGCGCAAATTTTTACTTTTAATAATTTTCAAAATGAGGTAACGAAATATTGCCACGAATGAGGCAACGAAATATATGCTTTTAGTCTATTAAAATCTCTTAGAGTCAGTACGTTCTTGAAAGAGAGAAATCACTCAAATATTTTTCAAATATTTCATTTGACCACCCTCGAGCGGAAATTACATTTCACGCATAAAGGAACATTACATTACATTTCACCTTCTTCTATGTTGCATGACAGACGCGCCCGAAACACGTTTCATAAACAAAATTTATCAATTGATCGCTGTCATTACCATTACATATAACGATTACAAACCGCAAATGTCGAATAATATTAAATATTTCTTTTGGCTCGTGCAGTTTGAACGCTGCATGTAGTATTTACAATATATGATTGCGGAGAATAATTTATGCAAATCGACTGGAAAGCGATAAATTACCGATTAATTACTATTAAAGAGCATCGTTAAATCAATCAATTCTGTAATTCGTGTTTACGTTTTATTCGGATGGAATATATTGGCCGTTGCGAGAGCGTTGTAACGCTGCGAGGGACCTCTTCTTCCCCTGGTATTGTTTGGCGCGTGTTACGTTGGCGATGTGTGTGCGACGCGATTAAAAATAATATTTCCACTCACGCGGTCTTTACGCGCAAACAATGCGGCGCCGTTGTACAGATGGCACGCGCTCTGCATAATTTCTGGTAATTTTAGATCGCCGCGATAAAGCGGCGTGTTTCAGGAGAAAAAGGGGTCCGTAGAGAGAGCCCGTGGACTCTTCAAAGCCATTACTCGCATGCGTGCGTTTCTTGTACGCGATGGGACACCGGGCATTAATTTTATGGAACAATAAGTACGCCGAGAATATACGCTATCCGATCGTTAAACAAATTTGAACCACTCGAGATTCGGCTGTGCGCCGTATCTTGATGTAGTACATCGTATTTTATCGCAGTTTCGAGGAGTACATAGATCTAAAGATCCTCTTATCGTGTGTAACACGTTGAGTTTAACGATGACTGATCGTTCACTGCGCTTATGCTAATCATTCAATACTATTATCTTTCCGTATCGAAAAAATATATCTGGATGATTTAATAACTGAATTATAGGCGTAAAATTGCTTCGATTCTGAAAGGGTGGAACACGGAGGATAATCGTACGTGCGCGTACGTATATATGTCTGAGTGTGGCGATAGTAGAAAACGCGGGGTGCATGGGAATTAATTTTGCAATTGCCGCGGGCGCGGCCGTCTCGAGTATCCGGAGCGCGTTATACATTTTTATTATTTCTCAGAAACTCATTGTACTCCGTT
Organism: Cephalotes varians; assembly: GCA_037157785.1. Classification (NCBI taxonomy): domain Eukaryota; kingdom Metazoa; phylum Arthropoda; class Insecta; order Hymenoptera; family Formicidae; genus Cephalotes; species Cephalotes varians. The sequence goes on from JANQDE010000022.1 coordinate 1,628,649, forward strand.
ATTGATTCCCCCGCAGCGCGGCGGAACCTAGCTGCGATCGCAATAAAGGTACTTCGCCGATAACTCGTATCCTCAAGGATACAACTTCATAATAATAACGCAAATCGAAACGTTCCCCATTATTTGCGCGAAGAATGGCTGTCCTTAATGGCTTTAGGGGTGGTGGTTTCTGCATTTCCATATGTTATCCCGATGCTAATTTCGCATAATGCACAGCGTTGCGCAATTAAAGCCGCAATATTTAAACAGCATTGCGTGACGATAAGAAAACAACGAAAAAAAAGACGCATGTAAATTAAGACACTCGCGTAATGAAGAATATTCATATTGTAATATAATTGGCGCGATAAAAAATTATAATCAGAAGTGAACATCAAAATAATGAGGCAATATTCATAACATAAGTCTAGTCATTTGCGACGAGATGTATGTCTCTCAGACACAAATGTGCGCAAACTTGAACATCCCGAATTAACAATCATTCTTAGGCTATTCTTACGTTCGCAAGAAAGTCGTCGAATTTCGAGGGGAAAAAAGCGACTTATTATTGAAGTTGTTCCAAAAAGACCAACGGCGCGACGGAAACGCGTCAAGAGACAATAGCCACGACCGTCGATTGTCAACGTCGGTCCCGAGGCTCTTCGTCTCTCGTCGAGGCGCATCTGAATGCCGTTCATAGAATCAACATCCCGAAAAGGCAGGAAGCTCATTAGGCATCGCTCCAGGTTCTTTTTGGGTCCGTTTCTTTTCAAGATCGCGCGTCTCGATTCAGCTTTTTGGTCTATCATGTACCGGTCGTGTGTACATATGTAAATATATCGTAAATCATACGCAATGCTTCGAAAGCTCACTGAAAGCGCGGTCCTTCCGTTGCGGCTTGCGATTCCACTAATCACGGATATCTTTTGCTAACCTTAGTGATAAACCTTAAAAATCTGCAACTTTAGAATATATTTACAAATATAGTTTTGTATTCTCTGCATTCTTTAAATAAAAATTCATCGCATTTTTTTAATAAAATTTCATAGCATTTTTTAAATAAAAATTATCCAACATTTAAGAGATAACTATGATTTTTACGCAGTAAAATATTTGTACTTCTTAATCAATTTGTAACTATACGAATACTGCGAGTTACACAGATGACACATTTGTATTCCTTTCTATAATTTTTAAATACAGAAATATTTGAGTTACATCTGGATTAATTTAAAAACAACTTTTCTTTTTAAAAATTATAGGAAACAAAGTAAAAATTTCTTACTGAATTGATCAATGTTTAATTGCATACGGATTATTTCCAATTCCAATTTGCGTTAAATTTTTATTATGACAAATCTCGTCAAATATTTCTAACTTGATTTTATTATAAGAATTTTGTTACGCCAAGTATTGATTTTCGATCAAACTTCGTTAAAGTAAAGCTCTCGTTCTGGTGATTACAAAGAAATGCCGTTATACTAATAGGATTCTGCACATTTAATGGAAACGAAAGGATATTAAACGTTTTAGATTTTGTTTGATATTTTACCGTCGATATTAAATATTGATACTTTTTACGTAAATCTAGCTAACGCCTATTTGTTCCTCCACAGAATTTCTAAAGCACAGACTAGAATTTCCATGATGAAAGAGTTTTTCTATTTTCACATGCAATTTCAACAATTTTGCAATTTTCTTTCAAGCGCTTTGAGAATGAACGAGTGTTACAGCAGTCATGCGTAAAGACGCTTTTGTATCTCCTAATTCCTAATATAGTAAGGTATCCTTGATCGTACATCGCTGATTTTGCAATTCATTTTGCCGTCCTAATTTCCCATCGCTGATCCAAATCGACCAGCCACTTCGGATAGTGACCGGCTGGCAGCAAAGTACATTCTATTTGGACTGAGAGTATCCCAGCTGGTCCCAGTCTTTTGCTTATCTAACTTCTGGAATGCAACACGCCACGCCGAGCTCACTGTATTCAAACTTCGCGACTGCCCGCCGCGCTCTGGCAAATAAGAATGACGTTGTAACTTTGCGCATTCACGACGGCTGAGTATGCAACCGGAGATCTCGGGGTAAGAGGGATCGCGCGATTTTGGCCCGGGGCTGCTGATGAGACGGCAGGAAGCGCCGATCCTCTCAAATAAATCCTTCGACCGGTCGCTGCTTGAGAGACGATGTCTGAGCGAATTTGAAACCGGATCTCGATTCAACGCGCGCTGAAGGAAGATGCTGATGACGGGGAAGATTGCGACTGTCTCTCGGATGGGATTTTTCATTCATGATTTTTCATTCGAAGTCGAGTGCACGGTGGAATTTCGGAAGAGCTCACGCATCTAATCTGCATTAATGCGCTCGCTGCAAGAGAAAAACCGTCCGCGCGGAGGGATTCTTGATTTCGTATCGAATAGAATGATTGTTCGAAATTCGATCGAAATCAAATACTTGTTACGCTATAAAATATCCAATGTTATCCAATCTGCAATTATCTCATAAGTCGTTTTCGTGAAAAAATTCCATGAAAATAAAATTTCAATAACAAAAATTACTTTAATATTTAATATAAAATACTTGCAGAGATTTGATGCGATAAACGTAGTAACGATTGTTTCCGTGTTACATTGTTATAATTATTATGATTTTTTTGTATTTGAATCGCATTGACGGGATCCAACAAGACTATAACGAAACGAAGTAGCAGCCCGAGTTTCAAACGATAGTTGCGTCGTTTACTATCGTTACTAATAATTAGGAAAATTAAAGTGATTAATTAAAGTATCATTATTAAAGGGCGTCGTCGATGGATAGATCATTCTTTATGAACTTTTCGCTCGTCGTCCACCGTCGTGTCTACTTCATTATCACCGACGAGGATCGCTTAATAAGAGACGGCCGTGTTATCATTCCCCCTTCGAGTTTATCGATCCAATTCTATCTTCTGGTCCCTCCAGAGCTTGTCCTTTGACAAGTTCAGTTCGACAGATTAAATCTTCATTCGTATTCGAACTCTCCGAGCGAAGTCTTTAAAACTGTCTTATAAGTCGCCACGGGGAAGAACGCGCGGCGCGAGAGATCATTAATCAAGTCCGATAATGAGACAATAGCCGAGACATTCTCGAATCGGCTGCGATAAGAGAATCGCATGAGACCATTGCGACACTGTATCCAATGTTTAAAAAAAATATATAATAATAAAACTTGGTTCGCTCTCGAATTCGAATTTTCGCACTTAATAATCTAATTAATTTATTAATTATCATTCGACGTTAATTTTATAAAATTTTTCGGTTTTTAAAAACGATTATGATATATTTTGCATTAGTTTCATAATATTTCTGCAGCATCTTTGAATTATTTTCATACTAATCTTTTCCACGATACAATATAAACATTTTCCTGAGAATTTTTATTTACAAAACTTATTTAGTTTCAAGATTCTACGAAGCTCAATCTCCCCCGTGAGGCCGGTGAATCGTGATCTCCATGAAGAAAACTCTGAAAAAAATTGCGCCAAGAAGAATATCCCAAAATCGAGTAACCAGATGGTCGGAGAAAGAAATCCCACTAACGAACATCCTGTCGCGGAGACATGAGACGGTGATTCCCCGACCAAGAGCTCTCACGTGAAAAATTCGCTCGTAGAATGAGGATCAGAAGCGACAGGAAGTTGCACTCCCTTCGAAATATCTTGGAGGATTTCGCTGTACCTCCCGGGGTATGATTTGACGAACTTCAGTCTCAGTGAACTGGCTCGCTTGCGCGATATAATAACGGTGGAGGATCTCGATATCTCGCCATTACATCGATTGTTCCTTGAGTGAAATTGCCTGTTATCTCATCGCGCGTGCCGGAAACGCCGATGTTCTAACGAGAAGGTTCTTCTCTTGCAAAACGCTTCATTGTCGGACACACAATAGAACCTCGCTTTTTTATATAAAAAATTAATGAGAAATATAGATCGATGAGAAGAAAAGATGGAGATAATTAGACAATCTCGAATTAGGAGTATTTTGGTAATCAATTATCCCAGGAGAGAAATGTCATAACTAAAGAGAAATTATATGAAAATGTTGATGTTAATTTTTTTTTTATTGTAATTAAGACAAGAGTAAAGCAAAATAAAAATAATAGAATAAAAGTTTACATAATATAATCTACTTTCAATGCATATTTTTAATATTAATATGGCACATCTAATAAGAAAGTTATTCATTTTGTTCCTGTCTACGTTTTTTTTTCTAAAAATAATATTTTTTTATTCTGCTTTTACTGTATTCTCTAATCTAAAATATTTTGTTTATCAGTAGCCTGATTTTACTGCGGAATTATACCAACACGCTTTTATCCGAGTTCCGCAGGAATCCGCATCTGTTATATTTAGTTTCCGATAGAAAGCGAAAATAAATGCATCTATTGGAGAGAAACGCACGAAAACCGAATGATACTATCCTGTGTGTTGTTGATGACAGATGCGTTTGCTACTGGCATTACAAAAAATACGCTATCGAAATCCGTTCCATCGGACTGTGCCATGATGCGCTCGGCTCCTTCCTTTCTAGACACGAGGAGAACAAGGGAATGCTGTTGAAACATAATACTACATGAAAATCTGTATAGCCGAGCAGATATAAAAAAATATTTGGATTGTTCGGTTTTTCACAACGAATAGATATCCAAACTTTGCTGAGCTAGAGAAGTAGTAACTCGCGTGTAATAGATGTACGCATTGTTAATTTATATAAGCCGTTAACATTTCAAATTTCAACAGCTTTAAAATCTTATTATTATTCAAATATTATTTCATTATTTCATAAAATTCATACAGTTAATCTCGGTACCTTTTATATATTATTAATACCGAGTAATATTCAAAAGAATATTAAATGTTTATGTATATTTCTTTTTAATTAATGTCAAATAATACTTATATATTAATATTATATGGAAATATCGCGCAAAAAACGTATGCTTTTCGTAATAGAAATATTCGTGCACGTAATATTATATCTACAAAATGGCAGCTTTCCGCAGCTCTTTGTGTTTGAAACGGACAAATTTTGGCTCGTTCAGAATGTAATTACATCATTTGAACCCGGAGTACTTTGGTCGTTTTAGAGGATTTCACTTCGATCCCACACGTGCACGCTGCTGAATTTGCTCTCACTCTCGAGGATTGCATACACGTTTGTACGTATGCGAGTGCCATAACGATGTCTCACTGCGCGGTGTCTGCGTTACGGGGTATGCGTGTGTTGCAACGTGTCTCGGAACCGCGACACTCCAAAGCCATTACCGTTATGTCCTACACGCGCTACTGTTCGCAGCTGCATAGACACTCCGCAAGATCCCGTATTATTTTTTACGGAGACGCATGTGCATGTTGCGAAACATTCGCACATAAAAGATTCGAAAGGAAACTCGTGTCGCGCGCGAAAACGTTGCGAGACGCCGCTCCTAATAAAATAAAACTCGACGGCTGCGAAGTTTTAACAATTCTACTGCATATCTGCGGGATTCGAAGCGAAAATAGCGCCCGTAAAGTACATGCAGCAAATCTAAATTGTTGCATTTGCAAATATTAAAATTAAAAAAAAAATACTAAAACTAATAATTCTAAATATTAATCAGCTCTCTCTCTGTCTCGGACATCAAATCCTGTTGAATGATAAAGAAAAAGTTTTCACAAATAAGTAAAGAACTTCTTATACGAATCTCGGTGCTTAATAGATTTTCATTTTATCGCAGATTTTTCAGCACGAGCGATTATGTATACGATTCTATTTGCAGAGAGGAAAAAACTGAGATTGCCTAGTTCTTCCTTTGATTCTGAACTACAAAGGAAACAATTCACGTGAAAACGAGTATTTTTCTAAGCTTTACGTAGATCCTAATTAAATTGTCATTACGTAGGAACTGTGGGATTTAATACCATTAGAATTACGATTTCTAGAATAATCCCCAAATTAGAGCCAACCTGTCGATCATTATACATGGAGAATTATAACACGATGATCCACACGAAAGATAGACATGCAGCAGAATTATAGAGAAAACGAGGATCTGCACGAATGATTACGTAAGTGTGTGCATGCAGAGAGGATTGCGATTTTAATTATTAAAATCTCCACATCATCATATTATTTGTTTTATTTTAAGAAAGGTGAGAATTCCTTGTATCACACCTCTTTACATCTCACACCTTCTGACTAAACTTTATCCAAGAGCAATTCGCCCTCACGCGTTTCTAGCGACGTAAAATGATTCCTAACGTGTAATTAATTTTCTGCAGCTTAATTTAATAATTATTAAAATTAATAATATTATAATAAAATAATTATTAAATAATTTTGTTATATAATTATTTATTGAATATTTTCATTTCTTAATGCCTACTCATGTTTCAGTTTGGAAGTGTTACGTGATGTATCACGAGAAATGGTACAACTTCTGAACGGCAAAATGATAATCGACGAAAGATTACGTGCTCACGCGTAAGGGCACGTCTGTGAATGTACGGAGATATATCCACGAACCCTCTTACCGCAACTCTTCCTCTAATCTGAACTGCAAGCCGGGGAGAAAGCCGTGAGCGGTTCGATGACTTTGATGGTCTCGTTAAAGCGGCGGATTGACTTCCTCCAACTAGCTGTCGAACTTTCGACGAGATACCGACTTTTGGGCCAATTCCCCCGGCTAGCTGCGGTTACCGAGGTCCGCGAAATGGCGTAGTTTACTCCGCCATCACCGTGGACGCGCCGTGGATCCCGGAAGACTAGCGTCCGAAGCGCGAGATCGAAAAGCTCGACAATTGACGCGCTCGTTGATCCGATAAGCGACCCCGGGGTTTTACGCGGGAAGCAAATCGGTCCGCAGTGATCGAACACTATCGGATTTCGAGATCGAGGCGGTTTACAACCGCGCGACCGAATTTATATTCATGATTTGCACAGCGAACTTAAAAAAAAAAAATTCGAAGTGATGTTTGATCAACGTAGGTATAATATATTTCTATCACTTGACATGAATTTTACTGCATTGCATTTTTGTATTTAAAATAACGTGGAAACATGCGAATTATATGAAATAACGTCTGTGAAATAAAATTGTTTTAACATTTCTGACGTTCCAAAATTAGGTCAAAATAAGGAAAATTCTCAGATCTTGGTTATAAAATGTAGGGCGTTTCTTTTTCCTACAAATTGCATATACGAAATGTATTATCAAAGTAATTTTCAACAGAAAGGATCGTTCGTCGAAGAGAGAATTGAGAATCGCACAGCTATACCGTTATCACGGCTGTCTTCGATTAATCTGCACAACGATAGCATCTCGTGGTGTCGTACGCAGCTCCATCCTATCACGGGACAAGATCAGCCGTGAACGGAATATGGCAAACGGGAAGAGGAGCCGTAAACGAAAAGGAGAGCGACGCGAGGAAAACGGAAGAACCGGCGCTGTCGATGACAGGACGATGTCCATGTATCCTCGGTAAAGCCTCTTCCGGAGTTTATTATTATTTGTTCGACGACCGGCGCCATATGTAGGTTACGTCCCCGAGGTACACATCCCCTTTGATATCAGATAATCCTCCGAAGAAACAAAAAAGCTCATTCACACATACACACACACGCGCGCGCGCACGCGGCACACATTTTTGAAGTTGCTAAGGAACGCACACAGGCGGACTTGGCCGCGAAACACGAGAGATACGACTGGTCACGGTTGAGAAAGAAGAAGAAGCCGAAGACTTCGGAGAGCCAATTTCGGCCCCGTTTTTCATCATTTTCACGGTGGACGAAAGGCGGTTTCATTTCCTCGACCACCCATCGCGATCCGGAGAGTAAAAGTACGCTGTTTCGTGTCGCATGATGATAACGTCGCCGCAAATGTATCCGTCGCGTTCGCACTTGCAGGCAAATTATCTTCATGACGTCGTTCTTGAGATAGGGCTTTAATGAGGAAATTTCCACGAGGGCTTGTGGAAATTTTTTACGAATATACATAGCATCGCAGCGATGCTCTATAACATATCGTCGTTCCAACCTTTTTAATTTTAGTAGCAGAATTTTGCGAGAGACGAAATGTTTATTTTAATATGCACAGATGCAATTACTTTGCTTATTAAAATTCTGGATTGTTTTAATTGCTTGCGTTTTTTATTCGCGACCACATATATTTTATCGAGATAGTAATAATTTAATTAAGTAAATGAATAATGCGTATAACTCAAAAGAAAATACGTATCTTTTGTGGAAAATATATTGTATATTTAAATATAACGTATATGATTATTTTTTAAATAAAAGACAATATTTGTATTATAATATATTATTTTACTATATTTCAAATTGATATCATGTTGCACAATTATTTTCCCACACGTGACTTTGCGCCACGAGACTGTGATGTTAAAATCGAAATTTTTGATCGCAATTGGTAAACTTGAGTCGCACGACGAAAGTTGTTAATTGAATATGGTACATGCCCTTTGTGAATGTCGCTGATTACACAGCGAAATTAGATTCAGTAATGTTCGAAATTTTATATTAGTTAAATTGGCCGCTGCCGTAACTGTAAAGCGTCCAGTTCGGTGACAATTAATTATCCGTGTTGCACTATTGCAACGTTGCTTTCTGCATACCAATCGTTAATGCGCAAATTACGCGTCGGATATTCGTAATGTCCCGCCCAACTTACGACACATCGATATTTCCTTGATACACGATTTCACGTGTTTTTATATAATAATATAAAAGCTGCCTTCTTTCGCGATGAAAAGAAAAAATATAAATAATTTTTCCCTTTTGATATCAAACATTTTTTAAATTTACAAAACAATTTTTTAATTTACAAGTATCGCAGAAACAACAAAATAATTAACAATTATCTAAACTAGACACAAAAAATAATCACTTAGTATTGATTTATCTATAACACTGATTTACGCTAATATCCATTCCTGAAGAATAAACGGAATGCTAATGCGCTCAATAATTGTTCGAGAAGAATGCAGAATGTATTGTGCTAAAGCAGCTATTTTCGCAGCCTCACTAAAGACCGCTTCGATTTTATAGGACACCCAGTGCGTTATTGCAACGATAATGCAGTAATTAATAATATGAGACAACACGCTCAATTTATCATTAAAGTCTACAGGGTAGCTCAGAAATCGCTTCCTTTAAATTACCGAATCTATAATCAATTTAAATCGTATCTTTTTCACAACATCATTTCCATTACACTATTAATCAGTTTTTAATATTAAATATTTAAGTAACTGAGTCCTGAATGAAACATTTGTCCTATTTGTTTGATATTAAATAATAATTGAAATCTTATCTATATTGGCATAAAATTTAATTTTTTGAAAAATGTACTAGAATTATATTAATTACAATCCATTAATATAGACCATGAAGATGTATTGATATTCCGATACTGAAACAATAGCTATTGTTCTTATTTTAGTTTTTAACAATACAAAGCGCTCAATAGAGATCAAACATACATATACATACAATCTCGAAACTGTATTCCAAATGTTTCTGTAAATTTCGTAAACCTTGAAAAGCGCGCACGAGATATTTGAGCTTCGTAATTAAATTTAACAACAAGTCCCGACGCATTCGTGCTAGTGCTAGTGATTTACGTTTCGTTTCCGGAAATGGATGAAAAAAAAGAGGGTAACGGACACGTTCGACAAAGTACGCACACGCGTCGAAGAACTGCAGCGAATTCTATTTCCTTTTATTCTATCTAATTCCAATTCTATTTTGTTTTATTTTGTTGTTACTTTCCAGTTTCTCTTCGACATTCATATAAATTATCGCATCGGAATCGCCGTGCAACGTTGTTCCGTCGCGATATCGTCTTCGAAGTAAAGCCTAATGCAAAAAGAATTCCAGTGTCCCCGCAATAAAAACGGGAAATTTCCTCCTTCAGGATGTACCGCCGAACAAATCTGATTCGCGGTGGGTGCCCCAGTATTTCTGGAAAAGCGCGGCAATATCGCATACGGCGTCTTAAAAGCAACCGCACGGCTTACGTAAAAGAAACAAACAAAGCGCGTTAAATTCGATTTCCCGCAATAGGTCTCGCACCGAGTATCCCCAAACATGCAAAGTGAACATATGTCACAACCGCATTCGAAGATACCTCCTTTCCTGCCTGGAAAATCCTCAACGAAGAACGCGCAAAGATCGCTCGTATTCCATTTTGATAATGAATGCGGAATTCTCGATGATAAAATATTTTCTCTGATAAGATAGAGCCCAATGAATAAGAATTATGTCTTAACTCGCAATGATGATTTTGCACGATCGCAAACAGATAACATTATTTCTTTATAAAAAGTTACATTAAAATATAATAATAATTGTATGGATGGAGAAAAGAAGGAAATGGACGCGATCGACAAACAGAACGCGCATCAATAATTTAAAAATATAATAACATTACTCGAGAAAGAGATGATTTCTTGTAAAACAACATCGAAAATATAAAGTAAAATTTTCTAATACGAAAATAAATTTTCGGAAAAATTAAAAAGTCAATATCCTTTCTTTTTCCTATACTAGAATAATTAAAGATAAAAACAAAAACTTCGAGTCACTTCTATCGAATTAATTCCGATTATATAGCGGTCGTACATCCCCGAACGCGTCTGCGCGGTCAAAAAATATGTGACGTGCTTGAAATTACAAGAAAGTTATTATTTATAGGTTCTATTATTTATGGTCACCTCTTGCGTCATATTATAATCCATGACGTATTATAATTCTTGGTCGATTTCGCGTCGGATCGGTCGGAAGTGTCCGCTTCCTGAAAAGTGGCGTCTGTAGTTTCTCGCGACTTCAGAGGGTGCAAGGGTGGCGAGCGGTGTATGTGTGTGTGTGTGGTGGGTGCGCGCAGCACCCCGGGGAAGAAATACAATCCCTACGTGAGCGTACACGGTGAACGGCGGATACTGTCGGAGTGCATATAACGTTACGCCAGAAAAATGCTCATGGCGCGACATTCATATTCCCGTATATTATCCGACACTTGCCTCCAAGTCCTATAAAAATCTCTTCTCTCTCCAGGATCGCGAGGAAACCGTCGCCAGCGCCGTCGAAGGAGCGCACATACACACACACACACACACACACACACACACGTAACGATCTTAATCGAAGTACGACGGAAGTGGAGCAACGACGCGATTTTACCAGCGTGATTCCTCACGACGTGTCGCGATAAAAAGATCCGCGAATATTTCACGGCACTTTGTTCCTTGCGAGCATCTCGAATCCGTAAGCGACGCCGCAGTCGGTTATTCGACGCTGATCTCGTTGCAGTGCGAACAAAAAGAATTCGATTTCTCTTTCTCACAATCACTTTTCTACGGCGATTCGCGAGATTTGCAGAAAATTATACGTTCAAATTCACGTTATAATCAGCAAAAACGCATTTTATCAGAACGTGCCTCGCAATAGATATTTAATTTCAACGAAAGTAGATATTAATTTTAATGCGATATTTTCCTCAAGAATGTTCAATTTGCCAACTATTAGCGAATTTGATTCCATTAGCGATTATCAAATCGTTTTGTATCAAACAGAATCGCTGGCTCGAGCTTGGTGTTAAAAGGGTTTTGCAACCAAAAATAAATGTATGAAACGAACTTCTGAAGAAGAAGAATCTCGAATCTTGAAGGTTTTCAAGGAAAGGAGATCGAAGATACCAGTTCGCAAGAAAGTTAAGACAAACTCGAATCATCGCCGGAAACATTGTCGACTGAAACTTTTCCAGGGCGAGCACTACTCTTTAATCCGAGCGAATAACAAAAACACATAAACCGGTGGGAATGGTTCATCGGCTTTCCGTGGAAACGCTCGAACGTGCTCCCAGTTACTCGTCAGCAACTTTCGCGATTTTGCATTATTGCCGAGAACTTTGCCCTCTCAGCACTTCGCGAGGCGACTTCAGTGTCTAATTGCACATTTGCGTCGCAGGAAATTCATTATTATCTCGAGTTCAACGAAAGTAAATGCATTCTCGAATTTATGATGCAATTAATAACTATATATATTTATATATACAGATATAATCAATAATTACCTAATATGAAAAATTGCAGAGCTAGAGAAAGGACTCAAGTTATCGCAGGCTGACGAATCGAGAGGAAATTACGGATCGCTGTGGCTGAACTTTAATTCGATCATCGAGTTCAGAGATCTGAGCCATCGGTGTCAGGCAGTTGTCATGCTTTAAAGTGACAGTCGACAGTGTCCGTCACATGACGGCGGGATCGTGATAGCGAGCGCCTTCCAATGCGCTGGACGTGTTCCAATAATAATCGGTGTATGCAACGATGGTACGGTGATGGTATGCGCACGTAGATACGAGTGCGTGGGCTAGTACATGTTTATTTAGCCGAATGAACTGGCATCTGTAATACCACTGTCACGGGGAAGATGGGAACCGATATCCGCAAGTTCGACCCACCGCTTGACCGGCTAGTGCCGGCGCAAATAGAAACCTTTCTGTCGGTTATTTTGACAGACAGAATGAGGCGGCACGTGATTAGTTGGCGGTGTCGGTTACTGGATGATGTAGGACGCGACTCGCGATTAAGCTTCCGGCGAGCAGAATGCTTCATAATTAATTTCTCTAATTGTAAAACTTGACAAGTTCCTAAAAAAACTCGTTTTTATTATTATAAACTTTCTGTACACTAAGAGAAAAGTTTTGTTTTGTGTATTTGTGACTATAATTACATGGTAAAGTAATTATGGTTAGGAGCATCATTTTTATAGTTATTATTTCTATAATGTTAATAATAATAATTATATTAATAATTCTGCTAAAAATATATATAATTGGCATGAAAGAAATGTATAGTTGCCTCCCCTAAGGGGGACCATAATTACTTTACCATATAATTATAATCACAAATACTAAACACTTTTCTCTTAGTGTACACAGAAAAAAATTAGTCTTATCGAGACTAGATATTCTCATATATATATATATATATAAATATATATATATATATATATATATATATATAAGCAAGAATATTATAATCTTAAGAAGATTTTAATCTTGATTTGATTGAATTTGTACTGATGCAAACAAAAATAATTCTTGCGTCAATACAAATTCAATCAAATCAAGACTAAAATCTTCCTAAGAAAATTATAGTTTTGCTTATATATGAGAATATATAGTCTTGATTTAAGACTAATTTTTTTCTGTGTGCCAAGATAAAATTAAGAATCTCGTTCGTAAATCTCATTTCATGCAGCGTCTGCGTAACGCGTTATTCTGTCGCGTTAATCGAACAATCATACGAGTAAAGTAATGAGATTGCCAGCATTTTAAAATCTCTCAATGAAAAATTCGCAAACAGTATTTAATCAAACTCTAAAACTAAAAAATCAACTTTCAATCGAGAAAATATATTAACTCTATCGATAAAATTACTTCCTAACAGTTGTAAAAAAAAAAATTTTTCCGATTTTAATTATTTCGCTGGAAGCTAACTGCTCTCACAGGCGAGTGACGCGATTCGATATTCCATCGCTGGTCGATTCGCCCGGGTAATCTCTAAACGAGAGCTATCGGCTTATTATTAAAGATCAACGTATGAAACGAGCGACGGCTATCGCCAACTTCTCTGGAACGAGCGCTTCAAAATCCGAGCGCACAATCGAGAGAAGGGGAAGAAGAGAGAATCGGTAATTGCGCGTATCGGTGAGTAACGCCGCTCGTAGCGAACTTTTAATACGGTCGTTGAATTCCATGAGCTTCGGGGTGTGCATTTACGTGCGTGCATTC
>JANQDE010000022.1:1642532-1756274 GCA_037157785.1 Cephalotes varians
TATATACACATACACACACGCGCGCGCGCGCGCGCGCGCGTATCCATACGTGTGTGCGAATGTCGGATAAACAGACACCCGCGATATTACCGGTCGGAGGAATCAAATTTCCGTTACTTCGATCCGGAGTTTGGGTTGATCCTATCGCCCGCGAAAGAGAGAGAGAGAGAGAGAGAGAGAGAGAGAGAGAGAGAGAGAGAAATGGAGCTCCGGTTATATAGGGTGTCCAGCGATTTTATGCCATAACTTGGAAATCTTATTCCCGCGAAATGATCCCGAGTCAAAAATGCCGCCATAGACCAAGTAGGTCAACACGGATCTGGCTATAATCCGCTCAAAGATACGGCTTTTCGAGAAAGTTTGCTTCGCGTTATTATATTTATACTTCGTACAGGGAAAGAATACACGCACATACATACATTGCACGCTTTGATCGAGAAATTGCTCAATTATTACTGACATTTTGTGTAATTTGATTCCGAAGGGATTGCCAGAGAGACAGCTGCTTTCACTGCACGCATACACAATTCGATCCATGCGAAATGGTATATCACATTTCATACGCCTTTGATATGTGGATATGTGTTTGCTTTGATGATCCGGGAGTATCAACTTTTTTTTAGAACACCCTGTGAATTATTTCACGTTACACGCGTGCGCATATAACTTATCTCACAGCAGCATCTCCTGTGAGCAAATACCATAAATTTTCTTTCTTATCGTATTTTAATCCTTTCTCTATCCTTTTCATTAAGCATTGTATAAATTTTCTCTTTGGCAATGCAAAAATTTATGCATTTGAACGCTGATACGTCTTGCATCAACGAAAACTAGTGGGAGTCATATTTTTCCATGGTATTCGCGTCGACTTTATGTACGACGCTTCTCATGTCACCACGCTGTATATGTATAATGCAACCAACTCGGTATATGCTGAGGACATCCGTTTCGAATCTCCGGAACGAACGAGAATCAGATCTATGCTTGTATGACATTTTTAATTCAACATCATGCTATGAATAAAATCCTGAAGTACTTTCTGCTACACGTCAACTCGACTCGACTGCGAGAAGCTTGAATCCAATCAGGACGCGAGGTTGAAGGTGACTAAAGATAATATTTGCATTCTATTCAACGATGCCAGGTTTCGTCAATATTTTCCCGTCGCTAAGAGGCAGATGTTAAAATAAGATATTACTATATGAAATCCTTCGATTATGAATAATTGAAGACACGCTCGCAAAAATGAGCTTTAATTTATTTCATATTATTCCGTATTATTCACAGATAATTTTGTTTTTCGGTTACATTAAATGTAGGACATCCTGAGCAGTAAACAATTTTCATTTTTTACACGTATATTTTACGTTGTTTATGTTATTATTTTTAAGAAAAAAATTCTCAACAAAGTAATGTCACTAATTAAAAAGTTAAATTTAAAAGTCAAATATAAGTTAAATCTAATTATTGTTCAATCGAGTAAAGAGCATTTTTGACTGCACTCAACGCAGTTAAATGCCTTGTACCTGATTAATTGAACAATGATTAAATTTGATTTTAACATTTTGCAAATACATATTGTACAATGTAAGTTTTGCCATTTAATTATATATCTTTTTTCATATTATTTTAACTAATTTTTATAACAATATTTTACAGTAAAGCAGATAAGTGCAAGATAAAGACAATTTGGAGAAAGAAGAAAGAAACTAATGCGTTAATGTCACGCTTCTAAGCAGCGTGTAAAGCAATTTCCGCGCCTATCTCCTTAAAAACTGCTTACGGCTGGAAAAATCATTCATCCGTTCACGTACTTGCGACGCAACTTTCCTCGGACATCAACCCTTTGTGACAGTCGGGGAAGTTTCGTTGTCGGTGCATTGGCTTTAACTTGTGAAACGATCCTATTTCCATAACAAAGGGGACCCCGCGACCGTTATGAATTGCAGATTGCACTGAAAAACGAGTTTAAACTTCTGTACGTTACTTTCGCTTTTAATGCGATTAACCCGATCATTACAGCGTGACTCGCCTGTCTCTCCGGGCAATTAAAAGATAAAGTGCAGGAGTTAACTTCGCACTGTTTTGTCGGTGCTACTGCATTATGTTTGATCTTCTGCAGATTGCATATAGCGATATCTCATTTTAACGCGTCCACAAAGCGTTTTCCATTAAAAATAAAGTAGCTTATTACGCATTATAATATTTTTAAATAGCAAAAAAGAAAGCGATGAATGTATTCTATTAATCCGTCCAAAAAGATTCTGAAGTATTTCAATTCAATTTAAAAAAAATGAAATGACTGTCTCAATTAAACATGCTTTTTCTTCCGATGAATGTTTATCCCTAGTCGAGACTTAACGTTTTTTTTAAAAAACATAACACATCTTTCTGTTTAAGGTCAGCGCGAGATTAATGTGACAGCGCGATTTCCCGTCGCAGGAATTTGCGTCTCGCGCGAAGGCGACGTAAAGCCCTTTGCGGAATAAAAGGACGCAAAAGCGCGGAAAGCAAAGTGGCGTTCAACTATATACGCGGGGGACTCGGCCGGCGGTTGCCTCATATTTAATCTTCGCATTTCTCCTTTCCACTTCGCATTCGCGCTCGCATTACTGTGGTGCACTTGAGAACATCTTTCCATATCCGACCCAACTGTCTGAGCTTTTATCACAACCAGCGTTTTAAGTCTGTAACAACCGCGCGCCGCATGCAAGGCTCTTAAATGGAAATGGCGTACGCGTTAATCCGTCGATATATTATAAAAGAAGCCATTCCGCGTCCTCTTAAAAGACAAAATCTGATAGCAGAGATTTCTTCAGCGAGAAATATAATTTTTTTTCATTCATACTTCAATTTTTTCAGACTTCAAATTTGTATTTTAGAGAAATGATTTAATTAGAGAAAATATAATAACAATGAGATTGAATAAAAAGGAAAAGAAGAAATTAAAGTTTTATTTTTTAATTTTGTTAATTATATAAAATTGTACGAAGATGACAAAATGTTGCAACAAAACAATACTTTAATTTTTCTTTAAGTGATGCAAAAGGAAAGATCAAAAATAAAGAGGATGCTGTTAAAATTAATCTGAAATTCTCCTATTTATGTCTTTGTTATTTTCAAAGATAAAAGTTGAAACGATCGATTATAACAAAAACTCATAACGTTTTAGAAGCTTCAGGCGGATTTCATATAAAACTCGCGTAATTGTGTTAAAACACTTTTCAACTCATTTTCTTCGTTTCCATCCCCATTTCGCGTTTTTAATGTTTCGCGTTCAACTACATCGATATTCTCATTATTTCGTCTTTTTAAATTTTCTTGTGTTTCATACTTTTCTTTTTTTTGTGTGTAATATAATTACGTTATTATAATTTATCTAATAAATCTAATAAGGAATAAGTAAAGCTGTCAACTTGGAATATGAAACAGATTTAAAACAGATAATTTTATTGCTCCATATAAAATCGCCATTGATTTTGCCACATCACGAAAATATTTAATAATTAACTTTTACTCATCAGACATTTCTATTACAGTACAAATTTTTACCAATTCGTGTATCTGACACAAGTTATCAGAATTCGCTATAATTCTTTCCTGATTTTATTAAACCTTCTACATTTCCATTTTCCACGGAAATCATCGCGGCATTCCTTCACGGAAACGCGCCCTGGACGCCGTACAGAGTGGCTGATATATCTCAAGCCACGGCCAGTCGACCTTTCCACCTCGAAAAGTCGACAGCAGCATATGGGGCACCGGCGGTTGAGGGGCAGACAGCCGCGGGGTAGGAAAATATGTGTACGAGCGTCAGCGTGACCATCCGTGAAGCGCCTTGCTCGTCTCGTGTCCGCGATATAGCATATCGCGTGCACGCGCGTCCTCGCACGCGCGTCGGATGGGCGCGGGTCGGCTAGTTGAAGCTCAAGCAGGAGGAGAGAAAAGAGAATAACCGTGTTGCTCTGCAGTCGAGGAATGACGCGGACAGAGTGTAGCAATTTCGCGCAATACCGCTGGAATACCGGGCGTTTCGGGAATGCGGATCAGCATTTTCCCAGCCGTTTCTATCTCTCTCTCTCTCTCTTCTCTCCCAATCTCTAGCCGAGCACAGGCTCGATATCTCCTCGACAACCTTCTCCCTTCGTAATGTAACCCGCCGGAACAACCGTCACGCATTCTTTCGTCCTGCCGACGTCGTGTAAATTTCCACGTCCGCAATGCATATTCCTCGCAATTCTTGGACTAGGAATCGACAATGTAACGTCGCAGTTTGCAGTATACTAAGTGCGTTTAGTCAAAGTTTTGCAAGAAAACTCTGCAAGAAAATATCTACATATTGTAATATTTGGACGTCAAATTCAATATTTAGACGTTGACCTATTTTCTCTTCAATAATATACAAAATACCCAATTAATTTTCAAATATTCGCATACTTCCGCTTTCAAAATTCAAGCGCAAAATACACAGAGATATTTTAAGACTGAAAGGGATTGATTTTAACGCATTTCGATATGCCATTTTGTATCTCATTTTCGCGAAGCTGACGCAATTACTCCACGAAGATCTCTCGCAAACGCCTCCAACTTTCGTTGCGCGTTCCATTCGAACGAACACGACAAACAAACGTAAGATGACGAGTGCGGGTTTCTAAGCTCGCCGATCCTTCCGGATCCGCTCGAATGGAAATCGGTTAACAAGGAAGTCGCGGCTGGAGAACGCGACAAATCTCCCAGGCCGTCGCGGAAGTTCGATGAACGTCAGCCTCTTTCATGCACAAAGCCAAGCATTGAGTTCTGCAATTGTTCCCCTCGTGCCTTATACGTCTTTATGTACCGTATTACGTCTTACAACAACGCGAAACGTTGTCTTCTCTACTCGGTCTTGATTATGCACTTGCTACCCGCTAAGAGCACAAGAACCAATTAGGAATCAGCGAAGTGTTTGTCGGCGAGAGAGCACTTTTGATCCCCCTTTAAATTACAACGAGAACCTGCAAAAGCCGGAGAAAGGATCGCGTCGCGAGCGAGCGTATCTTCGTCTATTTACTACGATTTGTCAGGATGAAGACCGACGTGTGCTCGACGCTCGTGCTTTACCGATTCGCAATCCTGCAAGTTCCGTCCTATCGCCTTCTCCGACGACAACTGACTCAGCCTTTTCGAGACGACAATTATTTAACTATGTATTCGCACGCTAAGTTGTCGAGCGACAATGACTGAGTTTTGACGAAGAGGAGCATTACGCGCGAGGAGATTCGCATCGAGATGACGATTGACGGTAAGACGATTCTTGTGGAAAATCCTTCGTTGCGAAGAGAATTGTAAAATGAAAAATCACGAGGAGTCTCATTTCTAAAGTCGTGTTTCCATGTAATCTTGATTTTCACATCAATTTAAATTCGGCATGGGATCTTTATAATTCTTTCATTACGCAACTATCATAAATTTAAAAAAAATAATGGCAGTTATTTACTTACACATTAAATTTTATTTAGAATTAGCGCAATTACCTAGATTTAATTATGCCTATAAACATGAGTAAAAAATTCAATATTTCAGGCTGGCAGACGGTTGTTAAATTAAACCCCGGTAAATTAAACGCTCGTAAGGTTAATACCCGTTGTAACTTTTCAAGCTGCACTTTATCTCCGGTACGTAAGAGTACCCCGTAGCATAAGATTGCCAGTAAATTAACAATAAATTTCTAACAAATAAGATAATAATAAAAATTCCTCGTTCTTGCACAAACCTCATCATTAACCTACATCGTCGTGATTTTATGTACTGGAGAAGAGCCTACAGAGTAACTGTAGCAGTAAGTTAACGTAATTTACTTGTCGGAATTAAATTCTCGTTGTTAAAATGCATAGAAGATTCATCTAAGACGGCCGATCGCTGACATCCCCTGCGAGGATATTAATAATTACTCCGAAAATAAATATACCGAATTAATAATTCATTCCATTCGCCATTATTATGAGAAATTAATATTTGTTCGCTCGTACACGCGGCGAGAACTTTCAGTCTGGCCTTCGCCACCCTAGGTAGGACGACGGTATAGTTTCGCGGCGCGGAGGAACGTGTTGTGCGCCGCGTCGTTCTACGAAGTTTGGTTTAGAGAGATCGGCCCTCCCGGCCTATACCGCTATTCTCCAGATTCGCTCGCCGGGGCCACCGCCGAACGAGTTCACCGAGGAGTTCGAGTCGAGTTTCTGTCGCGCGCTCGCGGAAACTTTCATCGGGATATCGTCAGCAAACACGGCTTTACGAGCTTCGTTCGGCGCGAAACTCCTTCCTCTTACTTTCCAACCCTCGCGATGATAAATAACCGAATTCTGGCGCAAAGTACCTTCGCGCACACGCGATTACCGCACACCGACGTGTTTAGCAGTTATCAGTTAGCGGACATTTATCAATTTACCGAACGTACGGTAAAAGATGTGCAGCTAATCAAATTGTCAGAGGGACTGTAATTGATGTTGGAAGTCTTTAGATTATCTTCGTTTAAAAACGCAGAAGAAAACTCGGTTTTTCTCGAGAAAAGACAAAAAAATGTTAACACGTGAATTTCGCAGATCCAATAATTCGTCGTTTTGTTTGATCAATCTTGAAATTCTGGATGCAAAACACAATTTAATTCAAATCTATATTTTTTCATCTTTTACCTTATTTATAGCTTTCGACCCAAGTTCACAACGTTCCTAAATTTCAACTTGGCAGTCGGCAAAACACATTCTCTAAATAGAAATCAGTGTATTATTCAGCAGTGCTATATTTATAACTGTGATTATCACTGCATATCACTGATTGATATAGTTATAAGTATAGCATTGAAATCAGTGAAATTTCACTGATTTCGATTCGAGAGAGCAAGATTAATAATTACATTTCATAAACGCGCGGTCCGCCAACCGTACTCGATATATTGTCAGAGGCGGAATTTATAATTGCAGCGGTAATCTCAACGTGAGATTACGGCACGTCGCAAATCAGGCTTACGCCGATAGCAAAGTCGGTGAACCGGCAGGAGAGGATCGACGTCATCTGTATTAACTGTACCCGCGAAGCCTAAAGCGATGACGCATGTCTTCTTGTCTCAGGAACGAAGATTCCTTCGGCTGTTGTTGCTGTTGCTGGCGGTGCAATATCGATCGTCGTTATTGCCGCGCATAAAGGAAGACGTTTCGCTGAGCGACCCCCGACGCGTGTTAATGCCGGATTTACGAGGGCGATTGACGCGCAACTCGGCAGAAACACGACAAAGCTTGAACTGGATCACCACGAAACATCAAGTTCGTCAGGCGTGTCTTCGCCATTAAGTGATCGTCACTCAAAAACAAATCTCAGTTACCGCCGTGATGATTGATTCTTTCAGTTTCCTTCTTCACCAATTCGTCATTCACTGATTTCGGTTATAATTTTTCACCTTAGAATAATCACTGTTTTTTTCACTTCGTCCGCCTAAGAAAAGTGGCGATACCTCAAAATATCCTATCTAAAATATTTTTATAATTTTGTATTGCTATTTGTAAGCAAACTTGATTCCAATACACTATAAACGTCACTCTTTTAAAACCGATCGACTTCGATTATAACGAATCTGCCGCAAATCTGTAGCAACATGTAGGTTGAATCGAAGCGAGAGAATCCCCGTTGCAAGAAGTTTATCGAGACGCCGCCTCCAATTTATGTGTAAACTCGGCGGAAAAGATAACGCGCAACATGCTTGCCGCAACAACAACGGCGGGAACGAATAAAAGCGGCGCATGCGGCTGTATCGTGTCGCTCCAATGGAATATCTCTAAACCTCTGCAATCCTTGTTTTACATGTCAGCGTAATCCTTTGACTGGTAAAATATTTCTTCCGGAAAATTACAGCTCGAGAAAAATCATTTTTCCGTTTGAATCGCTGCTCGAAGATTATTCCATCTGATTTTTAATTTTCAGAAAGCTCGAAATAATTCGGAAAAAAGAGAGGACACTTCCAAAATAAATGTCCACAATTCAATTTAAAAGGATGAACTTGAAAAAAAAACAAAAAGTAACGGGAAACACCGTGACACATTGGCGACGAACAAACATCCATTAAGCCTTCGAATCAGAATGAAATAGTCAAGATTCCTGTAGAAGAAGACGATTCGCTTCCTTGAGAAAACTCGAGGATACGATCGGATACCCGCTCACCCTATAGACCGACCCCGTTCCCTTTTGCGAGAAAACGGGAAAACGAACGTTGACATTATGAGGACGGATGGCGCGGCCCGATGCACGAGAAACGAGAGAGAACGGCGACTCGATTCGACGCTCGGAAACACGATATACTGGATGGAGCAGGTTTACGAGGAACAGATTCCGCCGCGCGGCACTGCAGGATCTGTAGGTATAGCTCTCGATCAGAGATAGAACGGCTTCTCGTGGCCAGGCGATCCCGACGAAACGCCGTGTATCTCGAAAGATAGAGCTTTCCTTCATCCATTCCGGCGCTGTAATCTCCGCCGAAGTCATATCGCGAGGCGGCAGGAAGCTAGGTACGAGCAAAAGAATGTCTACGAGCGATTGACTCAAAATATGAAGTCGAGGCGTGAACTTGGAAATAGAGTTTAGATCTTGATACGCGCTATACTATTGTTTCCTATTATAATTAATTGGTATTAATATCACAATATTAATTAATCTGTCTCTCTCTCCTCTAGCATCGCTCGATTGCGCAATAACATATTGATTATTCCATAATCGAGAATCAGTCTCTTTATATTGCGTTTCAAGATGATGATTTGACATTTGCGTTCAATGCAATCGGCAGGTGCGCTTTACGGCGCCGATCTATCCCCCTGATAGATCCGAAGCGCTCATATACGAAGCTCGCAGCTGTAGCAACGACTGTACCGGATGGTTCGGAATTTTACGACGAACAACTGAAAGTGCGAAACGTCGCAGATCGTTTCTTGCCCTTCGCCAGGAATTACGGTCGCGATAGCGAGCCGTCTTCGATATCTCTTCCGCACGATATTTTATTTCCCTTCGCATATTCCCAAATCTCCCTTGCTTCTCTCTCTCTCTCTCTCTCTCTCTATTTCTCTCAAGTTGTACATTTCTACCTGCTGTTTATACATTTCGATCGCAAACATCTGCAGCTGAGACGCGACGCGCGTGGCAAACAACAATCATTTCATCGCTACTGATCGCGCTGTGCTTGAACGATATATCTCAACGTTTATTTCAAGAGAAGCAAGACTTCTTAAAGCGAATTTAAATGAAGGCTTTGATATTCAGATTCATGTTATTTACAATCTTGTGAAAAAAGATCTCAGAAATGTATTAGATATTATATATTATATATATAAAATATATATTTACATGTTTATTAAAGCATATAATATGATGAGAATAAATATAAATACACAAATTACAATAATCTGTGTATCTCTTATATATACAATGACAAAAGTACGTTCTTATATACGGTTCTTATATAGTAGTGATTACATTTTAGTACCGAATGAAAAGATAAAATTACGCTGTGTGATATACGAGAGTAAATTATATAAACGTAAATAAATCAATATGAGATTTCGAGAAATGAATACGAAACATTTTTCCATAACTCCATGTAAATATTGAACGAAACCAGTTTATTCGCAATCGTATTTAGGAAACATTCCCGGCGGGGTAAACTCTTCACGCGGTTAAATTCGGCTAGCCGAAACGAATGCAGTTTACACAGTATGTGGCATACATTGGCAGTTGATTAAATATCAAACGCTACCTATGAATCGATTGACCCGCAGTTAATAATTATAACGATTTTCCTCAATTTCGTTATCAGTGCCAATCAATAACCGTTAATTATTAGTCATCAGTATTAAAATCATTGCAACGAGCTACGAAGCTCGTAATTAGGATTATCGTATGCATTGTATGCATTGCATTAGCGCTCATTCAATGGCGTATTAAAGGTTTCCCATCGCGATTGATCGCGTAAAAAGTCAAAACTATTATTTCAAGGGATTGTGATTTGTCCGCCGCACAAAGTCCGCCATAATTTTCTATTGGCGTTAAGGCATGCTGCTAGGTCGTATATTTTTATGGTTCTGTAAATTCCCGCGTATGTCTGTAACGTACGAGAATGTCGACGACCGAGGAGCTCGATGCAAGTCGCTATCTGCGAGAAGTATCTTTATGATCGCGATCGGGTGCTAAACAGACGTAGCTGGGTCGTAGGATACATCAAGATCATTTTCACGTGACAGCTCAAAGTGTATGCGGCCAAGTACGAATAGTCTTACATCCTAAAATCGCCGAATTATGAATTGTCCTATCGTTCTTCATTTTAAGTATGCAATGGAGAATTTTATTTCCACTAAAAAATATTACACTATTAATATTTGCAATAATAAAAAAAAATTACAATATTAAAAATGTTACAACATTAAATAGAATTTAGTTTGATTTAAATTTGATTTAAATTGTTCGAATTATATCTTTATGAAGAAATTAAGGAAACTACTACGTTTATTTATTGTAATGCGTACACGCACGTTGCATAAATATAATAGATTATTACGTTTACAATGCGAATGTACTCCACGAAACGCTCATGAAAGCGCAGTTTACCACGTTGAAGAGCCACTTGTCTTCCTCGGGTTGGTAGGCGAGCGCGTGTAACAGAAAAATACGTCATATTTTAAACTCCATTACTTCCTGACCGTCGCGGATCTCGCCACGGCGAAATGATATATACCGCGCTATTTATCCACCGGCAAACAAAACGGCGAGCCGCGAGTGGGACAGTTAACTCGGGAATGGGCCATTTATCGCCCGTTGGCGGCATCCCGTGGAATGCCGGAAACTGTGCATGCGCGCCGAAAAAAAGGATGTGACCAAATGAATTTCACCGTAATCAGATGGCCGTAACCTTATGCTTGTAATAACCATATTTGTGCGCTGCGCGAAAAGCAATTTATGGAATTATAGGACGTAACGCGCCCGATTTTACCCCGCGCGTGAAGATACATGCACATCGCGCAGGACGCTCAAATAATCATTACGCGGGCATGTCTGGTCGGAAGTGACATTTAATTTAATTATTAATTAATCGATGCGATCGCGGAACGGCTTCGGAATTACAAATTGAATTTTCCTTGCGAGGTATCAAACGGCTCTTTTTCTTTGACGATATCTCTTTTTTTCTTCTCATTAAATGAAAATTATTTGAGTATATAATTAATACTATACATGTATATAACAATCTAGATCTAACTTCGTAATTTCATGAAGTGTCGCCCGGCTTTTCCAATTCTATCCGCTGACAAATCGAACCTTAAGAGCCGAATAACGTTTTTCCCCCCCGGATGTTTGTCGCCGTTTAATTACGTGTGTTGCGAACGCTCCGAAAACTGGCCTTCACTCATTTTGCGACTGCATCGCGCGTTTGCATTCGCACGTTTGCACTCGCACGTTTGTATTCGCTCGCGCTCGGATATACTGCGCCGAAATTCTCGTGCCGCTGGACACACGAACGCCGGACGACCGGATGGAGTCATCGCGTTAAACCGCCGGCGTCGACACGCGATTCTATACACTGACTATCGTGCAGTAACGTTAACCAACTCGGCTAATGTCGAGCGCAATGACTGATCCTCGCGAAACAGAATGAACGAAAATTCGGCGAGGCTTTGAGCCGCGTGTAAATTTCATTGTACGAGTAACATTTCGAACTATGGATTTGAATTTATATTTGTCTATAGGAAAATTTAAAAATTTACTATTAATTTAACTAGATATAGATCTGAAAATATTTTTGTTAGACATCAAAATAATTATGTAGAAATTTATGCGTCTATGACAATGTTGCAAAAAGTTTTAACATTCTAGCAAATATATAATTATATAATAATTATTTTGGTAATTATAATTATAATTATGTTTCAGTATCCTATATATATGTACATGTCCTACATATATGTAGGACACTGAAAAATAATTATAATTATAATTACCAAAATAATTATAATTGATTTTGATGGTCCAAATAAAATTATTTTCAGATTTGTATTTCAAAAATTTTTTCCGAATATGCGAGTGTACGAGAATCAGATATTTCCAAGAGGATTTTAGAATAAATCAGTTTTAGATTTTCAGATTATTTTTAGATTAGATTTGAGTGTTAATTTAGATATTGTTGACCGTGGATGTAATACGTGAAAAGAACAATTTTCATTATTTATTGTGTCTTCATAAGTGATAAGCAAGACTACTTCAGCATCTCAAAGATATTTACATCGTACATAACAACTTTCAGAAAGATTTAATTAATGAGATTGAGATCTTTAAATTGATAATATCTTCAATTGTTCCAACCAGACAGAACCATTCCTTTTCGCTAATCCTCTTAATTGTACAATCCCAAGAGCAACTTCTTGGAGGAGTAGTTCGAATGCTCACCGATTCAGTGTGCTGCGTCTACCGCATTCTCGTTTTTTTATTAGCCTCCCCGGAAACTTTGACAAACTTTTCGTCGATTTGGCGATGGCGGTGGCGACGGCGCGCCGAAATAATTATCGGCGCCGGGAGTGCCGATTATTCGAGAACTATGCGAGCAGCGGGCCCGATCAATGGCTTCCTGAACGACCATTGTCCAGGAGAATATCCGGTGTATATTCGTCGAGAAGAGCCGTCGCCACCTCCGCTGCTGCTGCTGCTGCTGCTGCTGCTGCCCAAGCACCTTCAGAAATCCCCGATAATCTCGCCCCGCTTGCTCTCGCATCCCACGGACCTATCTGTTGTCCCCGAGGCGAAGATGAAGTTTGCAGTCGCGAGATAAAACACGGCTGTTCGCGATTTCCGCAACGTTCCGCGTGAATTCACGGGCTCGCGCGCGTTTTACGCTCCGCTCCGAAGCAAGCGGAAACGAGAGAGCGCGGCAGTAGGATCTGCATAAAAAGCGACGCGGCATCTTTCTCGTGCTCGGAGGGAAAACTACGTGCGCGACTCCGTGCAAAAGTGGAGCGAGAAAATATGAACGCTTCACGTGATACAATATTTCGTCTGTCGCGAAACGAATCGTTCCGACTGATATCAGCTTTGGAGCGATTTTCTAGAGGTGAGACTCACCTGCGATTGAAACGTGAGAATACGATATGTTGCTGTTTCTTGAATAATGTGCAAGCAGAAATATTGAAAAAGTTTTCATATTCCTTTAGTTTCTAAAATATTTTCGAATATTTTATAAATTGAATACTATTGTTATTTTTTTCTCTCCCTTATATCGTTATTCTTACACTAAAATAGATAATAATTAAAATTATTTATTGATACGCTACAAAAGTTTATGGCTGCATCTTTTAATTTAGGACAGTTATGTTATTTTTTGCGAGCTCTAAATTTAAACGTGAAAAGTATTTAAAAAATTGATGCAATGAATCTAAAGTTTGCCTCTCTAAAGTTATAAAAATTATACGAGTAAATTAATAAATTAATACATTAACACATAAATTAATACATTAATGTATTAACGTTAAAGTAATAAAACAAGTGCATAAACATATTGGATATCTCGTGATGAAAATGACATTTAATTCTTTTTTTCGCAAATTATGTCCAAAAATATATAATAATATTTCTGATCTGATAAAAAAATATTTCTAAAGAAATATTCATTAAATGTTCTGTGAAAAATCGAGACCAAACAAAAATATGCTCGCCTTTGATATTTTTCATATCAACGAGTCGTAATGGTAAACTAAAATTTATACATCAAAAACGTAACGTACAATGAAAGCTTATTACTAACTGTAATATTATAAACATATAAACATATTCAAATGTTACTCTATTAGCATAAATTATGTGTATAATAAGCTATTATTTTGTATTTGTTTTGCAGTTGATGTTACGCAGAAGAACATCCTCGAAAATCGAAATGCTCATGCTGATCTACGACCGATTTCTTTCGACCGATTTGCACAATTAACATTTCTACATGGCCGATATCACAAACATTTCTGCGTAAGTTTTCCGCGACGTAATTTCGTAATATAAATTCGGCGCGCGATACACCCGCTATGCGAGTATGCGTGCGGAGTGCATTCGCCGGATTTCGAATCGCGTTACCCGCGAAACGCGCGATAACGCGCGTGCATTATGCGGAATAAAAGCGTAACTCTGCACTACAATGCGCGCGATAAACAGGCACGTGCGATAAACTCGTGGCATTGCAATGCACTTGATCGTCGTTTCGTAGTCTACGATTAAAATATAAATGATATTCAAATCATCTACTTTAACGTCTTATAGATCTTTAATGTTTTAACTTTTAATGTTAACAATCGAAATTTGAAATTGAAATTTATTTGATTATTGCATTAAATAGTTCGTAATATTTTCAATAATAATTGTAATATTCTTATATATATATTTTAGTAATAATTGTTATATTCCTGTATATATTTAAATTTTTGTATCTATTAATTAAAAAGTCTGCATATCTTTGTGCGCTTAAATTATTAAAAATATATAAACACTAATTTTTAATAGATGCTTTATTGATGTCTTTATTATCAAATATTGATTATTAAATATATTATTATACACACAGAAAGAACGGTTTTGTTGAAGTATCTAAAAATTTAGCTAGATACAGATCTGAAAATAATTTTATTGGATCAAAATAATTATGTAGAACGTTTAAACGTTGATAACAAAGCCGTCAGAAGTTTTTAATATTTGTAATATTCTAGCAACCAATTTAAACGTCCTATATTATTTTGATGGTCTAAACAAAATTATTTTCATATCTGAATCGAATTAAATTTTTAAATACTTCAGCAAAATCGTTTTTTCCGTAGAAGGGAGTTGCTAAATGCGTATTGGCCTAAATAGCATCTCATCAATATTTTACATTTTTACTTAATATAAGCGGTATTTATAATAAGCAGCATTTAATTTTACTTAATATAAGCAGCAGTTAATATTAGCAGCAAAAATATGAAATTATTATTTGTCATTAAATGCTGCTTATATTAAGTAAAAATATAAAATATTGATGAGATATTATTTAGGTGACCGGTTTGCATTTGACAACTGTCTCCCATGCATTATTAAATGTATTATTAAATTTACAAATTGATACCAGATCTACATTATTAGACAAAGGTATAAAATGTAAATTTGTTTTTGAAAATAAAAAAAAATTCTATATCCATACGCATATAATATTTTTTTGTTTTAATTATTTCCACTTAAAAAAAAATATATATATATATTGCATTAATAAATTTAAAATTTRCAAATTTTAAATTTAAAATTAAAGTTTAAAATTTATGGTATACGAAATTGTATTGTTAAATGATAATGTTATCAGACTTTTTATATCAAATTTTCTTCTCAATAGAACGGACTTTAGTCTGATAATTTTATAACATACAGGATAAAGTAATAATGTCACAGCGAGTATATCCAAGTGCTTTTCCGTGGCGATCAAGATGAAATTTATGAAACTGGCGGCCGACCGCATTGACCTGTTTCCCCATTTCGAGAAGTCTTGAACTTTATATATTTGCGCTGCCAGTTCTGCGGCCGGGGTTCTCGCGATAGGACAGGGTACAAAGCCGAAGTCCTAACCGAAGCGTAGAGGACTTCGTGGTCGGGCCATAAACATCAAGACAACATGTCCCGAGGGAGCGGGCGAAATTACCACGTATGGACTGTGTCGGAAAAATACTTGTACTACTTGCTTTTCGAAAATACGCATGCGTATTTTCATAATATTTCCGATATCTTTACTTTTTGTCGAATATTATTCGCGATTGTCAAACTGGAAAACTAAAAAGATTCTTACTAAATTATATTCTTACTAAATTAATATTTAAATATTTAAATTTAAATATTTAAAATATTTTTCTTGTTTATATTATATTCGCAATAATAATATTTTAAGAGTTTAATAGCCTATTTAAGTCATGAATGATGTAATATATTAGATATTATACTTTGAATTTTGTTATTTCAATCATATTCTAAGAACATGAATATTTTATTAATAGAGAGTAGAGAATAAATTATATATATATAGATTTGATATAATTAGCGGATATGTCATGCATGTATCTATTTTAATATTTCATTCATTAAGACAGCACGTGCTTAAGCTTACATATATCATAGAATACCATTCTAATTAGCATGTTAATTGTTAATATCAGATACGATTCTCACCATTATTTCAAGAGAGAACATACAAATATTTCTGCCATTTTTGATATTACACTATAAATTTCGAAATTTATATCATTTATTATGTATTATACTACAAATACGAAATTTCATTAGCCAATATACTGCAAACTCTCTGAATATATATTCCGAACATGAAATATTTCAAATATTTCAAATATTTTAATCATAAGCGTATTTTGTTCACAAACTTCGTCTAGCATAGTTATCGCTTTATATTTATATTCTTTTTATTATTATTCAAAAATTATTTAAAAATCACTAATGCAAATATTTCCTTTATTCAATAATTAATTTATTCTTAATATAAATATTCGCGATATAAAAGAATTACAATACAAATCCAATATTCAAAGATAAGAATTCAAAAATATTCAAAAGATACATACTTATTTTAGTTTTAAAAAAGATAGATACTTATTTTAATTTATTTTAATTATTTTAAAGCTTGACGCTTGCCTTGTAGAAAATATAACTTGTGTAAAAATAAATCCGCGTTCAATTAGTTACAATTCAATTACAATCAACTCCGTGAAACATCTGAAGTCTCCAAAATCGTAGAACATTAAAATGTTTCCCCGCTCAAAGTGAGGATGTAATTATTAATTTCAGTCCACGACTTAAGGACATAAATATCGCGCAGTCTCGGATGTTGCATTCGGTGTATGGTCAGACGCGCACAAACTTGATAGCGAATCAAATGTACGAAATATCAAATAACGGGTCGTCGGGCACGACGACATACGACCAGGATTTTACGTGCATGTTCGTGGAAATTGTGTCTCTCTACCGTCTCCAAGGATGGTGCTGAACCAGGCTGGAAAATGGAAAAGAGAGAGAGAGAGAAACTAGAGAGTCGCACAAGAGTTTGCTGCATTGCTGCGCATACTAGTATGCATATACGCCACAAACATTCCTCGCAGGCATCTACCGGACCGGGACGGTGTCGTGTCTGGCGAGGAAAACGGCGAAATCACCCGGAAGCTAGCGGCGGTCCGTTATGGCCGCGTTATGCCGGAATATCGCGTTATAAACTTCCGTGAGAGGCGTCTCAGCTCGTGTGTGTCCGTCGCTCTCTGCGCGCCCGAGATAATGATCCGCTCTTTCCCTCTCTCTATCGCGTTATTCGCACTTCGAGGACCGCTGCCGGCTCGCATGCTCGAGTTACAACTTCGTGAAATCGGTACCAAGCCACACCGCATGCTGTTGCCCCCACCTTCTCATCTGTGTATAATATCGTTGAGAATGCCAGTAGATTCGGATGTGAATTGGCAGCGCTTTAATCTCGCTGAAGTGTTCGATGTAACAATGTAGACAGTATTCCCGACTTGTAAAAGTGCTCAATGTAAAATATTAGGCAATAATCGAAGACGATGTAAAAAAAAAGAAATAACTAACAATTATTGAATATTCTTGATATTATTTTTTTTATAGCCAGCGTGGAAAAAATAATGATTTCTTCCATGGAAATCATTATTTCTTCCAAAGAAAAAAATAACGATCTAATAATGTAAAATTAAACTAATAACTTGAGTTGTTAACTGAAATGACGTTCGCATCTAAAGCCTCGTGATACTTTTGGATCCACGAAAGATCTCTAACGAGCAAGTAAACCCAGTTGCTAGTAGT
Source organism: Cephalotes varians (assembly GCA_037157785.1). NCBI lineage: Eukaryota > Metazoa > Arthropoda > Insecta > Hymenoptera > Formicidae > Cephalotes > Cephalotes varians. Next base: position 1,660,398 of record JANQDE010000022.1, read on the forward strand.
CGGTGAAATTCGAAATCGTCACGTCTCCGGGCACCGATAAAACGATAAACGGTAGTACGAGTACGATTTTATGGCGGAATTGGCATTTTATATTACTGGCATGAGAACGGTGCGCATTCACGTCGTCCTTTTACGACGAATAAACTGTAAACGCTGCATCCGCATAGTGGCTCAAGTTATCAATCGAATTGGCGGTTTGAGAACGAGAGCGAAAAATCGAACAATCTGTAAAACGAAGAGAGGTATGAAACTGACGTATTCGAGAATGTCCATCGCTCATATACCGTCAGTTACCCGAATTCATTCGTTTATTGTCTCGAATCTCTCGCGTCAATCGCGAAAATCATTTTCACAATTTTATGTTGTGAATAAAATAAAATTCATTTATTAAAGCTGAAAGTAGAGCAAAACAACTATTTTATTGGAAAAGAATTTGTTTTACAACTTGCGTCGTTAATACCGAAAAGTAATGCTGAAAGCATTTTGATAAATTCAAATGGATGTAAATAGCAATATCAAAGATGAGAAGAAGAGAGCTACAAATTAAAAATTAAAATTTAAAATTTAAAATTCTATTGAGATATAATAATGTGTAACAATACTATTATATATTTGTAAGAGAACTTCGAAATATCGTAAAAGCACATTTGGAAGCGAACATACATGCAATTTGCAGTTCTGTTTACAAATGGAAAGAATGGAAGAAGCCTCGACAAACGAATAATCTATTTTTCAAATGTTTTCGTGATGATGTTATATCCGCTGACGTCGAATCTCGCAGCAATAAATCCGTCGCGATTATCGATTATGATTTCCGAATTAGACATTTTCATTATAAATTTGATATATAAATGATAATGAGATATACATTTGAATCGAAAATGATTTATGGATCGAATTTCGACAAAGGATGAAATATATCTTATTCTTCTTGCAAGAAGGGGCTTAACACAAAAGACCGCGCCATTTCAAAACTTTGCAAACAATTAAAATTGATTATGAAGAATATTTAAATACATTCTTATTATATTGAAATTTTACAAGTATAATTAACATTAATTTTCTTCACGATTAATATTATAATATTAATCTCTTTAAAATATCATTAATCTTTCTTATTATAAAATAAAAGCGTTTCTTTCTGCAATGTTGTTAGTACTATATTTTATATTCTTAATTTATTTGCGCAACAAACGATTGGGAATCACTTATCCTTATTTATATTTTTATAATTTTGCGAATGAAATATTTGTCGAACGATATAAACTTCAGAATTAATATTTTTCGTATATAAATCATCTTTTTTATTTACTTTATAAAAAGCTTTTAAACTCCAAGCTTCAAATCAAGCCAACGTGTTTTATTGCAAATTTTACTTTAAATTGAGACATGTAATAGAAGTTTTAAATTGAGGTACTAACACATAAATACGGGACATATTGTATAAATGTGTGAGTGATGTGTGTCAAAGACGTAAAAAGAAATTAAAATTAATTATATTCCGCTCAATTAAATCTCTGAAAACTGCGGAAGCACAATACCGTCGTGATATCACATCGAATATATTTCGGTCTTTCTCGTCAATAAGAGCGTGCTTCGACTTTTGCACAAAGAACCGAACAGTGCTGAAATCGTTAAACTGAAATTTTATGGCCGATGGAGTGGCAGGTATCCTCTTAATACACTCGCTGACGAAGTCGCGCAAATCCGATCTACAATGGAAGGGATGAAAATACTGAATCGCTCGCATTCGCGTCGAATGCCGGTTCCGAAATTGGCAACAGGCAGCGGCGCGAGGGTGCGACTTTGGCAGATTGCGAGGTGGCGCGGGATGACTCTGGACCAGCGAGCGGAGCTTACCGAATTATTGTTTGGTAAATCCGTAATATATATAGATTCTCTATTAAATGGATTCGTACGCCTCCCCCTGTTATCGTTTCTCCCCTTTCTTCATCTTCGTCTCGTTCCAACCCGTTTCTCATCGCGCGGCAATAATGCCGGAATGATTGGCCTTCGTCGTCTGGTTTCATAGAGATGACGAGCATTTACTACTAACAATGTGCAATGTTCTATCGGCAACCTGCAACTGGTCCGTGGACTTACACCCAGCGCTCGCTTTCCTAACTCCGATTCCTAATAGTTACATCAGACAACGTGCGGGGCATCGCTCATCCGCGCATATATTACGCATGAAGATGATATAACGATCCCGAGAACGTATTAAATATCCGCAGTCCAAAAACCTATCAAATAATCCAAACTTTCGGAATGTCGGTACTTAACTTCTTGAGGAAAAATTTATTTCGTGACACGCGAATAAGTACATACTTGTGCAAACATTACGTATTAGAAAAGTTTAATAATTGATTAAGAGATTTTTAGAATAAAATGTTCTTCAGTGAAAAAAGCTTTTTTCATTAAAACTATTGAAATAGCTTATTGTTTCAAAGAGAAAAGAAAGCTAGATACAAAATTATCGTTGTAATATAAAAATATAATAGATTATAGGTATAGTCTTAGATGTCTTTCTGGAATAACAAAATTATTCCAGAAAGACCTATAACTTAATTTATATAAATATAATATAAAAAGATTATTTTTATATTTATATATACGAAAAGAACAGTTTTACTAAAATATTTAAAAATTTAGCGAGATACAGGTCTGAAAATAATTGTATTAGACTTCATAATAATTCTGTAGGAAATTCTGTAGGCTCAAGCTAGTTGCTAGAATGTCAAAACTTTTTACAACGCTCGAGCGTCCTACGTAATTATTTTGAGAATCCAACAAAATTATTTTGTTGTCTGTCAGATCTAGCAAACTTTTTTAGATACTTCATCAAAATTTTTCTTTCCGCATTACTATTTGAAAAATGCACTTATATATTACATGTATAAAATTCTAAATAAAATTCCGCCTCTTAATTCTGTAAACTTCAATCGAATTAATTATTATTTAATCAATTAATTAAGTTTAGACACATTTTTGTGTTCGTGCATTTAATTCATATAAGTATTCTTTATAAGTGCTTCAGGTGAAACAGCATATAAAACTTCATTAAGTCCGAACCAAGACCACTAGTCGATTATTCTCGCGGGACTTTTCCGAGCCTCGAGTCCATCGTGCGCGGTATTACCGCGGATTTTATCTCGCTCGGTCCCACTATAAATCTCCGAATAACCAAGGGTGTTACACTCAAACGCAGTAGTACCGGCGAAAGAGCAGCCGCGAACACGTGAGGGTACGCGAGCGGGAAGGGAAGGGTGCATCAAGCGCTCCTCCGGAAATGAATATAACGAACTCAATTAAAATCTGGAGTGGACACTGGAGAGCGGCGTAAAAACTCTTCGCCGGAGGACTCTTGCCGCGTCACAAATGTCGCCGGACAAATCGAGCCGGAAGGAAGGTCGAAAAAATTTGGTGCGTTCGACGAATAATTTCAGTGCGAAACGGAGCTCTCTCTCTCTCTCTCTCTTTCTTTCTCGTTTGATTCGCGCCGATCAGAATCAGGAAGACGCGGTACAAAAAATTACTTATCTTTCTTTACCAGGCCACTCGGTCTGTACTCATAATTTTTACTTTCAATCGAAAGTTTGAGAACAAATTTTGTATATAATAGAAAGTTTTAATAAAACAAAAACGTTTATAAAATTTGTTTCCCCAGCGATTTTCTCGACACAATATCCCGAATGATCGAGTTAACGAACGTATCTCCGTCCGCTTTTTAGTAGTAGACAACAGAAGCGTTCTCTCAGCATTTCTTAGAGACGGACGCTTCCCTTCTTTCTATTTTTGAAAAGAAAGGTTTATCTTTCTCTTTCGTCCTCCGTCATCGTAGTGCACTTACTTAGCACGAGCGACCAATCCACCGAATAACTGGTCTTTCAGTCGAGTGCCACCGTAGAAAAGCTCAACGTAGGATCTGACCCTTCTCGGCAATCGCTGAGCTTAGGCGACCCGTTTTCTTGTGTAGTTCTTTACAGTAGTATCCACACGTATCTACGAATTCGTTACATGCTCGAATAGAAGTCGAATAAATTTCACCAATGTGACTAATCAAAATTACTTGACAAACTCGATTGATACAATTAATACAATCAGTTAATACAATTAGTTAACAATACAATTCAGTTTAATTATATTTTTAAAAAATATTTTAATTATACTTTTTTTTAATATAATTAAATTGAATTGTATTATTAACTAATTGTATTAACTGATTGTATTAATTGTATTAATCAATTTTGTCAAGTAATTTTGTCACATTGGTGAAATTTATTTCTATTCTATTCTTCTATTTTTCTTCTATTTTTTAAATTTTAAATTATATATTTTAATTATATTTTAATTGTTTTAATTTTTTAATTATATTTTTAAAAAATTTAATACAAGCAAAATTCCAGTTTGTTCAAAATTAGTTGAGCTTTAATTATAGAAACTCAGTCTTTGTTGATCAGTATATTTCTATTACAATTTCAAACAATAAATAATATTTATTATTTTATAACTATTAATTTTTTTAAAGCGTTTCAAATAATTATAAAATTATTTATTATCGTTCGTATATAAAATTTCAAAAAGATCATATTAAAACTTATGAATTTTATTATATGAAAGAAAGATTAAGAAATAAAAAGCTTAGGAATTAAAGAACCTAAGAAGATTCTATGAGAGTTATTGCAAATTAAGTAATCGTATATTACTTTGAGTCTATCGACATTATGTGTAATGAATCTTGTTTTTTGTTGACTAGATTTGCCGTCTGTAGCAATATTCGATTCGAAGACTAGTTCGCTAGATTGACCACTTTTGATAAGTTAGTGCCTGCGAACGATCGCGCAGAAATCGTAGGAATTCTAAGGGAAAGAAAGATGAACGTTTTCTTCCTCGAATGAACGAGCGCGCCGATAAAATCTTCGACAATCTCTTCACAGACTTACGGCAAATTCTCTTTCAACCATAAAGAAAAACGTACTCTCCGATACGCTACGTGATACTTATCCGTATGACGCGCGTTTAAGTTATTAAATTAAATTAGTAAGTAAAAAAGAAACATCGTTAAATTTTTATGTACAATTTCTCGTTTTAGAATAGAAGAGAACTTTAGAAAGAGAATTTTAGAACGCTTTAGATAGAGAGCATATTTTAAAATAGGACACACAGGAGTTTCCCGACCACTGAAATGAACTGAAAACGGCATTGATGTAACTGTTGTGTCACAAACATCACCACGACAACTGTAGTCGCTGTCCGTGCAAAACGCGTTAATTATCCTACGTGTCGTATTTTAGCGTGCTACTATACGAGAGCAACGAAATTGCACTAAACTTATACATACATATTCATTCGACTAACGTCCCTGCATTGCGCTTGTAAACCGCGGGAGAGACAACCGTGCTACGTCTTCGCAATACATGAAATTCACTCGAGAAAAATATCTGAAGCGCGACATTCTGCTCTAAATATTGCGCGCTGCAGAGTTCCGTGAAACGGAATTCGTTACCTGTGTTCGGTTGCAGTTTTTCATAAACTAACGCCGCTGGCGTAACAGACAACGCGTGTTACTTTCTCAAGATGGTAATAAAAAGCAACGCTCTGTATTTGCCCGCGTGCCACTTTTACACACCCCTGAAAATACATTCAAGAACACCCCATCGCAAACATTGCTCGAATACTTTGAGCTACGTGACCACTATAAACTGCAAGTCGGAACACCTGTGAAAAACAGCCTCACGCTTGGCGGATCATTTTTATGGCGGGCGGTACATTCCCCTGTGTAAATTTATCGAACATGGCATTCATGAGTGTTTAAGTGCGCGCTCGTCCGCGATTATTTTCGAAAAGCTACAAATTTTGTTCTGCGTTTAACGAATAAATATTTGTGTGACATAATTTTGATTCATGACAGAGAGCTTAATAATTTCTTTCTTCACTACCTAATTAGTTTCTCTCGACCTAAATTTTATCGTTTTTTTTATTTAGCTTATTTTCGAAAACAGCTACAAATTTTGTTCTACGTTTAACGAATAAATATTCGTGTGACATAATTTTTATTCCAATTTGTAGTTCATGACAGAGAACTTAATCATTTTTTTTCTTTTAATCAGTTTCTCTCGACCTAAATTTTATCGTTTTTTTTTTGGTTTTTTTATTTAGTTAAGAGAATTGCTTGTTTTATAATATATCTGCATATATGTTTGCGCAAGCACGTAAGCACGAGCCGGCTTAAGTAAGAACGTAAAGTTAAATTAAGTGACACACACTCGGAAAATTGCATGCAGTTGCGAGAACCGAGAGAGAGAAGTAATTCGGAAGAAGCAGGCGCGTTCCTGAAAAAAATCTCAGAATTTCATGCCGGCGCGTGTGACAGCGACGCCGGAATACTTGAGGACGTTTAATCCCCGTCTGCCATCGTGTTTCATATGGATTAAGTCGCGCTTTTATCCCGAGGATGTATAATTCTCATAATCCAACTAAAATTCAGAGAGAAAAATTTTCGTATTAAACATTGCCGGCAAGCCGATTTTTTTCCTCCTTCCGCGTCTTTGGAACAAACATCGAGCGGAAAAGATGGATCAGGAGGTAACGAAAAATTCAGAAAGCGAGTAATGGAAGTAGTGCATTAACGATAAAATATCAGTGACGTGGGATAAGATATCGTTGTCAAAATCCCGCTTTATAATACGATTGAAAACTTCATTCTGCAGATTGCGATCCATCACGCTATTATTCGTAAGACTACCACATGATGCTTTGATCCACCGGCATCCTCCATTTTTGATACTTACGTGAGAACCTCATTTTTCCACGGATGACGATATGTCTGCCCCTTTCTATTTTCGCGTGGCATCACAATTTGGAAAAGAGTAATTGGATAAATCAACATAAAGAAAATTCATTCTGTCGATATAAATTCAATAATTCCTTTGCAAAGAGAGTCAGATTTTAACAAAATCTTAACGGGAGATTACAATCATTGGTGAAAATATGTCAGTTAAAAATTTTTTGATTGAAGGCCGATTGAAGAATTACCTATGTTATCTAGTTGCGACAATCGAATAGAAAAGAAAAAAAGAGAGAGGATAAATAACAATGAGCAGATTGTTAAAACGTAAACCGGTGGAAAGTCATTCTTTAAATAGCTCATTTACATTTGGCTTAAAGATAAAAGGAACGACATATCGGTTCTTCTTTCCTCTATTTCTGCCTTTCCCCTATTTCTCCCTTTCCCCATTGTCTTGATACACCTCTTAAGGCAAAGAACCAATCTACTGAGCAACTGGTCCTTCAAGCAAGTATCACTGAAGGGATCTGAGAAAAGCTAACTCCTTCCGGTGATGAGAAAGCTTAGGTGCGCCACGGATCTTTTCCTTTTTCTCTTTCTCTTTCTCCCTTTTATTCCTCTCTCTAAAACGTTCATCTCATTTCGAATTGTTGGATCTTGGATCCTAGATATATCTCGAAAGCCATGTAACCAAGATGAGAAAGTGTAGAATGAGAAAATAAAAATCGGAAGTGTGAGTATTTGCGATCTGAAAGAAATAAAATGTGCTAGCCGATTGTCAGTTAAATATTTAGTCATGGTTAACACCAAAATCGTTTTCCAATGAAAATTTCATATCACATTTCGATTAAATCGGATATATATTTAATCTAAATGTAATATAATTGATATTTTTGTTCCCGCGATGAATTTAATCTCTTTATTGTCATTATTTCGATGATAGCTTTTAAAAGCTTCAAATTAATCTCAGCTTTCGCGCGATACATATTGACACTGTTAAAAATTCATATTTATATCGCACTTATTTATTTAGCATTAAATTTGATAAAAATGATTAAAAACGTTTAATGTTATTTAACAGTAAAAAACAGAAAAAACGGCAGTTAAAAAAGCATACATATATTTTTAAATTTCTTTTATCTAACATTTTGAAGTGATATAGTATAATGACATTAATGACTACTGGAATTATAATTGTAAACATAAGATGAAAATATAAAGTAATTAAAATATATTTTCTAAAATAAGAATTTTTTTTATCTCCTTCTAACTTAATCTCCGTCTTAAATATAAGTGAAAGCTCAGAGTATTTTTTAAGTTTTTTTTTAAATAATAACGTTTACATCTAACGTTTTACATCTTGTATTCTTTAAGATTTTCATATTTCATGTGTTCAAAAGTTACATAGCTATATAATTTTTAGTGCTTCAAATGTTAAATGCATTGATGTTCGATTCTATTATAACTGAAGAGAACGTTGAAAATATAATAAAGAACTATGAGCTTCTGTTATATTTAAAGCAAAAACCAAATTACTACGATACAATCATACAGTACTACGATACAGTAATTTACAATCTTTCAGAGTCATAATTAAAAATTCCAAAAGTTGAATATAACATTATATCTTTAAATTGGATGCAAAAATGATTTAAAGCCATTAACAATTGACAGTTCTTGAAAGCGATAATAACTAATTCCTAAAAATGTTCTGAAATCGTATCATCGAATAATTTACTCGGCAATCAATTTCGTCAAGCATATGTTACCTATGTTGTAGAGTTTATCATTTTTAAAACTTGCAATCTTGTAGATAAGCACAAAAATAAACAAAATAAAATTTCTTTCATACCGGATCGCTTGATATTTTAATCAACCTCTTCCACGCTGCATCAGTCAAGGACTCGGTGGATGCTGGCTAAATTAAACGCGTTTAGTGGTTCCTCGGCTTCTGTTAATATTAGTACTAAAAAAGAGGAATATACGATAAAATCGAGAGAGGCCAAGCAACGTGAAATATTAACAACGCAGGATATTAACGAAATAATTTCCCGTTTCGCAAATATGCGATTAATATTAATTAATGTAACTGTTTCTCGCGCATCTTCTTCCAAAAATACGCCGAGTTTAATTCGCTAAGCGCTCCGTATAATTGATCGCTGGCAAAGTAAGGGCTTTTATGCGCGATATACCCGGTGCCTCGCACAGTCGAGTTTCACTGCAAAGCAACGAGAGAAAATCAGATCGGCTTTCGTTTACGTCCGTTGATTATTTCGCATTTCGATGAACCATCGTCGCGCATTTAATTAATCCGATTACAGGCGAAATTATTCTCGATATTCTCACTTGCAACTTGGTCGCAACGTTAATCCACGAACTTTAATAAATAACAATTCTGTTGCGTCGTCGTCTTAAATCTATTCGATTAAAGACATTAATACGAAAATAATCAATTTTCAAAATTGATCAAAGGGTTAATGCACGCATAATATGTTTTATTCTAAACTATTATATTAAAAACGTAGTAGTAAACGCGTCAATTATAAAAAACTGCTAAGTAGGCCATACAACAAAATCTAATTCTTATAAATAAGATACAAATCCAAGTTCAAATTTTAACTGAGACAATATTGTATTAATTATTCAATAATTTTTTAAAATAAATTTATAAAATGTTATTATCAATTTAACAATTTAATATTGCAGCTTTGGCATAAAATTGTTTCAAAAAGTCTACAGTAATCGGTACATAATTCAGCGCGACTAAACATAAAAGCAGAATTTTATAAAAATTTATTAAATATAGTAAAATATTTATAAAAATTCACAAAAAATTATTATTTGACACAAGAGTTTGCTTGAACGAAAATGTCAATATTTATTTATTTTGTAAAATATATGATCTATTATTCGTTATAATTTTTAATGTTATACCTGATTTATCCTCCAATTTCATCCGCTTTTCGTTAACAGTTGCACAAAACGAGCACGTTTTAATACTGATTCACGAATAAAAATCGTTGTTGCATGTTAATCACGGCGTCGCGAAGATCGTCCTGGAAAAGAACAACGTCAGATGCTCGCCGTAGATCGTATAATTTTTTATTCCCGACAGTTGAAAGCGATGCTTAACCATCCGGAGCACTCGAAGTAAAACCGCGAATGCTCTTCACATAAGCGTACCGTTCAACGTCGACTAGCGATTCTCCAACGAAGAAAATAGCAGATGGTCATACTGGAAATATCACTGTGGCCTATGACGCGTATCTACGTCGTATATAATCGAGCAAACTGTCTCTCGTTCGTCCTCGTTAAGATCATTCGCAATGACGGTACTTTATGTAAGAACCTTTATTGAGGAGATTAATCTTTATTGAGACGATCTTTGACTCGAAAATGGCGACGAAGAAAATAAGCGCGTAATAGAATAATAACTTAAGAAGAAACACGAGAAGAAGAAATAGAAAGATAGATAACGATAATCCTTTACGCGCGATATTACGGCACGATGCTTTCAGTAGAAGAATATGCGCGATAGAAATATGTAAGGCTGCTTAACTTATAAAATTATGATACATTACGATTCGTGAAAAACCTGCTAGCTTAATACAGGTGTGATAAAAAATAGCACCTCTATTATATTAGATAACCGCAACAAAATTAGGACAAGATATCGTATCCTTGATTTTTCGCAATTTTTATCATTTACCCCGATCTCCCTTCAGTGTAAAATTCTCTTAACAAAACATCAATATGTCTCATGCAGATGTATTCAACCATATTATCATAAAATAACTGTATGATAATGTTATGGACGGTGAGTTCGCAGTTATCCCGCCGCGGACAAATAAATTCGCCGCGCTACGTGATCGTCTTGCCAATGCCGCGATCGATAGCTCGTCGCCAGTTACGTGCGGTTTTCGACTCTGCTCCTGTTGTAACGACGATGCCCAGTCGGGGACGAATAACGTACCACTGATTAACACGCTCACGCCCCGTTGAGCAAAATGCGCTCCGGGGGTAAATGTGAAAAGAGAAACTGTAACGGGAGGGCGGACAAATCTTGTTTAGAAGAGAAACACGAAACGCTCGCGAAGACGTTCCAAAGATACATCAGCGTACGATTCAATGCTTCAATCATTATTAAAGACGTTACATCATTTACTCTCGTTGCAGTATTATTCATGCAGTGTGTAGTTAAACATTTTGCAACTAAAGAAAGATTTTGTGAGAGATTTAAGTTGTTGTTTACAAATTTTATTAAATAGGTGACAGTTAGATTTTCATCGTCATTGATTAATTAATCTTTTATTTGCGGTAGATAATACAGAAGCATGAGGGGTATGTTATCTACTTAACGTTTTTTCCACGTCAGTACGTGACCATTTCGCGAAGAACCAAGTTTATAATCTCCTCGTTGAAGTTCCACTCACGAAAGCGGCGACTCATTTTCAACGTCAACGTTATATTCCGCGTCTGATTTTTCTTGGAAATCCGATATTAACTTATAAATCGGTCACGCGGTCGGCGCACGATGTGAGAGCGTAATTTCGTGTAGAAGATTGATAATGTACAAATGAGTTCGTTGTGACGGGAAGAATAGCAGTAATTGAAAAATAGTAAAATAATGATCGCGATTTCTCTTTTGGACACGGCCATTTATATACATAAATATATTGTGAGACAATTCTAAAATACTCAATGATTTATATATCGGTAATGGTCTCTTTCTTTCTCTCTCTCTCTTTCTCTTTCTCTCTCTTTCTCTTCGTATGAGATACATGTATGTAAATCTATTATTGGAAGCAAATAACAAATTTCATGTTATCAAGATTATCAAATAAAGACTGTTTTCATATTCTTACATCAACGTTTCTTGAAACACGGATTTATTTTCCGTGATTTACATCTTTTATTAATACTTTCACACACAAGACTCATATTCTAAAATACTCAGGTCGTTTTTAACTAACTTACTTAGTTTCCATTATTCACACACGCACACGTTACGGTTTAATATAGTAATGCACATCCATGCGTGTAACGCAATATGCAAGAGAGACGAGATATTAGTGCGTAGGTACATATGTCTGAACGTATTACCATCATGAGGGTGAGATCTCGGTATGATTCGTTGATTTACCATTTTGATCGACGAGGTGCACTGGAGCGCTCCTCCGGATTATGAACTGTGCCGTGCAATATGGTAGCTGAAAGCTGCTTAACACGTTACCGCAAATTATTATTGACCATTTTATATATTATTCGTGTACGGAAAGAGCGCTGGTTTTGACAATTTCTGCGTGGCAAATATTTCACATATACCTCATCCTTTCTAATTATTTTTCATATTAACGCTTGTACCACTACACATTATATTTGTTACGAATTACATTACATTAATAGTGTAGGACACGAAATTAATTTTGTTCTTCAACGGGATAAAAAAAATTTTTTCTTCGCCTTTCTCCCATTTTAGTCACTCAACAAATAATTTTTTTGATCGCTTATCATTTAATTTCTAACGAATCAATAACATACGAATCAAAACATTGAAAATAAGTTGTAATTTATTCCGCCCATCTCGCCGGATGATTTTCCCGCACTCACGGGGAGCGCATTCGGCGAATTCAGTAGCTTCAGCAAATTGTTATTATTATCGTTCAAGTTTTCAGGATCGCAATGGTAAAACCCTGCAGACGAACGCCGACGATTCTCCGCGGCCCACTAATGGCACTACTGCGGAAACTGCGGCCGACGCGATTCCGCACGATAAAATGCACACGCGGGAAACCCGTGGCGAGAACACTTCGTACGCCGAATTTACCGAGCTCGAATGATTAAGATGTGGGAAAGGCCTTTTCGTCTGGCTGTATAATAATTATAACAACAATTGCAGATCTTGAATAGAAATTGAAAAACTAACATCTTTCAAAGGTTAATATCAACTTTCTTATGTTTAAATAATTAAAAAAGCAACATAAGAATCATTTATATATACGAATGTTTTAAAATAAATAACTAACAACATTTTCGCAACATTATTAAAAAATAGTAAAAGAATCATTACTTCTCTCTCTCTCTCTCTCTCTCTCTCTCTCTCTCTCTCTCTCTCTCTCTCTCTCTCTCTCTCTCTCTCTCTCTCTCTCTCTCTCTCTCTCTCTCTCTCAAATGCCTATTTGAGAAAAATTATTACATAAAAAATATATGTAATATTAATTATGTCATAAATAATAATAGTTTATAATATCAACTTTAATCAACCTCCGTCAAGCTCTTAATCCAATCAGTGCATTTAACGCAAAATTAAGGTAGCGATGCAATTGCGAACAATTGCCTTCGCATTTCGAAACGCAGCATGACGTCCTCCCAATTTGATACTCGTTGTATTACACGTAATCATCGTCGCGTACAACGGCAGGCTGGTATTCAAAGCCGCTAACAGAACCGTGATATCACATTTGCATGGCACGAAATAGTAGGTAAATGTCAAGGAGGCGAATGAAAAGATCAATGTAATATTAGCATTAGGAGAGAAATAGAGAAACTTACATTTGTCCTAATTATATAACATATTTATGTATTCAATTTTCGTTATATTATATTTTTACAGGAAAATAGTATCTATAATTTTTAAGTGAAAAGACACATCTATATGGAACTCTATACATTGTTTTGATGTTTTCTAGAAATTTGTATTATTCATCGTCGTTATTCCTGGCAATTAATTCGAATATCAAGCGTTTCTTACTTCAAATCATGAAATTCTAGTACATCGAAGGCGGACAAATGCGTCGTAATTTATGGTCGTTCGACAAACTTATCGGGGCCCGTTAGGATGGCACTTCGCGGCTTGCTAATAGCACTTTTAGGGAAACCGCAGCGACGATTTTGCGCGATAGAATATATTCGCGCAGTAAAACGATCGACCGTTCCCGTCGCCGTCGTTCGCTCGGCAGTGCAACGGGAATTCAGGGGCTCACGCTCTCTGCGCTGTTCTCTCTCTCGTAGATTCAGCAGCTTCACAAATGCGTGCAATTCGCTCAAAGGCAGGCTTACTGCGTTGCACTCGGAATAATGCGTCTGTGCGACGAGCGAAAAATACTTAATTGGAATACAATCACGGTAATGGATAAAAGAACAAACTGATCGCAATAATCTATATGGCACTTTCAAATAATTATCTCATAAAACTATTCGTCATGCATTTTTATAAATTTTAAAATTAATGTCATAAAAATATCATATACGGATTATAATTATACTTCGGGATAGAGATCTCAATTAACGTAAGCGAATAAATCGGAATAGACATTACCGTTATCCTTTTGCAGACAGTTTTTCAAAGATATTTTTAGATCATCGATTTCACATTTCTCGAGTTTCGAGTTTATTTCGAGGAAAGGAAATTTGATTAGCGCACGATTAGAATAGACAAACGATGTCTATATGTATTATCGGCATTCCGATGAGAACCGATTGCACCGTCGGCATTCGATCGGTACAAACGATTACGCGGGATACATTAGATTGTAGCTATTCACTTCCGCCCGCATTTTGATGCCATCCGCCGACGAGATCGGCCGCGATGTAGCTCCATTAAATCCTATTGGCGCAGTGGCGCTCGAATTTTCATTCGACATTCAAATTGCCAGACTCGACACGCAAAATTAGCCGCATTACGCGGGTCAATCACACCGCTATTTTGATAGTCACTGGATTAACGAAACTCAAACCGCCGAGGGTATCATGATACCCCCACGAACTGCACGAAATAGCGCGTTCAGTTACTAATGTGATGGCTCTCGAATTGATAATCATCGGTGATCCTCAAGCGCGCCATGAATAGAGGTCACCGTAATTATGACAGCGAATTAAATGCAGCGGCATAATATTTTCCAGATAATAAAGTCACTCTGCCATCATATAATTTAATCAATGATTATTACATGATAATTCTGAATCGCGTAAAATTAATTAATATATATTGCCTATTAATCTAGCTAGATAAAGAGATACGCGTTTCATCTATTTGTGAATTTAACACGATTTCCCGTATTATTCAATTTGTAAAATTCTGACAAATTACATCGACCCGGTCGCAGAATTTCTCCATCGCGGAGCAGAGTTACCATCTGCTCTATCACGATCTAACCCCGCTTTTACGGTACATTGAAAACAAGGTAAGACAGGACGAGATGCTGTCGGGGAAAGCAAGGCGAAGAACACACGCACGGGAGAACACAGAGAATGAGAGGCTGCGGATCTGTTCGTTTCATCAAAGGGCCGACATAGAAACGGCGCTAGCCGATTGCGCTGGGGCATTAGACGTTGCGCGTTGCGAAAGGAGATACCGGAAGGCAGGGTCGACGGAAGATAGATAGATCGGAAGGCAGAGAGACGGAACGTCAATAGAGCGCGAAGGACAGCCCCATTGGTTGATACCGGGGCACCGTATTTCCTTTACCGGAGGAAGCCCTGCGCGCGCTCTCAGAGATAGTATTATATGTGCGTGTGTCTATGTGTGCAGCGCGAGGAGGAAGGGTGAGTCTCGACCAGGTAATTAGAATTTCCCTAATGTACGCGATACGTCAAAATCCACGAATATACGAGCGACCGGCGTATATATCGCCATAAATCCGTGCGCTGGCAGGCAGTGAACTGGCGTCAATGGTGCTTCGACGGTGGCCAAGTGGAGAGAGAGATGACAAGAGACGAGGGAAGAGAAGGGATGTGAAGGGATGAATTTGCACGCGCGTGACCACGTGCTTGTACAGAAATTGATATCTAACAGTATGTGTGTATGTGTGTGCGAAGGCATATGCATATAAATCTATACTCTGCGCGGGACATCTCTCTTTGATGATTGGAATTTCAATCATCTTGATTGTCAAGCACAAAAAGACGATTTATGTGAAAATTATAATTATAATTAAAATGATATTCTAAATTTAATTTAAAAGTTTATGTTATATGACTTATGTCATGCAATTCTTTTTAATAATTTAGAAAACGAATGAGAAGAAAAGAAGACACTTAAAGGAGAGTGTTCGATAACTCGAYTGTTTTTTCTTAAAGAAAGAAAGATGATTCAAATTTCTCTCAACGTTCTCAGATTTGTTTTAACTTCAGAATAAAGGATTAGAACTTGAATTTCCATGCTGCGCACGTCTACGTGCGTTTACACGTACGCGAGCAAGAGTGAAGGTATTCAAGGATGGTTTCGAAGGAGCAAGGAAGCTGCCTCAAGATGTGCATCAACTGAGGAATTACAAACACGGATCTCGTTTTTATATATCTCATACAAATAACAAAAAATTTTAGAAGGTCGAGATTAATCTAAAAAGCAACATGATATTTATTATTATTTATATCGTCAACGTATCATGTAGATGAATCTATACGGATTTGAATGTATTACGCATAAAAAGTATAAAGATATAATAAGAGTGATTCGTATTCTCAATTTTCATTGAGCAAAACAATAAGTATCGGTACTTTATGTCAAGATATTCATTCGCTGAAATGTTTCCCAAAATGACAAAATTAACAAATATTCGAGGGGGCAATAGATATGAACAATTGTGGGTGTGTAATCTCCCAGATCCGAGGGACGGTGTCCTGGCCTGGTGCCCTATAACATCGAATGTATGCATATTCAGGACTTGTTATGTAGCCTGGCGATATGGCCACGGGCCGGTCGTGGCGGGCCACGTCGGAGATACTGGCGGATAGCTGGTGACGGACTGCCGGACGTCCGACCTGTTACCCCGCACAGGCTTCGCTGCCACCACCCCTGAAGGCTGTCGGCGTCTCTCTCTCTCTCTCTCTCTCTCTCTCTCTCTCTCTCTCTCTCTCTCTCTCTSTCTCTMYCTATCCATTGCTAGCCCGCAACTTCCTATCCTTCACGCGCGTCCGAAATCCACCGTAACGTTACACGACGGCTTCTCTCCTCTCCATCTCCGATTCGACTGTGATCAGCTCGGACGAATCTGCTGGATCCATCTGCTGGCCATCGCATTTGCCTACCTTTCCGCTCGGCAGCACAGAGACGGCAAACGTAGAATGGAATTGGTAGGCACCGATACTGTTGTAAGTATACGGTACGCGTATAAGGGTGCGCGTGACGCAATAGGATTGCCCGGATAATGTAAGTCTGCAAGGTAGATTAGTCGATTTGCAATAATAATTAATGCATTACCAATGGCGGCATTACATAATTGTGGACGCATAAAAAGTTTTATTCTTGCGCATTTATGAATAAAAATTAGAAGAGTATAAAGATATCGTTCCATCAATTCCTATCTGCACATCAAATAATATATATAATATATAATATAACTCTTATCTGAACTTTCATACAAAAAGCTTTATAAAATTCGACTACAGAAGATCATTTAAAATTCTATGATTCTTTGTTAATATTTCTATAAAATTCTCTATACTACATTTACTGAATATGACTTTGATTTTAAATTTGTCTAATAATTATTTTATTTAATAATTATCCTTCTCTCAGAATATTATTAAAACTCATGTAATATGAAAAAAAACAAACTCATTTCTCTCGAATATAAATCAAAATGAAAATACAATATCGAGATGTAACAAAGCTGTTCCTGTGTAATAAAACAATATTTGCAGATAAAATCAGGAAGTCAGAAAACAGCGATTTTATCATATTCATGATAGTAAAATTCTGACACGATTGGATCAATAGCCTCATTATTTTATCCCCGCGGCTCGATTCTTGTAGATAATGCTCGACGCGAGACTTGAATAACGAGATAAATCCAATCGATTCGTTCCACCCGCCTCAAGCAATGCGATCAGCATTTTTCTCATACTTCTTCCGCCTCCATCTCTTAAAAGAAGAATCTCCTAATTAGCACGCTTAAACGACATGCAGACAGAATTAATTTAAAAATCTGATACGCGCTTCCTGTTTCCAATTAGTTTTTATAAATAAATATATATATATATATATATATATCTGAAATAATTAATCAAACAATTAATATATTTCAAACATTAAAATGACATGTTTATTTCATATCGTATGTTCGTATTTCTCTAAATAGCTAGAAAAAACCGATAAAATTATTAACCATATTCTTACGGTATTTACTTTTTTTATTTATCTAGCGCTAAAGGTCGTTATTTAACTCCAAATCATAAACTTGTCTGATATAATAAGCTAATTCTAACAGAGAGTTAAAAAAAGACATTTAACACAAAATGTACAGTAAAAATATAAACTGCTTCCATGCTATCGACCTCAGAAACTATTACGTGTAACCATTTTGACGTAAAAATTATGATTTGATGATTTGAAAGGACGAAAATAGCCAAACAATTTTCATCGTTCCAACGTCGATCGGTTATCGTAGCAATAACTTACAGCAAGGTGCATTGGCTTGCATCCGCCGCAATATTTTAGAGATATTGCGCTACTAAAATCGATGAAGTTCAAGCTCAATTTGCACATTCTTAAAATAATTTCCTAAATTTCAAAGTGCCTCAATTTTTATTTCAAAGAATAAATAACAAGTGAAACGAGAAATTGATATACACGGACAGGCATTATTATTGCAATTGCGAATGTGCGATTTGTGTAAAAAGATAAACGTACATGATAGGATAATATTAAATTAGAGAAAATAAACTCGATTAAAAAATGATTAAAAGAAATCACGATTAAAGGAACGATTAAAAGAATTCTACTCGCGTTAGAACGGTGGTAAAAATAAATGTAAACATCAAACGATTGAGCTGTTCGAGCTTTAGCGAAATAAAAAGCAAATTTATCGACCGTGTTTGTTTGTTACAACTAGAAAATAACTAGAATACAAGGATAGTAGACGTACATGGATAGAATGTTCAAACAGATTGCTACACAGTAAAAAACATTTTGTATTTGTATTAAAAACGGTCCTTGTTAAAATTTTTGTGAATTTTTAACATATCCAAATGTTAATTTAACATAATGTGATTATGTTATTTGGATATTTTGTGTTAAATTGATATTTAATATTTCTTAGTGTAAAAAATAACATAATTTATGAGTAATTGAACAAATAACATAAAAATAATGTAATTTAAAAACATAAATTCTAAAGTAAATGAATGTTAATTTAACATATTATAAATGTTAATTTTACTGAAGAAATATGTTTCTACAAATTATTTCAAAATGTTATATTTTTGTATTAATTTTTACAATGTTTGTGTTACTTTCTAACATATTCATCTTATGTCAAATTAATATAATAATTTAAGTGGACCGTTTGGGACCGTTTGTGGACCATGTGAAATGTGTTAAATTAATACAAATTTTCTAACACTGTAGAATGTGTAACAGTATAAATTTTGTTACAGCGTTACTCTTGAGCTACTACAGCGCTACTCTGATTATGCTTGAGAGTCCTACATAATTATTTTGACAGTTCAACAAAATTATTTTTAGATTTGTATCTAGCTAAATTTTTAGATCGGCAAAACTGTTCTTTCCATGTATGATATAAATATTTTATTTATACGGCCTAGTTATTCATCCAAACTTCAAGCATGTGTAAATCGGACTTTATTGCCGTTCGAATTTTCACTCGGTAATGGCAAGCGCGTTGAATTAATTGCAGATACGCGAGCATTAATCATAAAAGCCGAAGTCAATCAGTGACGGTGGCGTATTATAATTTACGGGGGAGAACGGAGCACACCGCTCGTTATACCCGACGGACACATATCGCCGGATGCACAGTATGAAAATTCTACTCGTAGATAAATGGGACAGCCAATTCCACAATTGTAAATTAATTTCTAGTAATCTGCCGGCCATCGAGATGTATCGCGAAGTGCGAATAGCGACATATAAGACAATCTGGAACTAACACGAAATAACACGAGATAAAACAAATTAGTTATAAAATCTACGATAATTGCAAATAATTAATTCAAATAAATTTTATTGCAGAAGATTTATTGCTTGCAGTGCTGTTAAAAAATTATTTGTCTTCTATTAAAGACAGATTTGCCTTTTGTTTCGAATCAAGGTTAAACGTGAAGACTACGATCGTATCATTGAAACGTATCAGCCATTCATCTTTGATCGTTTCATGTTGGCGCGAGCACACGCGCGAGAAGAAACAAAATAAATTCCACACGCCATGGGAATTGACTCTGTACGAGGTGAGAAGGGCCATGCCGGGGCGCGAGGGCAAAGGGTTGAAACATTCGTAGCGCGTGAAATCCTCTGGAATCTCTGGAAGACATTGAAGATGTCGAGCACGTAGCTCGCTTCCTGATCATCGCCCCGAGGATGGAGCGAACGCTCGCAGCTCGGTCGCAGCGAGCACGATGGGGTATTCGTGATATATGAGAAATAACACGACGGAATCGCGTTATGGTTATCAAGAAAGTATTCCTTCGGGTTTGCAGAGCGCAATAACTCAACGAACGCGCGATAAAAGCCACTTGACTCTCTGCGACTCGAATTTACTCGTCGTTCTCTATCGTTTTCATTTTTTTGCGACAATGCATAATTTTATAAAAACATGTGGAATAATTAAAGCTCTTTTGCAAATTAAAGTAAAAAATGTATAATGTATATATACATAATCACAATGTTTACGTTATTAAACATAAAAGTCTAAATCATAAATCATAAAAGAAAAATTCTAAAATCACTGTTAATCGCTGTTCGCTGTTTGATCGCTTTTTTGTTTTTGTCGGAACGTGAATAAAACAATAGTTGTTTAAAAAAAAAACGGTCAATTCAGATGCGTTCAAAATTCGTTGTTCCGTTATAAATGTTGCTGTTGGCCGTTCTTGCGGATCTGATTTTCCATGCGAATTTTCCATCGCATTCTGCGGCAAAAATTTCATTCAATTTATCCAGGCCGCGGCACAAAGGACCCGCGAGCTTTCGGAAAAGCTCGTAAGATCACGCTGCAGCGCTTTTCTAATTTTTCAAAATCAGGGTACGGGCTGAAATAAAACGGCGTTTTAAAAGCTGCAAAATGGGAAAGGAGCGTGCTGATACGGAAATCGAGATCTGTAAACTATGTAACCGCAACGGGAGGGCGCATTGATTGCACCACAGCGTTGCGCTCCGGCCACGGGCCCAGGAGTAACGTTTCAATGAATAAAGTTAACCAATAAAGCATCGAATGCCGTTTCGCGAGAACGGAACCGCGAATACAACGCCAATCTCCTTCCCTCTCTTCCCTCTCCTCTCGCTCTTTCTCTCTCTCTCTTCAGTCTCTCTCTCTCTCTCTCTCTCTCTCTCTCCGCGATCTCCTCAGAGTTTGTTACATCTGGCTAAAATTAATCCGCTGAACCGACGCTTTAAAGTGGTGCCGAATTGGCCGAGAAGATTGAAGATGGAGGACGGTCGAGAGATCTTCAACAAACTTTACAGTTTGAGAGACAGTTTGCAAATCTCCGTGCGATATATTTGCGCGGACATTTCTTTTCTCTCGTTCAAATCAGATTGAAACAAATACCTTTATCAATAAACATCTGTGTTAAAAAATTATCGCAATAATTTTTAAAATTTTTTATCTGTAATCATATCTCGCAATTACAGTACTTATATTAATACTCATATAATAACTCTTTACATACAAGCTATATTTGTGTTTTCATTTTATTTTATTTTAGCAGATTCCTTTCAATCGAAACTTAAAATTTAAAGATGTTGCTATATCACTTTGATACTAACATTGCGATAGAAGAGTATTCTCTTTTAGCGAAAACTGCTGAACATTGGAAGGCCGCGAAAATGATCGACACGAGGGGGAGCGAAGCAAATTGCGTCGGAATGATGTTCAGGACGGTCAGATTGAATCGAAATCGCCTGCATGCGTGATACGTGAAACAAACGTAATAATAAACGCGGATACGTGCAAAAGGTTGCGTCCGCGATCCAACAAATTAGCTCGAAATTCAATTATACCCGACGTCGAGCATCGACGAAATTTGATCAATCGTATTTTCTTGTCGTTATAATTGCTATATTGTCGTAAACCGTTTTATTATCGTTGAAATTAAAATGTAATAGTTAACACACATATGTCAACTTAATTCCAGCAATAATAAAAGTACACACAACAGATGTGTTGTACGATATTCTTATTTAATCTTTCATGATTCATTTTTCTTGTCATTTTTCTAGTTTGCACAACGTTATCATTGAAAAATAATTCCCTATCTGACCTCGATTATTTATTCGTATCATAGGTTGATATCATTATGATTTAAATACTCATAACATTAAATATCCTAAATTTACACTGTAATATTTACGCGTGTTCAACAGCGCGTTTTGTTTTGCATAAATTTCGCTGGCATAATGTGCCGCACAGATTTGAAAATGAATAGAATAATTATTCGTCATGTTTGACATTAGATGTGCGACACTGCATAATATTGTCTTAGTTTACTTAAAGATCATTTGACAGTAAGTATCACTGACAACACTAGTGTCACAGTATTTCCAACAATAAAAAATGATGCATAATTGGTTTTGGATTCTTGTTGATCCCAAATGCATCTGTGTACATAACAGCGTTGCGCGCGTTGCTCAAAGTGTGCCAGATCCTCGGATCGTTATTCATTCACGGATAACGCTCAGGAAGGGCGCAAATCCGAACGGCGAGTTATCTCGACGACGGAAGAGCGTTGCATATGGGATTCGCTTCACGGCCTTGTTCTACGCATCGACGATTTTTCCGGCGGTCGAGAATCGCGGAACCATTTCACGTCTGGCACGGGAATGCAGGCGGGTTGTTCGCCATCTCCCTCTCAAACAGAACTCCAGATTTGTATGTACCATTTGTATATACCGTGCCCCGAAAGAATCCTCGTCGCTGTGACCGACGTGTTCGCCCCGCCGTGAAATGAAATGATTCATTCTGCGGAGCTTCGTTTGAAACGACCGCCACATAATGCTCCGTCCAAAGAATGCTCGAAGGGATTCTTTTAGGGTTCAACCTCGCCCTTAACCGCTCTTTCCTCTAGTAAAGAATTTTCGTCATGCAATTATGAGTCGGTATTTACTTTGATATGTCACAACCTTAGTTCCACACTTCCAAGAATTCGTTCCAAGAATAATCAAAATACGTAATAATGAAATATAAATTTGACCGAAGTAGATTATTTCAAACATTCGAAATTTTATTCCGACTTAAAACATTATTCTTTCTATTGAAAATATTAATTCATTCCTCTGTAAACTATATTAATGTATTTCTTTGACGAATGTCATAGATGATCTGCATACGCGCTTCGATAACAATAATATATCGCGATCAGCGCAGTTATTGCTTTGAATTACATTGATATTCGCACGTGTTGCATCACGTGCACAACAGCATAATGATACGTCATCGAATGTTTAAATCATATTACCAGTTTTAATTATAAAATCTTTTTATTACATTTCCATCATATTAACGCAGCTTACTTTTCACATTCTCTTCGCTTTGTCGATAGAGCTCAAAATACTACATATTGAAGCAATTAAAAATATTTAACTAGAAAATATTTAATATTTTTGTTCAATTTATAAAGATTTCTTTATGACAATTCTTTTAATCTGCAATAAAATAAATTAAATAACAAATAATAGATAAATTAATTTCATTAAATCTCGAAGAGACAGTTATATACATAAAATCTTATTTAGCTTCGTATTTTGTTTTCTGTGCTAAACCTCGTTTTTTTTCTCGCTGTCTCCTTTGAGTCTCTCATTTGCACCCTCACGAGCAACACAATTTTCAAGTCGCGCCTACGCGACTAAACTGATTTTCGCCGGAGCCTCGAGCGCGCCTTTTATCGAATTAGTATATCGCGAAAGGCAAGGGAATACAATCACCCCACCTTCCTTAACTCGCTGACTGGGGTTCAAGCGCGCGCCGCGTCCTCCTCTTGTCGTGGGAGGACGCGACGCACGTTTCATTTTCGCATCCATAATGTCATTGATTTTGGCCGTGCGTCATTTAGCACCTTAAATATAGCATGAAAAGCGTTCAACATCATGGCGTTCCGGTATTTCAATGCACGGTTTCTTTAAATCAAAACAAATCTAGCTACATTTATTTAAATCAGAAATTTCACCTCTTTCTCTCTCGTCGCGATTTTTTTCTGACAAAAATAAATTCGCACATTTTTTCCCTGAAGATCGTTAATCTTTGTAAAACGGATATGCCCGAATCCTATTGCGAAATTTTATCTAATATTTATATTTCCCGTGGAATTTTGTCGACGTATAAAATAGACGCACATTGATCGTTTATAATCATAAAATAACGTTTGCACAGTGAGATTTAAACTTAACTTACTTCGGAGAATAGCGAAAGTTCAAGATTGCCATTTAAATTTGTCCAAAAGCCGAGAATATTTTATGGCGGTCCGCGCCGGACGCCTTCGATTACGCTAACTCGCGTGCGAATAACATATTGAAGCCGCAGATAAAGTCGTCGGCAGTGTTCAAATTGGTAATATCACATTTTTACGGGAAACGCGATTATATTCGCATCGAACGATTTCCTATCCGTTTCGAAGACTTCCGTATTGTTCAGTTCTCCTTGCCTTCGTTACTGTAAGCACATAAACTGCAATTTCAAGCGAATAAACATCCTCTCAAACATCCTCTATTCCAATCGTATATATCACTTTCATATTTACATTCGGCTTAATAACTAATCTAATATCGCATAGTCATTTCGATGTCTTCAGTTTTCAACAAGATGGAATAACAATCATTAAAGATAATTTTTCCGAATTTCAAACAAATATATACAATTGCGTCTTGCAGAAATTACTTAACGCAAATTATTTGGCAGAAACTATTTTCAGTTTCATATCTGTTTTATTTATAGCTTGTGCAAGAAATTATTAACTCTTTATGATACCAGAAATTTTAATCGATACTCATGGAAGAGAAAAAGGAAATAACACTCAGTTTAAAAATTTAACGGGTTAAGTTTTGTAATTACATAGTTAGAACAAAATCGCAAATACTTCATAACTTTAACAAAAATCGAACAAATATAATTTTCTCTAAATACGTAGATGCAGCAATTCGCGATTTAACGCTTCAATCTTCTCGAATCTCCCGTAATCTCCTTTTGCTAAATATTTTCGTTCGACAAGCATGCCTCCAAAAATAACTCAACATCGTGAACGTCGAGACACCGAAATAACTTCATCAATTATTCGAGGAATGCAAATCGCTTAATGATGAGCCATTCGCGGGCGAGTCTTTTAAAGGGGAACCGAGAAAGTTTCGAGTCCGTGAAATTCGGCGATCCATGAGCCGCAAAATGAAGTCAGGTTATGAGAAGAAAAACAGTGCGAGGGACGTCGGAGGGGAACAGTTGAAGGAGCTGGAAAACGGGCACCGCTGGATAACGGCATCGGGGAAAAGTTTTAAATTGTGCCGGGAAAGGCGGGCGATTAGTGGATTATAAACATACTGGAAACTTCTGATGGGATCAGCCTGCCCGAGTAAAGCTGGCAGAAGCTCGGCCAGCTGCTGAATGGATCGTATAACCTCGGGAAAACATCCTTCCGAAGGACTCCGTCGTGCCTTCAGTGACGATGGAGACGTTATCACATCTAATCGTGCTTTTAGGAACACTTCGTAAAATTATTCCTTAATAAAAATCGCACAATTATAAATATTTATCTCTTTCCCTAGACATTTTTCCCCTAATTACAATACTGTTTGAAGCATTTTGTATATTTAATATATATTTGCGACTCGTGTTGCATTAAGCTATTCCGTATAAACAAAGATATTTCGATTTCGATCGACTTCTATCCACGAGAATTTCTTGTAACTTTAAAAAGTCCCCCCATTCCTTATATTTTATCTTTTTTTAAAATAAAGTACAAACATTTATTCTACAAACTTGAAAGTACATTCATGAATTTTTATAGATTTTTTTAATCACTTTAAATAGATGAAACAATGGCTGGTCGGATAAGATACTGTTTTTTCACATGGTATTGTAAGGATTAATAATATTAATGATCAACTTAAAGACGCCAATTGCAATTTTGCTTGCGTCTTGACAGATGTTTCGTTCGCAGACAATGAGAACGACTCTTTAACGAATATTATGGTCCGAATACAATCTACTTCGATATACGACAACGATGATACTCGTGATCAGCACAATAATTGCTTCAAATTACATTAATATTGGCACGTGTTGCAACACGTGAACAACGCAGCATAACGATAAAATAAAATAGTTCGTTAGCCAATGTTTTGTAATCAAGCGAGATTTCTCTGTATCAGCGCGAGGATATATATTGTTTATCAAATGAGCAGTTATGCGCGCGAGCGACCTGCCAAATGAATTATTTTCGTGCCACGCACGAATAAATGTATATAAGCGCGCACGATTCACAGTTTAATATTACGTCGCCCGTGAGCAATTTTAAACGCAAGCGGCTTTAACGATTATTAAAACATTTAATAGCAGCATTGATAAAATTCGACCAAATTTATTACATGTTTCATACAACTTGTTACAATGAAAATTTAGTAGTAACTCAATAATATCCCCAAATGAAAAGAGAGAGAAGTTATATTCATTGTAGTATATAAAATTGATGGAAAAAAATAATACATTTAATGCAATATCAATATATAATAAAACGTGTAATTTAATGTGTGAATGTAATTAACAATATGTGAGCTAAAATGTTCAATAATACAAAAATGATTTCTAAAAATGATTTTTGAGATATCATTTCAAATATAATTAACATCATTATTTTCTACTAAATCGACATTTACTTAGAATTCGATTATTTCAAACGGTTTATTGTCGACGCGGTTCAAGTTAGAAATGAATTCTTTAAAACAAAATAAAAAATTCTACGAACTTGCATCATGTCGTTCCGGCTGGAAGAAACATACTCCCGAAGTGGGATCGTTTCTTTGCGCGCAATGGGAATGTCTCGCTCGTAAACGAGTAAATGTAGAGAGGAAATACTCTCTCAAGCCGCCTCGGGTTCCGCAAGGGTATATCGATCTAAGAGAGTATTCAGCTTTAAACGAAAAAAATCTCTTGCCGAATTATCCGCGACATCAACCGCGGCGAGAAAATTTTCTACAGTGTTAAACCGTTCCAAGCCAATGCGCGAATCGATTACGAGTCACCGAAAAAAACTTTTCACAAGTGCAATTAGAAGGGTGTTGTAAGTTTTTCTCATTTTTGCTTCGCTTATGTAAATAACATTGTGTAATAATAATATTGTTATATGACTTATTCATTTTGCAAAAGTAGGAAGCCAGTTGGGCAGAGATTAGATATTCCGCAACGTGGCTCGATTACGTTTCGCACAGTAGAAACGTTCTGCTCGTAGATAGGCAGATGCGGGATGAAAATGCTTGCGCAACCCTCTCTCGCATGCCCCCTCCACGACCGCGAAAAGAACGGTACTCGAAACGAAATCCATTGTTTCCAGTCGTGGAGCATCGAGGCCGCTCCTGCCGTCGAGTGTGCTCCAACGGGCGACCCAGCGATTAAGCCGGGAAGTGTCTCGAAGGCCACTTGAACGCGACGCGAATGACGAATCGGGGTCTTCGCCCCGACGATTCTTACCACGTCTTTAATGTAACGTCGGGATCGCTGAATTAGGGCGCATACTGCCGGAGCATCTCGAGCGCAGGAGAGTCTCGAAAGAACAAAGTTCGAAGGGCCTTCTTAAAAGTGTTATTTGCCTAGAAGGAAGTTTTGTAATCGAGAAGAATGCGACGCTGAGTGTAAATAAAATATAAAGTGATGCAAGTGTGTATAAGTTCCGAGTACAATGGTTATACACGAACAATATTTTTTGTACATCGTGAACGTAGCTTCTAAAAAATAAAGATTTCTTGATTTACCCTTACAATATTCTGTGTTTAAAAAGGATTTAATATCAAATAAGAATTTTATGTATTACACATGTAACACAGATCATTTCCAGATTTCGGTTTCTGACTTCCTAAACTGTTCTTATCTGTTTCAGGAGATAAACCCGACGTATGATCGGACACGGACCGCAGTGAATCGGGACGACATGACGCGGCAGGTGGTCCCCGGCTGTTTCGCCCCTTTCGGATCTTAATAAATTATCGGTCGGCCCCCTTGCGTCGACCGCGAGCCCGATCCGCTCGCTCGCGCCTATCGGCACGCACATTAATCACTCGACGTACACATATATCGGGAAGGGCCACCAGAACGCGGCACGGCTCGTCGCCGCCGATAATCGCACCATCGACGATCGGGATTCGAATTTCGAGTACGGCCACTCGAATATCATTGCGGTATCGATTCTCCGTGAAATCAGGCCGACAAGAAAAAAAGATTCCGGCTCACCGGTGGCGGGCGCATTAGAACCTCATCTCACGGCGCGTGTAAATGGCTCGGCCTAACGCGGAGATTGATCGAGTTAATTAACCGCTCCAAACCAAAGAGAAAATTCGGATAAACTGTAAGTCAGCGCGTTTTGATTACGAAGAGCTTTTAGAGTTAGTCCGTGCAAGAAAGTACACTGAAGCTGTTGGGCTTACTGTGTTAGTATTCAAATTTCAAAGCTCAGCAATTGTACGGCAATTGTTAGCTTTTGTATTACACAAAAAGAGAACAGGTTTTTTTAGTGAAAAATTAAATTCTAAAAATTTAGACAAAAACAGATCTAAAAATATTTTTATTATGAACCATCAAAATAATTATGTAGAAGCTTAAGCGTTAATGATAATGTTGCAAAAAGTTTAACATTCTAATAACCATGTCCTACATAATTATTCCGATGGACCAAACAAAATTATTTTCAGATCTGTATTTCAGCAACCGTCCTTTTCGTGTACATATAAATTTGTAAAACGATTTGTAAAACGATTCCTTCACGACTATCAATAAAACAAACGGAATTAATTGAATAATAAGCTTTATCGCATTGAATTTACACAATATATCATTGATTGATGCAATGTAAACAAAGTTTTAAAAACTCATGTCAATAAAAGAAAATATGATAGGATATTATTCTGTAGAAATAATTCCATAATAACATCGTTTTCGTCCGTATCGAAACAAGGCGTTTCTTCGAAGAATAGAAGTAGTCTCGCGAGTCTCCGCTTCAACGGACTCGGGTTGCGTCCGGGGAAAAGCGGCGGAGAAAGATATATAAAATCGAGCATCCTGAAAGCATTTTACCCGTTAAAAGCACCGACGAGAAAACTCGTTCCATCTTCCATGGAAAAAGAATGCGCCCTCGTAAGGCGTGTCCAGTCGTGCTCGTCAGATATAATCATCGCGAAAAAAGCATAGCGAGATAACGAGATTGAAAATTCGAGGAAAACACATATTTCTAATTGCCATATTACTGCACAATTATCATCTGCCGCTGTGCAAAAGGGGTCATTATACACTGCATTTTGCGCGCCAAGTGCTATGAGGAATTTTCTAATTATATGCTAGAAAATTGTTTCCTGCAATATATTTCTTTGACGCAACGTTACGCTTAAAATAAGTTCAAGAACAACTCTAACGTACAATAATTATTATATTATATCAATATGCCGATATGTGTACGTTTCTGAAAATATATATATAAAATAACTCTATTAAGATGATATGATGAACTCTAATAAGATGATTATTTATGCTAAGACACAGAAATAAATTCGATGTAAAATTGAACAATCACAAAGATTATTCGCGTGTCAAATAAAAGGACAGAAAAAATTAAAGATTAAGTTTAGAAAATCAAGATTAAATAATCTCATAAGCAAGAATATTATAATTTTCTTAGAAAGATTTTAATCTTGATTTGATTAAATTTATTGATGTAAGTATTATTTTTGCTTGCATCAATACAAATTTAATCAAATCAAGACTAAAATTTTTCTAAAAAGATTATAATATTCTTGCTTATGTATGAAATTATCTAATCCTGATTTAAGACTAATCTTTTTTCTGTGTACATTACACGTGTAAAAGCGATTTGAAAGCTGATCACTTGATTAGCCAACGATGCGATTGCCCATTTCGATTTCATAAATTTTATATTTCCAATTCGAAATAATTGCCTCGGCTGTAAGCAGTTTTACCGCCAATTCAGATATCTATTTAGTGCGATCGTACTTGGGTTCTATCGTTGTTTCTGTCGCTTAAAAAATGCAAATAGAGCGTTCCCACGTACAATTTTTCGGGCAAAAATACATAACCGACATGAATAGGGAATGTATACATATATTCATGTTTTCAATAGTGTCTCTATATTAATACATATTTCCTTTTACATTAATTTGAGGGTTGAAATACACAAAAAATATATATTTTTTTAAATTTTAATATCAATGTATATTTATTTATCTTAATAATAGTTATTTGTTTTTAATTTTTTTAAATATTTTGTAACAAGTTTTAATGGCCAAGAGAATGAACAATAAATTCGATGGTGCATTAATAATTAAATAATTTAATATAATAATTAGAATAGATAAAATACGAGAAGTTTCGACTATACCTAGTTTTCATCAGCATTATAGTACTTCAATAATTAAAGTATTAATTTTGTAGAACTAAATGTATAAATTTAGCAGTGAAACGTGAACGAATTATACGAAGATCAAAAGATAATAAGAGGCCAAGTGCTAGATATTATAATAATTTATAACAATAAAAAACAATTACCAAGATATTGACTACATAAAGAACATTATAGAGATCAAACTTGTTAATAATTAGTTCGTCGGTCAGAAGCAAGAATTACGTTAAGTCCAAAATAAAACTGATCCAGCAAGTATTGTTATAATTGTTATGTAGTCAAATGTGCTTAATGATCAATTAAACAAACAATTAGATAAACAAATTAACAAATTAAATAAAGGTATCGAAGAGTTATAGAATATGTATATTTAGCAGTTTGTTTTTGGTTGTTTTCTCGTATTTTTATTAAATCTCGAGGATGATTGTTGCAGCAAATAAACGAGCCTTAGTTTTTATTTAATATTTTGCTTTAGTTATTTAATAAATTTCTAGCATTTTTATAACATTTTTGTCATTTAACAGCCTTATAGTATATGTTTATTTGAGAACGTTTAAATATTTAACAGTAAAACAATCCAATTATTTCAGAGAACCAAGTCAAATACTTTGAATGAGCCACAGTTAATGTCGCATTTTGGGCGAGTGGTGCATTCTCGATAGCGCGCGCATCTCTCAAAATTCACGGCATGAACGGCTGAATATAATTGTTCGTGAAAAGCAAATGGAACATTCGGTGGAATATTTGTTAACGAACCCATCGTGAGAACAACAGAATTAACAACGACAACGACGACAATGATATTCGCACAAGCAAAGGGCCGTTTGTTTCTGTGTATGTTTTGAAAATAATTTCAAAAAAGATGAAACAATCTACTGTAATTAAGAAACAAAATGTCAGAGTATTACTATATAATAATACAGTAAAATGTCTTAAAAAATTCAACAGACCAAAAGTTACGTATGTAAAATATATAATAAACAAGATGCTAAGCTCTTTTTTAAATAAATACTTTTTATAATAAGCGCTACAGAGAATTCATAAGTTCTCTATTTAATTATGCAGGAGAAAAGATCTTTTTTACGTGCATCTGTGTCGTATATACGCATGCAGTTTTTTGGAAGAAATAAAACTGCTCGTTTAAATAAAAAAAATAGTTTAAATAATAGAACTTTATAAAGATTAGGGCTCTGGGCGCACCTGAGAGATCCGCAGAGTGCTGGCGCGTAATTTAAAGAGAAAGAGAAAAAATCCACGTGTGTGCGCGTGCGTGTGCCGTGAAAAAAAACGGGGGGGGGGGGGTGAGGGAGGGCAGAAAGAGAGGCAGGCGGAAGTGGTTTTTGTGCGCGCGACGATAAATTCGGCGGGCAGCGTTTTGCCCCCCGAAAACCTATCGCAATAAATACGCGGTACGTCCGGTGCGCGGTTGAGCCGCCGCGTTATACTCTAATGCAGTGCATATGGAGCAATTTATAACGTTTCAGCGTTGCAGAGAGACAGAGAGAGGAAGAGAGAGAGCGAGCCCGTCGCGTTTTTCTACGGCAACGTACGCGCCGCGTGCGTGTCTCCCTGTTCTCCCGCCATTGTTCACGTATTGTTGAATTATTATTTCGTAATTTGTGTTTTGTATCTGGCGACGACTGTGCGTCTTAACGCGCACGTGGCGAATGAAAGTGACGATGAAGAAAGAACAAAAAGAGAGACTTGTGCGATACTGTAATTATTCTTTTTATACTAATAACTCATTGTCCGTTGCATTGTCACGTTTAATCATGCGTGAAATCATTTAAACTGTTAAAAAGAAGTTAAAAGTTAATATTGTACACCTAAATGTTAATTCAATTTTGTAGAAAACTTCAGTTTTTCAACATATAATAAATTAATTTTGCTATTATTTCATATTTCTATTTTACGACAAAATTATAAAATAAAAATGGAATAAAAAAAAGTAAAATACGTGTTTGGCATGTTTGTCATATACGAGTTAATCAACTAATATTGTATTCTTCAAAATCTTATTATTTTTTAAGCATTCCGAAAAATTGCAAAAATCAGCTTTTCCGTGAGAAGAAACAATAATATTAAATCAAGGTAAAAAAAAGTCTTGATGTTTTAGGTGCGCAGTTGAGAAATTTTATTCTTCGCGAATTACTTTTGATAGGCAACTCTGGAGTGTACACTTTTCTTGTGAGAGGCTGCGATCTGAGGAGCAAAGGAGCAAAGCAGTCAAAATATTTTAAATATATTACGTCTCTCTTTGGAGAACAAAGGACTACTTATTCGTAGCTTTTAATAGCGAGGGGAAATTACAGAATGACTATCGTTATCAACGAGAGAACGCATCTCTAAAGCAGCAGTTTTCGATTCGAAGATACGAAACGAAGATAAACCTGTAAAGCATTCCAAGAGCTCCTTAACGGTCTTAATTGGAGAACAGATTCTGAAAAAGTGATTCGGTTCGACAGGATTTGTCGCTCGGCTTGGCAGCGAGAAACCGCGGCTGAATCAACGACGAGCTGCAAAATGCAAAGGCGCATAAAAAAAAAATCCGAGAGAAATGGGAGAAATTCGAGGATGAGCGGGCGATAGGAGAAAAATCGAGAAATCGTCCGAAAAGAGCATCTGGCTATTCATCGCATTCTCGACCGCGCACTTTCGGCGAGAGATTTATAATGCCAAAAGAGAAAGAGAGAGAGAAGAAAAGGGGTGTGAGAGAGAGAGAGAGAGAGAGAGAGAGAGAGAGAGAGAGAGAGAGAACACCAAGATTTTCACTCGTCGACGTATTCGGCCGCGTTTACTCTCTCGAGACCGAAATTTTCCCGGATCAGTTCTTTCTAAATTCCGGCATTTTTTCTTCGTTTTTTTTTTCCATGCAGTCCCGTCTCGAGCAAATTCCGTCTACTTATTTGAAAATGGCGAGCTTCTATCTACAAGGCGCACAGGGAATCCCTGTTTTCCATTACGCGTGATTCTTTCTCTCTCTCTCTCTCTCTCTCTCTCTCTCTCTCTCTCTCTACGAAACGTTCGGAATTTTTTCGCTCAGGCGAATAGAATAGAATTTCAAAATGATATCTGCCTCGTTTTGATATTTGAAAGTAATTAAATAAAAGTGATATGTGGGAAATTCTTTGAGACAATTGGGTCACTTTTATTTAAAAAAAATAGAAATATTCCTTATTACATCACTCGTAATGAAACTTAAGACAAACGCGATTTTCCAGTGCCAAATTGCAACAGTGATTTGAAAAGCGTTTAAAAATTGATAATGTTGAAATGCTGAGAATGCAACGTTTATTCCCTTTATCCATACCTTTATCTCGGAATTTTACAACGTCACGACTTTGCAGAGAAAGATTCACCGTGCAATAAAGTAGAATATTACCAATGTAACAGAAATCATCTCGCGAAATAATGCCGCCGTTTATCGTGGCATTAAACGTGAAACGCGTTTCGGCGGTGCAACTGCTTGTTTTGCTAAAACGTGATCGACGCTGCTGTATCGGTACTATCCCATCTCACGGCAGTTCGAATCGTGAAAGCTCTCTTACAGCGAAGAGATATTTTGGAGAAGCGATCTTTAACGTTCGCTCTGCCGTCTAATAGAATCGGACCACGGTGAAATGTTCGCGATTGTAACGTATCCGCGAGCTCGCCGCTCGGCGTTCCGACGATTTTAATGCATCGTCAATTGCTGCGCCGTGCTGCTAGGATATTCAACCCAGTTATCGCGAATACGAGAGAAAGAGAGAGAGAGAGAGAGATTTTCTCTCTCATGAGAAGAATCCGTCTCTTCTTTTCTTTCCAATCCATTACAATCCGAAATAATGTCCGACGAAACGATGTGTTCAACGTCAAAACTATTACTACCGATGCGACGCGAATGCGTTTTGCGTTCCTGTGCGTTTCGAGCTGCCGAATTCAATCAAAAAAACTGATTGATTTAATTCTGTCATTCGTCAGCGATATCCTTTTATCTTTTTTGCGAGGGGCCTTTTTTCCGGACCCAATCTCCCGATACTGTCACTTGCCGAACGAACAGTTAATTTTTTCCGAAAAAAACAGGAATTGGAAACGATGTTGGAAAAAAAGAAGCGAAGGAAGCAGTGCGACTATTGTTAGCGCCTTAAAAGGCAGCGAGAGGAATTCGCTGGAAGCTCTCTCGGTATAATAAATCTACGACGCCGACTATCCTTCTCAGCGAGAGCCCAAAGGGTTCTCCTCGCAAAAAAAGACTTCAATAAGCTGTTGTTTGACAAGTTGCTCGGTAAGGAGAAGCGGGTAGTGCTAATTATTCTTTGCTCGGAGGCGATGAAACACTTGTTCTACTTGAAGGACGATGAAATTGTTCTACATATTGTAAAATCTGTTATGAATGGCAACTACTTCAGTCTTATTATAAAATACACTATGAATAGAAGCTATTTTAGACTTATCGCGGAAAGATAGAAAGCTTCTAACTTGATTGTTCTATCCATAATGAAACGTATTACGAACAGAATTGTTTCACAAAGAAGAGACTCGAAATATGAAGAATGTTGAATACTGATTGAAATATCTAAGAAAAGTATTACCTCATTTCCTACCGATCACTATCGCGTAAATTACATTGTTGCAGAAATTTAATATTAAGATAAAAATCTTTGAATCTCTGAATAACGAAATTTCGTTCCCTCTTTCTCTTTCTCTCTTTTTCTCTCTCAATTTAAGATTTTCTTCTATTAGAATTTTATTATAATTTATTATAATCGAGTTATATATTTCTAAAAATTAGAAACTTATTTAACGATGATTTGTAAATTTTTATATTCCTATTTATATTCATATTAATTAAATAAATTAAATTAATTAATTAAATAAATAAAAGAGAACAGATCTGACAATCTATTTAGTAGTTGCAATAAATTTTAATTACTTGGTTTCCAAATATATTTATTTTCAGATATCATTTTTTCATGCCTTTTAATATTTTATATTTAAAAGTTTATATTTACAAAATTTTATATATTTTCGGAGCAATGCAGAGATTTGAATATTCATGTTACTAAAAACATTAAAAATATTTATTTATAATAAAACCTCCATGCATTTTTCAAACTACTGCGATATCGAATGAAATTATTACGGCCGATGTGTAAAAACAAAAAAAAAATTAAATGTAAAAGAAAATTAGAAAAAATAATTAATCTCAAAAAGGAATGCCACAGTTGATTACACCGTCATTCACGTTCGTGACCGTTTATGAATTTCCGCGACCGTTGCCTGGCCCGTAAATTACCATACTCGCAGTTGCCAGCCTTCCTTTCTTCTTTTTTCGCGACCGCACGTCGCCATGCCGTTAAAACGGAAATAATGCCCGTGAGGAACATGCGCTGTCGGACGACCACACGAAAGAGAGTAAATGAGGAGAGTGAGTATCGCTTTATGCCCATTCGCCACCAATTCCGCCATCTGCTGTGGGATGTCTTTTATTGAAATGCTCAACACACCCGCGTGCGGTATCTTTCGGATGTCCCAGACATCAGAAATGCGGTAGAAAGGATTGGGAGACGTTTGGGGATAGAACGGAATCGGGACAAGAAACGTCGGGAGCGGATGTAAAGCACAGCGATTCGGTGTCTCGTAACCTACGAAGAGCAAAACCTACCGCTCGAACCTGCGACAATGTGTCAGGCAACTGGCGAAAACATCGGAGAAATGAATTTCAAGCACGATGCTTATGATCGACTGAAGAACATATATAAAATATATATAAAATTAGATTATTGATAAACTAAGATTATTTAATTTACGTCTTTTAATGCAATTAGCAACGAATAGAATGCAATGCAAGAAGAATTGATGTTCTATATAAACAAAAATAATATTGTTTATATATATCATTAAATAATAAAATAATTATTTAAATAATTTTAACATTTATTAGTTAAATAATAACGTTAAAGTGAGACATATATTTTGTATCGCAAATAAAGATTATGCAATCTTGTCTTTTCAAAAATAATGAATTTTCATTTTCGTACTTGCACGAATAAATCTTTTAAACTTTTAATATAACCTGATATAAAATAATTATATCTGCATTAGACACGCCTTAGTTTTTACTCCAACTTTCTCTCGTTTTCAGCAAATGCATAAACGCCGTAACGCGAAGTAATAGTTGCCAGACTTTCGCAAACGGACGCAAAGTTTAACGATTCATTGTTGCGTAACAATTTGTAGAAAATAGAAGATATGCAAAATACGTCGTAAAACTTTAGACCTTCCATCTTATAAACGTGTCGAAATTATTCGCGCATTTGTAAGTCTGACCTCTCTTGCGCCGATAATGTTAGTTCTATTGTTATTAAAAAACCGTCCATTCACATCTTGCTTTTAGTCTGGCTAACAGTATTTATTCAAGGATTTGATAACAAATAAAGATATTAGCATAAAAACTATCAAGAAATTAAACATAGCAAATCATTAATAAGAATTATTAGGAAAATTTTGACTCCGCTAATAATTACGTAATAAAGCTCACGCTTCACACATAGATGAATATTTTTTATAGCAATATGTAAAGAATAATTCTCATACTAATTTACACACACAATTTCCGCAATAAATACATCGCAAAATTGTTTTCAAAAATATATTCTGCTCAGGTTCAATAAAGCCACAGGACAATTAAGCTACAAAATCACATAAAACACATCGTCAAATAATTATAAAATCGTGCAAAATTACTTCTTGACAAATCAATCACATCGAACGAATGGCATTGTATTCTTGTCCACGTCATCGCCGAATTATTCTGTAATTTAATAACGATAGCTTAGTAGCGGATAGAAAAATTACGATCGATTATTTCAATGCAGGCGACAATAATCGCGGCAAGTTAGAGCAGGCAGGAATATAGCAACTTTGGCTTCGAGAGGACGATATAATGCGTCGATATAATACGTCTATAGGCAGCTGTATCGGCGAACGTTTATTTCAAAGTTTATCCATTAAGCGTATTGACTAAAAGGGCGAAGTGTATGGCGGCGTCGCCGATTTTAAGAGACTGAAATTTTCTCAAGCGGGGTGCCATGCTCTGCATTCAATTTACTGTCACTCGAAACTGGGATTACTCGATATCGAATTAACGAATTAAGAAGAATCTCAATTTTTGATAAATCTGCGTAATTATAACTTATAAATAACAATAAATGTTACGCTCCGGTCGACGATTATATTGTTTTTGCTCATCGAGAGATCAAACTGTCATCTTAATTTATTTGTCGTGTGAATTTTTTCATTCAATTCTTTTTAATTTTATTTTTATTTAGTTTAATGTATAATTTATTAATTATTGTAAAATAATCGTAAACGCAAGCAATTCTCGATTTGACATATCTAAAAAATGTCTCTCGTACGTCAACCGTAGTACGCAGAAAGGAAACGAAAAGGGAGGACGACTCATGTAGATTCACCCTATCTGTCGTAATATCTCGTACGTTTTTTCGACTTTCTGTCCACATGCAGCGTGTATGCGCTCGATGCACTCGATGGTCCGAAATTCCGTTTTTCCTTTTCGTTTTGTCAGCGCGCCGCAAACTCGTGCCTTATTTTCACTGCCCTCGCCAGAAATCCGTTCGCCAAGCGAAACCGGGGGGGTCGAACGAATACGTTACGACACACGAGAGGACACGAGAGCAAAAAAACAGCAAGCGTGACATCTGCCGTCCATCGGACGGAGAGTGGGACCTTTTTTGTAATAAAGCGTTCGGAAATCCCAGAAAAAGCGTCATCGCGGATTAAGCGGACGACCGATATTAAAGCGCAATCTAAAATTCGACGGCCGCGAAAAAAAAAGAGCCGAACGTCGGAAGCGTCGGTTATTATTTGCACGGCAAATGGCCGTTTAATGGCCGACGTTGCGGATACGTTGCGGAAACGTATGCTCACATCGATCGTTCCCTTTGAAAAGCCATAAAATTCATTGTACGTGTTAGATCAAGTTCTTTGCAATTTGAATATTCTTTGGCAATTAATCAATTCAATTTGGACGAACAAGTTATGGATGAAATTACATTAGCCACATGTTATAGACCAGATTATTTCGACACTAAAAAAATTATCTCTCTGCGATCTGCGTGTATTGAGAGAAGAATCGTAAAGATTTAATACAATATATTGAAATATAACATAGAAAAATTTTCTCTAATATTTATATTTTTATTATTTATATTGCAAATTGGAAGTATTTCTTATTGATAGAAATGTAATATCTCTCCTAAATTATTAACTCTATTAAGGTGTATGTCGCTGTAGATTGCCATTACTAATAATGAAAAATTCATAATGATTTCTATGAAGAAAAAACATAAGTTTGTTGATGCATGCAATACTTTTTCCGTATACATAAATTGCAATATGCCAATAATATTAAGACACGCGTTTGTACAGAAACGAATCAAATCGTCGAGTATCAGCGAAAAAAAGGCGAGAATAATGGCAGAAGGAACGAACATCGGAAATAAGGGGATGCCGAATCGAGCATTATATCACGCCATTATCAACAGGTTCTTTTCGTTTAAGCATTCATTGGCGATCATCCAAAGGCCGCCCACATCGAAGGGACAGCAGAGGAACATGTGCTTCCAGCTGAAAATCTTTCTTCTTACGATTCTAAGATCTCGCCCTTCCTTTCATCGTTAAAACCGCGCATTTTCGATTATGTGAAAATTTCAATTAAATAAATTACATCTATTTTTCACTACTCGTATGATTCTTTAATCCTAAACTTTTTTAAACTTTTTGAAACTGAAATAGACGTCGCACTATTATGACAAATATGAAGAAAATAACGAAAGTTATTGAAATATGATAAGAAATTAAATATTTTTTAAAGTTTCTAGGATAGACTGCTTGTGAAAAAGAGAAAGAATTACAATAATACAATAATACAAATATTTATTTTATATTAATTATAAACTGACGCGTTATATTATTAGATTTTATTGAATTTATTTTTTATTTACTTCTTTATTTAGATGCTTAAATGTCGTCGAAAATATTAATAAACGCATTAATAAATGTTAATAACTAACACGCGCGAGTCGTGAAACTTCAATTACAATGATTTGTCGCGACAATCCGTTACTAGAAAAGAATCGATTAGTCGGATCAACGGGGAGCAGCTCGCATCTCGATTACTAGAGGGGCTCAGCTGCTGTGTCACTCGGACGCGTCCCCGAGGATCGCGAGCCATCGACCAAGTTAGCCGCGGAAAATACGGAAAATACGGAGGGCATTAGCGCGCCGGCACGAAGACCGGCTGCTACCGAATGTGCAACGCGTATGTATGCGTTAGTGTGTGTGCGCGCACAACGTGCACATAACCAGACGAGCGAGAAGTTTTTCCATTGCTCTGGTGAAAATTGCGTCGGGATAGTTAATGGYCGTCACGGACGGACGGGACCCATCAGCCATGAGGGAAGAACGCATCCCGAGAACGGCAACGAGAAGTAGGTGACAGAGAAAAAGAAGGGAGAAGGGTATCATTTCGTTTACCGCCACCGAGGCCACTTCCTAATCCGGAAACCTGCGTGGAGAACGTTCTCTCGCTTGCGAAGACAGGTAACGATATTCTCGTCTCGCAAAAGATTGATAAAGTTGAATTCTGGGTTAATTGGCAGAGTAGAATTTCCCCGTCAATCCACGATAATATTTTCAAACGCTCTATCTGGTATCTCGTAATTAATTTGGCTTCGTTGCATAAGCGTGCTTCGCATCGTTAAAAAGTCTACACAAGTCCTCTTATTACAAAAAACGACTACACTGAAAAAAATATCCGGTTGCATTAATTGGAAATCTGGTACACTCCAACCTAGTATGTCTGTGTGTCAAAAATGAACGAATCAGAATTTTTGTAGGAATTACCAGATGAGCTTGATTAATTCTTTCCTGTTAAATATACCACAATTTCTTGATGATCAAAGTAATCGTTGTGCAATTTCATTATGAGAGACACAAGTTTTGATGTTTCTGATAATATTTCGGTACACATGATTTTTAAAAATCATCAGATTCCTGAATAATTCTTATACAGAAATAAAAATTGTACTGTTGTACATCTCTCATTTACTTTCTTCAAATTTCCAATTTTGGAGACTCGTATTCAAAGAATTATCTTGTTAGAATATTGATGAAAAATCTCATAATGTTTTATTTTATTCTGCGTTTTTTACGGACGAGAGATAAAACTTCATCGTTTTCTATTTAGCGACGGTGCGTACTGCTCGCGGGAAACATTTAGTGAATAAAATTAAAAGCTTGAATATAACTAGTTTTATAGATTTAACTGGAAAATATTAACCAAATCCTTAAGTCTATCAAATGTTTCAGTCATAAAATATCGAGTTTCTATCATGGTAATCAGAAATTCTGCTTGATTTCAAAATGCATTCTACTATATACAGTATGTCTTATTGGACAATAATTAAAACATTGTTCTCGGTACGACGATGATATAACTAGTCATTCAAGCTGACATCACAAAATTGAAGATAATTGATTGCTGAAAATTTGTTTTCTGATATAAAAAAATGGTTGCAAAACTTGATGCACTTAAAAATGAACAAACTATATTTTATCACCAACAAATACTTAGAAAAAAAGTAATACAAAAGAAAATTGAGAATTAAGCGAGCGTGTACGTGTTGGCATTTGCCTCGAGCTGTCGCGCGATAAAAATGAAATGCGTGGGATTAAATTCAGAATAGATGCAAGCCGCGGGGAGAGACAAATGAAAAGGGCAGCAGGAGAAATGTTCTCTCACTCGGTAGATCTCCAAGACGCGCGTGCAGCGTAAGAGAAATAATTAAGAAGCTCGTCGACTTTGCGCTCCGCTCGGGAGCTAGATGTGCGCGTCGGTAGTGGGGGAGGAAAAAAGGCAGATGCATAGGGACGCTGGCTTGATTATTGTCAGACACCCACGGTGGTAGTGGCGAGTCTCGAGAAAAATGGTTTGAAATTTAAGGGAATCCATCTTGCGGCGGACTCTGCGAAAACGGCCGCGGATACTAACCGCGCACGCGAAACGATGAATTTGCACTTTAGAATGTAAATGTTTCTCTCATGCGGATTAAGTACACTGTACGCTAGCATCTCATTAGGATGCTGCAGTAGACAGTAGAATTTCATTAAGCACAGCCAAAAAACTGCGCATGTTATACGAGGGATTATTCGTAGCACGCATAAAACAAAAACAAAGCCAGTCGTAACATTACTTCGGTTATACAAGCGTATTATAAAATAAACATTTTAACTTTTAAAATGAGATATTTAAAATCACATGTGTTACAGATAAAAATTGTGCCCGTCGCATAAGCTTATCGCTTCCTGTGTAACTCTATTTACAGCTCTTATCTTAACTTAACAAGCTCTTATATTCGTTTCTCTCCTTTTTATCTTCACGTATCTTCGCTTACTCATAACTTTTGTCGCGACAAATAAGCGCACGTGTTTAACTGTCAAATAAACAAAACGTTGTTATTATCAGCAATAACGCACCTGCTTACACCTGCGTCTGAAAACGATATCTAATTCGCTCGTAATTATGCTGTCTCCTGAGAAATTAAACACTGCCCGCAGTAATAATTGGTCCGCGGAGACTTCGCAGGCGGTACGGTTTCGCTCGTTCGGAAAATATTTTCCCGACAAATCGGCGGGGTTTGCGACGCCACGTTGCTATTTGTAACGATCGGACGGTGCCGCGTTAAAATCGAGAAAAACCGATGCTCCACGACAGTCAAACGATACGGAAAAGTTACGACCGCGCGAAATTGGCACGCCGCGCGGATAGCGCGTACGAAAAATTGGAAAAGCGGCAAACGGCGAAAAGATAGAACCAGAGATGTCTCGCGAGCTTTCTGGTCCTATTAGACCTGAAAATACTGTGAGAACATGTACTGAATAAAAACCACGGTAGAAGTCTCTCGAGAAAATGAAGAAATCAAGAAAGAAAGAACGGGAACTGGACGAAATGTAAATATGCTTCTCTCGTGCAATCAAAGCGGACTGACGAGTCGATGAAAAAGTTGTATCGTATGCATTGATCAAAACGTTTGTATTTCTAATCTATTTAGTTCAATAGTATAATTATTCTGGTAATTTGCGAGCTATTGTGTATGTAGATTCGCACAATTATATCTCAACGATGCTTTTGGATCTCTTGGATCAATGTAAGAAATTAAATAAAGGAAATAAAAGCTTCATTTATTCTACAACTATGGTAGCTGATAAATTTATTCGATGAAGTGCAGAATGCGCGAATCGCAGAGTCATCAACAGGTTCTACAAGTCAGCCAAAAGTCATTGGCAGCAATCCAAAGACGAGTTCAGAGACGTCGACACACACAGATGCTTGGAACGACGGTATCGCACAGACCGAGAAAAAGTTCCTTATATACATTCCTATATGGAAGAAATCGAGGAAGCGATTGAAAGAAATTCGTGCATCGACGCAGTTGTGCATCCATTTATGATAGTTTAAGTTTTATCTGGATTCATGATTTCACTCTCCGACACTTTAAACTTGTTTTACTTCCATAATGAAAAATAATAAAAGACACGATAGAGAGGAAATAGAATTGAAAAGATAAAATCACAAAAATGAAATTAATATATAATAAGCATTTAACAGTAAATTTTTTAATATAATCTTTTATTATAAGATTTGAGCTTTTTTTTATAGAAATGAAATAAAAGATATGTGTATTACACATGTGTTCCTTAAATCTTGTTAAATCGAAAAACTGCTAAAATTATGTTTATATTGACGTTTTAACGTCTGCCAATACATAACGAAAATTATAGTTTCAGATCGGTATATATTTTTAAATCGACGGATTTCTTATTATGTAATTGGATCTATTATCAATATTTGCATTTTTTTACGGATCGATAAAAAACTCATCGGAATACGAGAATTAAAATAGCTTAATATTTAACATGGCTGAGCTAAAATACGCAAGCAGATTTTTGCGACTAACGATAAAGACGAGACGCGATCGAGCGAGTTATTACTTCTCGCTGCGCGAATATTATTTTTGCCATGGTATTCCATTGATCGGAGTTAATGAAACTTTCATAACAATTCAGGATTCTGAATTCTGTCAAAGGAGTTCTCGTAACTTTGACAAGCGTTGTGATTAATATTAGCAACCGAACAGGCGATTCCATCGGCCAAATGTACATCTTCAACAGGTTTTTATCGAATCTAACTAAACAGTATTTCAAAGAGAATTAAATCAATATACAAATGAGCAAATGAATAATGAAGATGTCGTATTATTGTGCATCGTATATCAATTTTCTCTATTCATTAAACAATTATTATATATTAAATTAATTAATTTCAAGAATTATTCTGTCTATTAATGGATATTGCCGACTGTAGAAGACTCATTACAATAATAAAACATTGTGCTTCTTTCATCCATAAATTATTTGATTAATTTATATAGAATTTCTTCATTTTTAATATTATCTATAAGTATTTTTATACTTTCGAACATATTAAAAATTAATATTTATCTTAAGTAATATCAATTTAAAAATGACTAAAGATATTTCATTATTTATTTGCAATCTTCAAACTTAATTAATTAAATTTCCAATTAAAAACTTGTATTATAAAATATATTATATTTCTCTCAATAT
Source organism: Cephalotes varians (assembly GCA_037157785.1). Lineage (NCBI taxonomy): Eukaryota > Metazoa > Arthropoda > Insecta > Hymenoptera > Formicidae > Cephalotes > Cephalotes varians. The sequence continues at coordinate 1,704,430 of JANQDE010000022.1, forward strand.
TGAGAGAAAAATGCAATCTTTTAGTATTATGTTAACATCTTTTTTACTGTCTACAATCAAATGGTTTTAGGAACCATCCTGTATTCCGCTCAAAGGAAGGAGTTAAACGTGCACGTAATTCCCAAGGGTGTTTCTTAAAACGCACCGAGTCGGAGAAAGATCATCAACAGGTCGCCGTTGAATCGCTCAAAGGCCCGCGACCTTTCCTTTGCACTGACCTCGACGACGTTTTAACAAACGATCTCGAAAAATAATCTTTCGATCAGCCTCTCATCGCGAAAAAATGCGTATACCTCGATATACCCAATAGTGCTCGACTCGAAAATAACAAGCGCTGTATCGCCTATAATTCCGACCGTTGAAAGACCCTCTGCGAAATTAATTTTCTTCTAAGAAAGAATGTGGAATCTACACTGTATCGCTGAGAATTCTGTCTAGTTAATTTTCTTGCTAAGGAATTTAATAAATTAGTTTAAGTATCTAAATAGGAACTAATACATTTGATATTTTAGCTTTTCTGCTGTGTTTAAGAAACAAACTCATCAAGATCGATGCAATCTTTAATATTACGTAAAGGAACGAGAGAATTGTGCAAGATGTTATTTTAAAGTTTCATTCTTACTCCAATGAATCAAATTCAATTTGGTCTAAATCCAATATACTCATGTATCAAATTGAAGCTCCAAAAAAAATTTAATTCCGATAATTGGAATTTATATTTGTGTTCTTAAAGAAAACAATAGATAATAATATCATTTAATTATCATTATTAAATATCAAAATGTTAAACGTTAATGAAATGAATTCGTCAAAAATAAATCACTAAAATTAAAATCAATAAAATTAAGTCACATTTAATATAAAATCTTTCTCAATAACTAATGCACTGTACCCATCATTTAGTTTATGCTACATCTTTAGTCTTGTCATCGTTATAAAATATGTAGCAACAAAAACAGTCACTTTGTTTTCGAGCTATCTGAAAATTCATTTTATTGGTATAATGTACGAAATAAAGCAATGGATTTGCATTAAGCATAAATTCGAATTAAACTTAATCTAATTTCTAGTTATTAGAAATAAATTTATATAAAAGAATAACATGGAGTAAAAAACTGCAAAAAATCTATAATTAATAAATCTATAATTAAAAAATCAGAATCATATTTCCATTCTTAATAAATTTTCTGAACAATTTTGTTGAACTTTTGACTTAACTTTGAATGCATCCTACTGAAATTCGTTTTCGTATTTGAGTAAAATATTCCAAAAGACACGTACTTTCGAACACAGATTTGGGGAAAGTGAAATTGATTTTTTCTTGGCAAATATTTGATTAGACACCGTCGTACCTTCAACTTTTTAACTTTGAATATCTAATGCCATGTATGCAAGATTTTGTTAAGCGAGCTTAAAATTAACTAAAAATTTTATTTCATTTATTCATACTTTTATTTTATCAAAACTATCTGATCTCTTTCTTTAACCGCCATCACGTTAAAAACGTTATTTTCTTCATTACTATATTACTATATTTGAATAAAAAAATATACAATATTTAAAATCACTTATACAAGACTCACCCCATTGGAAGCGCTGCACTCCGTACGAGTTTTGCGCTCTCACTTGAAAGAAAACGACGAAAATGGAGGACACCTTCCCGATCGCGGCCTCAAAAGCATAGCACTGTTCGCGGGCCCTTTTTCGCGATACACGTACACGGCTTTATACACGAGAAATGCGGGCTGCCGCGCGCGATTTCGCTCGTGGGGGTGTCGCGGTGCGACTGTAGCACAATCGCTACCCTCTCACGCTCTCACGGTCTCCATCCCTCCGGACCGTCCTTCCCTCTCTTCCGCGACCCTCTCTATCTACCTGACTCCCCTCTTTCTCTCTCTCTCTCTTTCTCTCGCTCTGCCTGCTTATCTCACCCCCTGCTGCCTCTCTCTTCTCACTCTCTCGGCTCCGTTCTCGCTATAATACCCCCACCACCGATACGTCTAGCCACTCCTGGAGCGGCAAAGTGCCTTTTCGAAACGCACCCCTCGCGGCGGCACTTTCCCGCTGACGGAATCGACACCCCCGTCTTCCGAAGAGAGTCCACGGAATCACCGACTGCATCGACTGCACTGACTGCACTGACTTGCTCTTTCAACGCGAACCGCCGATCTCCGGCCAGTCGAAAGTTCGAAAAGCTCGCGCATGATCGGCCGATCGGCCCGCGCATCCTGCTCTCGTCGAGAAATCGCGGCAGGGCGCATTCCGTCGCTCGTCCTTATGCATCGCACGCATGCGAGTTTTTGACGCGACGGAATGCGGGAGAGCCCCGGAATATCACGTGTTGCTGGCACGATAACTCGCCGAATGCCAAATACGCGAATCACGGACGATGTCGAGGAGAGGAAAAGATGAAAGCGAATCGTGACTACGGATGCATTTGTACCGCGATTGCAACGGCATCATCTCATTTTTATTTTCTCTCTCCTCTTATTTTCGACACTGTGTTTTATGCAACTCCATTCACAGTTAAAATTTTCTTTTCTATTTATAATTCTGGATATTTTCTTTTCTTTTGTAATTCTGGATATTCTAAAAAGCTCACTACGCAAGTACAATCCGAAACTTTCTTCATTTTATCAGTTTTCTTGAGTAATAAGCTTCTTTTCGAATATTCGTTAGTGAAAAGAGAGAGTTAATTACGTTAATTACGTTAATATCTCGATAAAAATAACGTGTGATCGACAAAACATATGTTACTTAATATTATAAACGTTTTATGAGATACTCCATCAACAATATCTGTAAAAACGAGAACGCGGAGCTTACATTTTTCTAAGAAAGCCTCCATTTGTCTCGGTCTTTATGGGGCCTCCGGTTTATACACGGCACGCAAACTCGGCGCATTTGATAATATTATTCAGTCGCACCTCGCGGAAGAAACACGAAGTTTCGTGAAATTATTATTATTTCGAGAGGAATGCTACCACTAACAACTGTACGTGTGCGCTCACGCACACGAAATATCTTATTACGGCAGGTGTTCGAGGCCGTGTTTCGTAACTTTCTCCTTCAAATTCCATTAACTTTGCGCGAAAATTCCGGAACGTTTCAGGAAAATTCTTGCAACGAAATAATTGCCGTTCTCGCGATATCGTGGCGGAATCTCGGCCACGTGCCGGAAGCGTGCTCCGAAAGAGAAAGAAACGGAAGAGAAAAAGAGAGAGAGAGAGAGAGAGAGAGAGAGAGAGAGAGAGAGAGAGAGAGAGAGAGAGACTAAAAAGTATATATTATTTTTCGCTAAGCTTGCCATCCGACTATAATGCGTGGCATACACTGCGTGAGCTCCGTACACAACCCAATAAATATAAAAGCGCTTTCTAAAATATAGCGTACTCGATGACAATAATGGAAAAATTTATAACACTGCACGAGCCAGAAGGTTAGTAGAACTAGAGAGATATACTTGATAATAAATATAAAATTAATGAAATAAAATAAAACAGTGTATCATCCAATTAAATTATTCGTTAAAAAAAACGCAAAATATATGTATACTTGTTATTACAAATATTTTACATACTTTAATTAGTGATCAATCAACATGTTTTTAAACTGACAGCCCGATAACTGCTATATTAAAAATGTCAGAGATGTAAACGAGGAAATTAGCAAAGCCGCGCTTAATTCCGGATAACGGAACGGAGTGCAAACGTCCGTCGCGAGCGCTTTTCTCATCCGAGCGATTTTGACCGGCGCGGCGCATTCGCCGAGCAAATAAATCACGCGCCTCTTCGCGAAATAGCTTCGTGGCCCGTGATGGATGGACGACCGTGGATAAATGCAGACCTGTGTCATCGCAGGACGATAGGAGGAAGTTCGGCATTCGTCGACGAGAAACACGATGAAACAGAAACGGTAGCGCGGGAATTGCGTTCTCGAGGAACTATAAGAGAACCGAAGGAGGAGGAAGGAAGAAAGCTCGTTAAAAGTTTAACTCACCCTCTGCCCTTTCCCCGTACGCCAATCTAGTTCGAGACGTCGAGTACCGCTGTGACAGGGTATCGCGTTACGGGATAAACAAATGTTTCTTAAATCTTAAATTTCCCGTTATATTTATTCCTCGTTAAATTTATGGGAAATCTTGTGTATATAAAAGAAGCCTCGGGCTGTAAGAATAATTTTATTCCCTCTATTCTAAACTTTGCATTTAATAACATATAATTGTGTTTTGTTTGCTGTAACAAAGAGGTTAAAAAGTAAATCAATATCAAAAAAGATATTCCTTTCAATTTCTTGCCAATAAAATAATGTTATACCTTTCTTGATATTTTTTTATTTTTTTAACCTCTTTCATTTTCATGCTTATCTAATCTTAACTTCTTCGATCTTGCGCATACTAAAAGTAAAAATTTCTTTACATAGCGAGCGAGGAGATAATATTAACTAGAACTTATTTATTTCTCTTTCGCGAGAACCACATAATTTTCTCTCTTCCATTTTGTTAAAACTTTAATTTTATCTTCACACCGATTTCCGTGCATCGAGGTTCAGTGCGACAAGTTTCCACGTTACGTGGCAAACAAATATTTGTCTTAAATTCTCCGTTACGTTTATCCCCTGTGCATTATCGGAAGTTCGCGTACGGGGTGCGCCTAATGCACCGCGTCTATCGTGGATAGAGCAGCTCGTTGCGCAGAATTATATTTGCGCCATAACGCGTGTGCGTTTAAAGTTTCGCAGGTAAACGGGATCGATCGGCGAACTTCCGACGATAACTATTGTTGAGAATTTAATTAAATCGATTATTGTGAAAACATCGCGCAATAAGAGAACGCGAAATAAAACGTTCTGAAAAAAATATTGTAAAACGATATTTAATTAAGACTCAACAAATATACGTACGTTTTCACGGTGTTTGTTTAAATGGGAACACCTTGGAACTAATTATATTAATTTTCTGAAAACAAGCCACAAAAAATCATTTATTTATGCAAATGCACGTAGCACGGCTTCTGTGAAAATAGATATGTCTAATTCAGTGCTTTTACACATTCGATCGCTTATTCGGGTGATGAAAGTAACTTTCACATAAATTTAGACGTGTCATACGTGCGCACGTCTTTCACCATGCTTACGCAATCAATATCAAAGTTTATCAAATAGTCAGCAGATATACTTCGACGACGAAGAAACTTTGTCATCCGTCTCCGTTTCGAGAGCGTTTCGCACTTTTTTCTTCTTTTTAATCTTATCCGAGATTTACTTCTTCTAGCGCAAACACTCCAGTATTCTTATATTAATATTTTATTACCATGTCCTGTGTCTCTGAATAGAGTGTTTTATTCCGCTTTATCGTTACAAAAGCATGATAAAAGATAGATTGCGCCTTTCCGAGAGAAATGAAAGATTTATCGTGAAAAAACAAACGATGACTTAACAAACATCGCGGTACATATCTCAACTACTTTACTGAACTTTTAGTTTTAAGGGCGAATTCTTACGGTTCTTTAGTTACCATCAAAAGATGTCATGTGTCTAGAATGATCTCTTGATTTCTGATTCCGATTAATGTGCGATAATCTGTTATAAAAATATTATAATTTCAGCCTACTTGTTTAAAATCAAATTAAAAGACTAGAATAAATTAAGGCAATTACAAATCAAATATAGGAAAGTATCTCGCAAAATTAACAATAAATTACGCGGATTTTGACACTTAATTTTTAATAAAATAATTTTTATTCTTGGAATCTTGACGTCTTATTTAGAGAGACAGTTCAGATAAAATTGAATAATGCAATAATTACCGTCTACTATTTGTCTGTAATACGCATGCGTCATTGTTCGCTTCGCTTTGTTTTCACGCGATTGACTTCAACGAGAAACGATTCGAGTCACGATCGACGTTTCCGTAAAAAACCGTGCACTTCATAAATGTCAGCAATACGATTTTCCTAATCGAAAAAGTACGAAAAAGAAATAAAAAAAGAGTTTCATCTACCTTCTAACCCACGGTTCTGTCCTTTGTTTCAGCGAGATTTTCGGGAGCAAAAGCGCACTTCTGTCTCTTTCTTCCCGTAATGCTTCTCCCTCTTCCTGTAATGTCACACCGACATTCTTTTTCAGGGGACGCGCGTTCGATATTAGGAAATACCTCCTGCCAATTTCCTATGTTATATAAGGTGTCCCCTTACAAAGACCGAAGGCCTTCCTGACGCACTCTCTTCGCGCGCAAATCGATTTTACTTCGAGAATTTTTATACACTCAAGTGAAAGAAAAATAGAGAATGGGATGATTCCGCAAAAAAATAGTTGCTTCGCACTTTTCTGACTTTCTCTCTCCGGTCATTTCATTAAATCGACCAACGCTGGTAACGAAGTAAAAAGTCAGTCCAGTAAATGCAGTAACAATGGAAATTCTCTCATTTATCTTATGAACATAATTCGTAGATTTAAAAATTCAAAATTAAACTATTGGACACCGATTTTTGTTTCGCCCGTGATGCGATTACTCTCATAATGTATTTGACTTATGCAAATGTTGCAAATAGTACTGGCCGAATTATGCGACTTGTTGGAAACGCGGGCGTTAGATCGCAGAAATAGTTTGCAAATTCAAGTTTGGTAGTGAATAGTCGAGCAGAATAATATATATTACGAATGCGCGGCAATAGAACGATAACAGAAATTATTATAGCTATCTCCGTATGTGTGTGCACGCATAGAGATCAGCTAGTAAGCTAGTTAAGAAGTATTTCATAGTAATGTAATTATTTCTAAACGCGAAATACATTTAAAAGTAAGCGATCCTCTCTCTCTTTCTCCCTCTCTTTCTCTCATCTCTTTTATATTTTATTTTATATCTTTTATCAATCATTATTACGCATAGCAAAAATTTCATTAAAAATCTAAACAATTTTTTTCCAAAATTTAATGTCGCATTTTTCGCAATTTATAAAGTTTTAGTTTTAAATATCTTAGCAGCTCTTAGGTCAAAACTCCATTAGAGCTTAGATTATGTGTAATCGTTTCAGGATGTGATATATTTTAAATAAAAAAATTAAATAATGAGTCAATTAGTAAAAATCAAATATATCATTCAATAAAATAACATTTGAAGCGTTTCTACAGAGTATATTATCGTATTTTTTAAATAGCATATTTTGGCAGTTATTAGTAAAATCAAAATAAAATTCTAACACAAAAATGTAAAGCCGGAATAATTTTCGAATTATAGACGATTAAAGTAGTATCGCGTGTAAAACTGTAAGTGACTCACTCGCGTATATCGATTTATCATTTGTATTATTAATCTATTATTAATTTTCAGGTAATATTTTCATTGTTTAGCTGTATTGACTTTTCTTCTTTCATATGCTAAACTGCTTGTTACAAATAGAAAATAAACTTAAAATTTTTACGCTGTATTAATATCATATATATATTTATTTTATACATGTCTGATAAAATTTTTGCAGATCCATTATTTTAATTTAAAATAAAAATTAATTAACACTTACCGATACGATGTGCAACAGCGAGGTTGTAGCATTGCATCGATCTGTAAAAAAATTTTTTAATTAGTAAATGTCAAAATAATTCACATTTCGCGAAAAATAATTGCGCGTATGTACTTTTAAATACAACTTTTAATTCAAATGAATAAAATATTTCTAATGCTATATTATGTAAATATTGTGTAAATTTATTAAATATTGTAAATAATTTTAAATGACAAAATATATCTTATATATATTTGTATATTACGCGCAATAAAAATGGCGCAAGAGACATTATGCAGCCGTCGTACATACACATATATATATGATTGATTTCCCAAATAACAAACAATAAATAAAAAATAATTCACTCTTGCTCCGTTGTCGCTGGATGCCTCCTCCTCCTCCTCTCAGATTCCTTCGATGCACTCATGCAATATTCGTTCGCGAAAACACAGTTAATTACAATCGCGTGTAATTTGCACGACACTCCCGATGTTAATCGCGCGCGACGAAAAACACGAGAAAAGTGCTCTCACGTAGAGCCAGGATTTACACGCGATATGTTATAATTTGGCTCGACAAACGAATCTCGAATCGATGTGTAAACAGGTTAACGGCGACAGTTATTGCCAATTAAACACATCGTGCCGCTCGATTCATAGTCGATCCATTCCGTATTCACGACGTTCTGTTAATGACTGAAAGATTTAACAATAGAATTGACAGCTCTAGCTCAATACCGTATGAAACGACGTGATTAATGAAGTTGAGTTTGATCTTGAAACTCAAAACACGTTCGAGAGCTAAGCGTTAAATAATCGCAATTTTATTCCTGATCCCTATTCCCACTTCGAATGTGCCCGCGTGAAATTGCGCGAAACATATCTGACAGCCGGCGTATATACTCGATATATACATTTATGAATCTAATCGTCAAATGATCGTGATAGCTTATTGTTCATACAGAGCGCTCGCGTTTTCCCGCGGCACTTGCTCCGAGCACGTTTCGAGGGATAACAACGCGATGCAGAGCGGAGTAAGCTCGTGCCGCTGCCTGCTTACTCGAGTCTCGGCGCGCGAATGATAGCGCGGCGACCTTGAGTAAACACGGCGCACCGTACACGATGTATAATGCCGTATCACAAACACTGAGGTCGCACTGCGTACCGGAACACCACGCACCGTTAATTCGCGAAGCCGCGTAATATTTAATGCTCCATAAAATAAACGTACGTCTCGTTCGCCAAACGTTCCGCTCGTTGAATTCTGAATTAACTATTAATGCGGTCGATACGTATTACGATTTCAATTTGCTCGAATCACTCCGACGATTCTCTGTTTCAAATAAAAAATCGTACGAATTGCATTAGTAATCGGCGAATTTAATTGCGAGATGAATCTCACATCAGGATTCAAGTATTATTGACGAAGTTAATAGTACCCAGATATTAAACAATCATTTACGATTCTTATCATTTATTCATTTTATTTCACGTAAAATGTCTATTTCGATAAATAAATATCTCAATATGCGAACTATTAAAACGTTAATTATTTTTGTCATTACTCAGAGGAGACAATTGCATTTTGAGGAATGATAACGTAACGATACCAGAGCAGCTCGTGACACACTGCCCATATTTTATATTTGAATCTCGCCGCGTGAGTGGCAATACGCGACTACTTTGTATACGCAATGACACGTTGTAACTTGTAATACTCTACAAAAAGAAAAACAAACGCCAATCTCTACTGTGTGCCGTTGGCATATTACCATAAAATATACAATATTATGAACATACACATGCCAATTATTCCGTTTTTCACAATTCGAATTAACTTTTTGCAAACGAGTGACGAGATTTTTTGACATATTCGCCGTTGATTGTTTGCTTAAAATAGTTACGGCGAAGTGCAATTTTTGATCGTGTTGTAATTGGAACATAAATAACAGGTCTCTAAAATAAAGCAAAATTTATACTCTGAATAAAATTTTAAAGTAAACTTTAGATATGCACCGTTTCTTTTAAAACAATTCTGTTCTCCCTGATTTGAAGCTCGCGCTTCAAAATATTTCATTTGATGAATTAACTATTGTCGTACATTTAAATTAACGTTTACTTAAAAATTTTATTGTCTTTCCTAAAAAAAAAATTCTTTATAATAATAACAAATTAATTAAAATAAAATATTTTCCTAAAATATTTATTTTAATTAATTTATTATTTTTATTTTCTGCTTTTTGTCCTAAGAGAAGTGAGAAAGAAAAATTAAATTGTGTATTTTTTTAAATATCTGTAATATATAAATCAAGAATTATAATTTTATAAGTTCAAAACATAAAATTAAATTGTTGCAAAAAGTGACGAATTCTTCATTTATTAAAATGACATTATTTCTTTTTGGATATAAAAAAAATTTTTTTTAAATGATAAATTAATATTTTTTTCAAAATAAATAAAGTCTTTTTTTAAATCTTCAAATTTAATTCTAATAATAAAATTCGTAATAATAGCTTTTTAAATATAGTATTTAAGCGGAATAATTAATTATTCGAGTTATTAAAGAAGGATTAAATAATTTTTATGTTTCAGTTAAAATTTACTATTAACATTCAATTTGTTAATATTATTGTTATAACAAAATACATTTATAGATCTAAATAAAAAAGCAGAGAGAATAGAATTAGTTGAATAATAAAAATCAATAACAGAAAAAAAATAGATTATGATGTGTGTAAGCGCCGTTACAAGGCTTATGTACAAATTTCATGTGATATTATTAGTTTAAAAAATTATTGTGTCTTTAATACATCTGTATTAAAATTTTTACTTCTAATCAGTCTCCACAGATATTCAAGTATTTTACGATAGACGTGCGACGCGCGTATTTATTTGTATCTGAATTATACGAATGGCGAGAGAGGGTTATATTTTTCTGCGAACGTTAACTGCATTGCTACTCCGATACAGTCGAACGTGTAGTTACGAGGGATTTCGAGATACGTCCGGAATCAGTGTAGCAGACATAGCAGTGGGATATGTGGCTCGGTATAAAATAAAGGATCACCCCGGGCGATACCTCGTCTATCGGCCGGCAATATCAGTGGGAATTGAAATAGTCGTGATATTTCTTTGAGAGGTGAGAACGGAAGGCGAATAAGGGAGGCGACGTTCGTGATGAGGGTGACGAGGGAAAGTAATAAAAGGCGACGAATGGGGTTTGCGGTACATGGCCGACGACGACGACGACGACGGTGACGACGACGACGACGCCGCGGGAAAAATGGAGGCATGTTAGGTCGTTCTTTCGTCGTCTTTCTACAATCAGATTTCTTAGCGCGCCGCTCCATCAGAAGCGCCGATACTCGAACTCTTTTGTCGCGATGGGGCAAAGGCAGGCACTATTGGCCGACAATGACGACGCGGAGACAAAGGAAACGAGCGGCTTTCCGATGATGAGAAACGGACATCGTGATCGAACGAAGGTATATCCACGTGTGCGATTATTTTCAGTGAAAAGACAAAAGTATAAAATAAGGTCGTTCAAAAGTATGAAGTGACTTTAATAAATAGTGATTAATCCAGCTACTTCTGTTTACGAATTAATAAATAAATTTTTCAAATATTTTGTTAACAATTACATCGCAAAACATTAAATTCCGCTCAGTGAAATTAGAACATCGTCATTACGATTTATTATTGCATATCATATTTAATGATGTCCTCGATCACATTATAGAATATTGTATTGCAATTTGTATTAAATTTATCATTTCTATTAATTTGTGAACATTTATTACTTTGATTTACTATTTTTCTTCTGTTCAAAATTAATCTTCAAATTCTTTTGCACTTGCGCTCTCTCTCTCTCTCTCTCTCTTTCTGTCTCTTTTAAAATGTCCTATATATTTATAATTGTATCATAAAACTTGTATTATAAAAAATTATATTATAAAAATTAAGTTATATTATACTTTATTAATTTCTTACCGTTTTAAAGCACTCTTCTTTAATGAATCGCCGAGAAAAACGCTTCATGAGGGAAACATCGGGATAATATTGCGGTACGCGGAAACAGCGAGGTCGAAGCAAAATGGCCAATTAACGCGTAATACTTGTTCGAAAATCTTTACAGCCTCCAATAAACTACGATCGGTATCCTAGCAACAAGATGAAAATGGTCGAAATCAAGGAGAGATGCTCCGGCAACCAGGCAATTCCTCGAAATATGAAACGAAACAACCGAGCTTGTATCTATTCCGCGCATTTGCAATTACATTGAGCTCTGCATATTCATTGCACGTGAATTTGAATTCAAGAACATATATATTTTTGTCTGTTCCTTTCTCTTTCTCTTCCTCCTTCTCTCGAGTAAGCCTAAAATAATTCCGGAGGATCTAAGAAAACACGCATCGAGAATAACGTAAAATCAAAATTCATATTTCATTCATTCTAACAAAACTGGATTAATACAATGGAATGGTTATTTTAAAGTGGCTATTTTCAATAAAAGATGAACAAAAAACAAAACATTAATCTTTTAAAATATCAATTTTTTTAAAATTATTTCTTTTTATGAATAATTGATATATCGCTAACTTTCTTTTTAACAAATTTCTCTCTCTTCCTCTTTCTAGCAATATATATATAGATAGATTTATGTTAACAAATTTAATTAATGTCCATTAATTCTGGAAATAGGATATTAATTAATTTTTGTCCGCTACTGAAACCGCTACGTTGTGTTTGTCAATAGTCTTATATGTAACGTTATTTATCGAGCAGTGAATAAGCTCCTTTGTAAAATGCGCGCTTATCGAGGCCGCACAATAGTGCACGGAAGAGAGTAGTCTGTAAACCAGGCCGTCCAGGGGTATCGAGAGACCGGGGAAGTTTAATATTACCATCAGAACATCGTCTACAAGTCCTGCGGGGGCAAGTTGTGGTCTAACGCTCGACATAGGAACTCTTGTGTCACAGGATTCAACTTCTGCGGGTTGGTCCGACGGCACGGACGCCGGCGCGCGCTCGAGAGAGACGAAAAAAGAGAGGAGAAGGGACAGAACAAAATAGCGTATGCATGCGAAAATGCGAACGATATTCGTCGACCGAGGCAACATACCAAAAGAGAGAAAGAGAGAGAGAGAGAGAGAGAGACAGAAAGTCCGCTTCTTTCACCGCAACGCACCCTGTCCGCGCGGAACGACTGTGTTTGCATAGTTGTCCTGTTTACATTCACCCCGAGATTCTGTCCTGCGGGATTACGCGCGAGTACGTGCGATACCCGCGGGCTGGGAAAAGGGCGTCGATGTGCCGACGACTGTTTAGCGTCTCACCTCGAGCAGATTCCGCGAGAAATACTCGATTTTTCATTAAGTCCCTTCGCCGTTGCATGGACGATCCGCTTTAACCTCTCTTGGAAGCACTACAAATTTTGTTAAGCTTTTGATACCGCATTGCCCACGTGAGTCCCATCTCGAAAAAGTTCAAATAAATAACGATAATTTAACGCTCGGCTATCTTTACAAGTGACTTTATTTTAAAAAGTAAAATATAAACACGCTTTGTTATAAAATTTTTGAAAATTTTTAACTACCAAGATATTTTGTTACAAATTTGAAACTTGAGAAATTAAAAAGAGACAGCGCGTTCATAAAAAAAAAATATATATATATATATTTAGAAGGCATGTTTTATATTTTTGATATTCTCGGCTAATCTCTAGCGTACTGATACATGGAAAGTACATGGAAAGTTGTTACAAGCAGGAGCCTGATTAAAACGTAAATAGCTATCATCTCAAGAAACATGTTTTTGCTGAAAGTTTAATTAAAAAGAGAAAAAAACTATTTCAGTGGCGAAAGGATTAAAGGAAGGTTGTAGCAAGCGGGAATACTTTGCGGCAAGAAGCGCGGGCGAGAGAGCTCGTTAGATTTTGCGACATTTTTAGATTAAGTACGTCGCCACCTTACCAAGCAACGACTGAGATGGAGATCGCGCTGGAAAATGCAGTTCGATTTTATTAGTGGAATCAAAATCTAGAATATTTCATTGACACATTAATTCAACGGAGTTTTAAGACTTTTGCCTCAAAGGAAGTTTAATTAAATTAAATAATTTATATTTTTAATTAGATATAATTCAGCAATATTTAACTCTTAAATCCCACCTGGGGTCCATGAGATCCCAACAAACATTTGAGCGCACTTTTAAGTAAGAAAAATCTCTTAATTCACGATTTTTTTTTACATATTATAATAAAAAATTCGGCTTCGAAAAATAAGATTATTGATTCAGCATACTTTGAAGAGTATTTATGATTTTTTTCAAGTCGAAAAAATAAATGGAATAATTTCTAGAAACTTTTAAAAGAAGGCCCAGTGGATCACCAATGGGGTTTATATTACGGGGATGAACTGTGGGGGATAAGGGTTAATATTGACTGAAAATCTGATAAGTTAAATAATTGATCATTAATATTATAACTATATAAATATGATATCAAAATTTCGTTCAAATAAATAAATAAAATAACAGTTTCTATTGTTGGAGAGAGTATGTCAATTTTACTTTTCATCGCTTGTCTTTTTAATTTTAATTAAAGTTATTTATAAATAAAATTTTTAGATTTAAATATTATTCGAAATATCTACATCAGATTTTTTTAGCATTCCGTAGTTCAAAGATTCAAATCGTTATTCAAAATTATTAATATTAAATTTTCTTTTCATCTATTTATACATAGCAATTTAATCATCATTTAATTATTCGATGCACCAATTATATCTAAATATATGTGTCCTTAAATACACATTATTGATTCTTTTCGTACTTCGTTCATAAAAATCTGACTCTGTGAGTGTGTCCCAAGCGTGAAGAACAAATTTTCGTGGTTATTACTCGAATCACATTTGTACTGGTTCACACACCAAATACTCGAATTACATTTGTAAGACACATTTGTAAGGAGGACCGTGCTCGAGAATTAATGCCTATCATTGCATCGTTTACGCAGAAGAGCGTCATGCATTTTTCATCCCGCCGCGCAGATTTTCCTTACACGAGATTACTCCGGTTCTCTCTCTTTACCGAACTTTTCGCGGCGGTCGCTGGGAACACGTTAATTCAGTTCTCTCTGCACTTTATACGATAAAAGCTCCGTCGCGCGATATTCGCCTTGCACAAGGCAAGACGCGAAGCACTTTTTCCTCGGCGATCATACGTGTTGCACACGCACGCGTGCATGTAAGTTCGAAAAAGCTTAGACTATGTACTGAGTGTCTCAGAAATTGCAAGATTTCTTCTATGTAGGTCGTATTCACTATTAACTATTAAACTTCAGAAATGTGTACAGAAGTGTATACAAATAAATGTACTACTTAATTTAATGTAAATTTTAGTACATTTAATGTAAATTTTATGCGATTCAAAGTTTAAACTAAATTCAAGAAAATGACTTTTGATATATTTTGTATATTACGTATTACATTTATGACCATTCTGCATTTTGCTTAAACCATCGAATCCATTGCAATGAGTTACGAGCGGATTATCGTACTTTCGACACGTAAAACCAGCATTTTAGATCATGCGTTTTAAAATTACATGTCAAATTGGCAATTAATACTTATTAATGTAATTTTTTGTTACAGAAATTTATATAGAGCTATTTAACGTGATTAAGAAACTATCTTTTATTTCCATAATCAAAGAGATTGTGGAAATTATTTCAAAAAAGTAGAAAATAGATTTGAAAGAAAAAATCGAAATCTTAAATTAAGAGTAACATTATATTTTACTTTAGTCGTAATGATTACCAATTTTTATTTGTTTAGACTTGAAAGTGGAAATGAAGCCGCTGAGACGCACGTAGAATTTTCTACGCAATATTACTATATTTGCTCACGTATGCCGGTACGATACAGTACAAGAGTGCATGAGCACATGCTTACGAAGAAAACGATCCATCATGGTTGGCCGTACTATGATTAATGGAGAATATGAGAACGCAATGTAAATGGGATTCAACACTCGCTATTCCACGGTGCGAAGAATTTTGATTTAACATAATTTATAACTGGTATTATATTTTTTCCTAATGTACACAGAATCATGAAAAAAGAGTCCATAAACAACATATAAATAGTAATATAACACAGTTAAAATAGTTTCGAAAAAATATTCTGCTGATATAAAACGGAATATAAAATTACGGCGCTGAAAAAATATATCTGATTATAAAAATAATAATTTCAAAATATTGTAATAAAAGTCCGAAGTACAGTAATTAACATTACGTATCGATGAAGTGTCAAACGAATTAAGAAACTTAATAAATTTTCGATACTTGCGAAATCCAATATTAAAAATCGAAATTATCGTTTGAGAAGTACAAAAAGCTAAAAAATATTCAACCTACGACTGTTTTCGTTGTTTCCCTTCGAGAGGAAAAAGAGACTTTGGTGGATCGCGGAAGAGCAGTGTCGAGGAAAACGAGATGCATACACGCGCGTACGTGCACCAACCTATTTATGGTGAACGAACATACGCGGACGCAGGGAATGGTATCGCGGGAAAGAAACACATATCTCCACGTGTGCATTTTGCAACATCTTTACAAGGAGGTGTCTTATCCTTCGCCGGATCAAACATCCATCCGGGCGTTTGAACGACGGAATTCTCGCTGCTGCGTCCGCGAAAGTACGATAATAGCCGGATAAATTCTAAGAAATCCTCCATGCGGAAACTGCAGACGACAAATTACGTTTCTCGTAATTTTGCGAGAACGTAATTTGTCGGAATTCGCAATGTCCGCGCTGCTGAATAAATGAAAGCGTCGACGTAAAACCTCGAATCGTTATTTCGCGATTGGAGAACGATGACTCATTTGAAAAATGCATTTTAAAAAGACGTCCCGGAGTAATCCGGGAAAAAATCAACAGTATCGAGCACGACGGATCTTTGTCAACTTTCGCGTACTTGGTCGTCGATACGAGGGAAAGATTTCTCCGGAGAGTTTCTCCAGTAGGTATTTCTCTCCGCGCGCGAGGTATTGGTTCGCCGAGTCTCGCGAGCCGAAGCGTACTCGCGAACGCTTTTTGATCCGCACCCGACGAAACTATCTAACTAAATTCAAAACTGGGGTGCGAACTTTATTGGGCGGAATAGTAGAAACGGCCGGAAGATTACTTCCGTGGGCGCGCGCGAGGCTGTTGAAACTTCGATGAGAGGCGGTTAACTAAGTTCCCGAGAAATGGACTTCGGATAGTTTTACGTCCTCCGTCTTACTTTCCTACATCTGGTCGTAATGGCGATCGCCCCCACGTCTCCTATTCCCGACGATCGCACGGTCATAATCGCGACGATCGCTCTCGTTACCGTGTCGATTCGAATCGGAAGGGATAATCGGCGGGAACAAACGTAGAAGCGTTAGCCAGAGCGATAGCGTGTTAATTCGCAAATGTTACAAGTAATTTCTTGGAGTTCGAGTTCTTTTGCTGAGATAAATTTAATGAGAAATTGCGAGGGATAGTAAAGGTATTTCGATTTTAATACCTGAATTGATATCAAAATTTGTTTTATTAAGCTTCTATCTCAATATTTTTTTATGTTCCTACTCGCTCTATTTCAAACTCCCCTAAAAATGGTACAAACTTCTTTGACTTCGTGATCCAAAGGAAAGGTCAAGAGATTTCGGAGAAAGAAATATCTGACTTTCGTTGCACAGGAGAAACTACTCGAGATTGATCGGCAGTATCGAAGTTTCCCTCATTTGATCTTTCTTTGCAACTTCGCGGGAATCAATCGCCGAATGTTTCGCGTCCCCTTCGAAACTTCCTTTGCCTATGGCCCGCTATTTCCGACTAAAACGTTGGCTTTGCCCGTTTTTCTCTCCCGAATCTTCTCCATTTCGCGCTTTATCTGAATATGCCTCGAAATTGATCGACGAAGCGCGATGCACGCCGCCACGCCATTCCCGGGGAATGTTACCTCCGGGGAAATTTCTGTATTCCTCATTGCGGAAAGGGCCGCAAGGAGACCTTCCAAAAGCAGCTTTATTGAAAGCTGCGAATCCACTCCTCCCTGCTTCCTCCCTCCTTCCGATTGCCAATGCGTTCTTCATCTCGCGAATCAATCTTTGAAATTTCGAGCTAAACCCGTCCGACAACGAATTTCCGCCGAAGCTTCTATCGCAGGACATTTGCAGCGAAAATAGTAAATATGTTTTATTTCATTGATTCATCAATTGTGATTAAGAAAAGATTAGAAAAATAATAATAATTGTAATAGTAATGTAAAAAAGTTATAAATTAAATATAAGAAGCGAAGATATAAACTTGAACTATAAAATATTTATGCATAATAAATAATATATAACAAATTTGGTAAAAATGTAATTATATAATGTCTGCAAATATGTTAGAATTATTTTAATTCTATAAACTTAAGGATTTATATTTCAAGCGAAGGATTTAGAAGAAAGTTTCTGAACTTGCAATGCGCGTTTAAACGATGGAAGAAGTAACTTACAGTAATTTAGAAGTGACAATTGACTTTGTTCTAAACTTATGAGTTAAACGCAGAAATAAACTTGCAGATCAAATTAAACATCTTGGGAATAGTAATTGAAGAAAGACACTTGAAAGATTCATTAATGTTAATTGACAAAGTATTTTCTTTCTGGACTAGAGAGTAATTAATAACACAAAACAATTAAAACCGAAATTGAAATTAAAATTGTTTGTTCACAGTGCCTGTTTGTTTACTTACAGCCATTAAAAGCTATTACTCTAAAATTGATAATGTCATCGGTATTAAATCGCAATTGCCTCGACAAACAATCATAAAATAGCTAATAAATTGAAAGGAATATCCCTCAGGATATTTTATTAGTTTGAGCAGAGTAGAATTACAATATATAAGAACAAAGAGTTAAAAGAACGTGAAAAAAGGGGAAAGTGAGAATAAGTACAAAAGAAGCACAAAAGAAATGAACAAGAAAGGAAAATGCGTCAAAGAAAAAAATGAAGGAACACTACTACGAGAGGGATAATAAAAAATCCGTTTCTCTCTTTATCTGTTTCTACTCAGGAAATTAAAAAGGACCACTGACCGCGCTGATTCTAAAGATATGATATCAACGCGTGCGCGCGCGCGCGCGTGTGTGTGTGTGTGTGTGTGTGTGTGTGTGTGTGTGTTTTTCGGAAAGGAAAAGAAAAAATAGTGAAGAGATAGGCACATAGAGAAGAGAAAGAGAG
The DNA here is from genome assembly GCA_037157785.1 of Cephalotes varians. Lineage (NCBI taxonomy): Eukaryota > Metazoa > Arthropoda > Insecta > Hymenoptera > Formicidae > Cephalotes > Cephalotes varians. The sequence continues at coordinate 1,723,192 of JANQDE010000022.1, forward strand.
AGAAAAAGAGAGGGATATGCAGAGAAATATATCTCTGCGATCCACGGACGCTATTTGTAGTCCCGTTGTCAAAGGACGAAACGTTGGAAGCGTTTGCGCAAACAGCTGCGAGCTAACTGCTTATATTGGCCTTCCTTTCTGCTGCCTCCTCGCCTCGCAACCACTTCATCGTGCGTCTATCTTTGTTTGTTTGTATCCACATTCGTGCTTTTCTCTGTGCTCCCCGAATCACCCTCCTCCCCCGTGCGGAGATTGGGAAGGCCTCGCCCGCGATTCAAACCCGCGCGAAAAAAAAAATCGCGCAGAAGACCGCGTCAGACGGCGAGAACGCGTACACGCAGTATTTGTACATTCGCAGGAATTTGATTACATTCGGTGGTTTTAATTTCGAGCTACCGCTCGTAAGACCGATTGCGATTCGCTTTGTGCCTCCTCTCGCGATTGTTGCAGCAATGTTATCGCAAGGGAAAGTAATATGAAATTACCAATATATCTGGGCTAGATTGCCGACAATTCGTATTTTTGACGGTAGAATCTGATAAAAATCTGATAAAATATCATCTGTTCGGGGCACATATTATAGAACTCTTCGGAATAGATTCCGATCGGAATTATTCCGTTTTCTCTAAAAAACACAATAGAAATCTAGGGAATAATTGAACAATTTCGATCGGAATCCATTTCGAAAAGTTTCATAATACGTGCCTTGCAGGAATGATTAACTCATTAAAACAATCATATCTAAACGTGTAAATTTTGTCACATAAAATTTATTATTATTAAATGTTAAATTAACTTTGAAACATATATACATTTTCTCGTAAATTATATTTTATGTATATTTTTAAAAATATGTTATAACAGATCATAAGAGATTTAAAAAAACAGAGAAAAATAATTTTTCTTACAGAATATTACAATAAGTTGAGAAAGAAAGAGAAAGAGAGTTTTTCCCTCACAGTAACATTCTATTATCTATAATCAGTACCAAGACAACTAATCACTAATGACACATTTTATTTAAGCGAAAAAAAAGCATGTCTGTAAATTGGTGGTAAGCGGTAACAAACATAAGGTAATCATAGAGATGGGAACCGACGCAAATTCACATTCTCCGGGCGGTGAGATGAACTTGCCGTAGGAAAACTCGCGGAACAGCCGAGGAGAATTCTTCCGGTACCTTCGCTCCGTGGAGCGCGCACCGACGTGGATTGCATTTCCCCGGAATGCATCGCTTTTCGCACGACAAGCGCCGCTCTGCACTTGCGAATATAGGGTTACACGATTTTTTCAAGTTTATTCCCGACCATCCGCCGAGAGTTCCAATCAACTTCGTTTTTAAGCAGGTTCCCGGACATTTTGACAGAACGCGCGGAGAACGTGTCTTTCTTTAAATGTGATAATTGCGATATACAAATAAGATTGCCAACTGTCAGATTTGAATCGGACCGTCAGGTCTTTCAAAAATCTTGTGTCCGGTTGAGAAGGTTAAGTCAAACGTCTAGTTTTTAAATGTATATCCAATTAATAAAAAACGTATTAAATCATAAAATTGCTAAAATACTTTTATTATTAAACTTAATATTTTTTTATATTTGTTCAAAAATTTTATGTGTTTTAATAAATATTAAACCTTTTTTTATTTGAATATGTTGCTAAACGTGTTAAATGTTTTAGCAAAATGAACGTTAAATGTCATATGTGGTTTAATTTTGTATTCAATAATAAAATGTATTTTATATTAAATAATAATTGTTTATTATTTTAACTAAACTGTTTTTAAATTATTTGTAAAACAATATTGCAAGTAATTTCTTATTAATTCTTTTATATTTAATCTAGTTTTATAATTACTCTGGCCCGGTTTTGTCCAGTTAAATTTTATTATCAAAGAAGAAATTCGATAATTTAGACTTTTAGATTTGACAACTCTTATTAGATACGACACATCTTCGCTGTAAATAAATAAAAAAAATTATGATACAGAGTTCGCGAGGGACTGTGTGTTTGATGGAGAAAATTGTGTTTCATCGAGAACATTTTATTCCAATCGTCCAATAAAAAGATTCCGTGGAGCACCCTCCGATAATCGCTCCATGATAATCATCCCGCTCATAGATTGAAGCGCATTCTCGTGTGATAGAACAGCACGCAAAGCCAGTTCACTTTCGTCGGACAATTGGGCCCGGCGTGACACTGTGAGCGGACACTCGATAGCCAACCGACGGATGAATTAGACTCGACGGTGGGCAGAGATTGAATTACCGACGTGTGTTTGCGCGATATTGTGTGTCACCCTAGCGGTTGCAATCAATATGCCGGCATTGAACTTTCAATTAGTGTCACTTAACTCGACAAACACAGCCGCTCCCGTTCCGACAACGCGGAACAGAACGCGTCTTCTTCGATTTTCTCGCGTACCCACGCGCGATGCTCCTCCACCTTACGTGTGTTTAACTTTCGATATCATCAGGGCAAATATTCCTGAGAGAGAGAGAGAAAAAGAGAAAGAGAGAAAGAGAGAGGGGCTAAGGACTTCTTAAGTGTTCCTGAGTTGGGTTCCAACGTAATCGCGAACAACCGCTCTCAATTTCGTTTTGCATCAAAATCTATAGAAAACAATGCCCCATAAAAAACATAACATAACATAAAAATATAACGTAGATAATAATAAATCGATTTATTGATAAAGATTAAAAAAAACAAAACAAAGAGAATTCAATGAGAATAATGTATCTCTGATTGTAACGTATTTTATTACTATTCTTTTTTCATAAAATAGTTTAAATATAACATATACTTGTTAAAATTTAAAATCGCACGTTACCATTATTTAAAAAAAAGAGTATTTACTCTACTATACTTTTATTTAATTTTCTCATTATTCTAATTAATGAGAACACATTACGTAAATCATTAAATCACGATGTTACAAAAATAATTATTTTTATACTCTTATTAAATTAAATTAATAATAATTTAACATATAACTGTGTTTTGTTTTAATGGTATTTCAATATCATTCCTTTGCTACAACTGCTGTAGTTTTTATGTAACCTCGGGTTATCTATTGTTTGATACAATGCATTTCACGATAAAGCCGTGGCCAATATTCCTGGTACAGTCAGCGAGCAAACTATTTGCTCGGGTACGATCTGCTATCCGGAACACAGAAGCTCTATTCAATTACTGGCGGCGTAACAGACGTTCGATAAGCATCGATTTCGCTAGTAAGGGCGCCTCCACGCGCCAAGGAAAGCTAACGCAACGTCTCTAATCTCCCGCACGACTTGTGACCCTCGGAAAGGGTCTGCAAGGCTACCTCTCGCCTATAAGGATCACGATCTTAAGCGCTCCATTGGCGTGGTAGAGTGCTTTGGGGAATCTTACGCAAGGGTCCAATCTGAACGTGTTCAAAAGTAATCATGAGCCACGTGATCTCATTTAGCGATGTTTCAATGTAATACCTTTTATAATTCACGGAACGAGCGATCTAACTTAATTGGAGAGATATTTTTCGTCGTACAACATAGATCGAGATCTGATACGTGTACAGTGGGCAGAAGATTTGTGATATCTTCGATGTCTCAAACGCAGATACTACACCGAAACATGTTGCTCTCAACGACGTGGAGATTTTCTCAAAAGTTAAGAATTTAAATTCTTGCTTACTTTATTGTTTATCTTGTTGATCGTGCCGAACCAACGTGTAGATCAAACTTAATCGGGAAGATTCTAAAATTCGCGCGAACTCTCTTCCTCTGATACATTTTCCTTCTGATATTACAAAGTTTTAAGATCAAGTTCGCAAATCTTTGATTTCTGAGATCTTACCGCAACGAAGTTCTAGGATTCTGAGATATTTGCATTTGGAAAGATCGGCGGACTGTTAAATCCACGGATTTCAAGAGACTCGTGTCTATTCGCTATACTACGAGGGTGTAGCTGCTTGCGTACGCGTTATTCCACGGCGAATGAACTTCGAGGGGTTGCCGAAGCCGAGGAGGCTGCTTGGATTATCGAGAGACGCCTTAATCACGCGGTGGATAGTTTACATAGTTAAGAAGTTGCCCCGGAAGATCTAGGATTTAAACACTATGCCTTAATTAGTAAACTAGTCAGTGCTTCTTTGCAAAGCATCCTTATGTCATTAATAAAAATAAACTAACCCGTCTCCCTGATATAAAGGCATGCATCTTTTATTCTTATTAGATTCTCTGACCTGTTTCTACTTGACAAAATGGAATTTATAATGCATCACCTTTTTTGTCGATGCTCATCCCACGGCCGATATAATAACATTAATAATAAATAATTTAACGTTTGAATGAAAGTTTGAAAATAAAATAACAAAAAATTAAAATTTTTATTTCTCTTATTTGTATATTATGTAAGCCTATAATAAAAACAGAGAGTGCCAGTTTAAAACTTTGAATTAAAAAGTTTACATTAGAAACTCTCGGAGATATTTATCTATAAAGATATTATTTACTTTTATACAAATATCTTTAAAACTTTATTATTTCTAATATATATTGGAAAAGAAAATCCAATTAATTCTGATAATTAATTTGGTTAAATAAATTAAACTTTACATTGCTGTAAGCTAATTTCAAAACACAAAGTATTTCTAGAACAAATATTTAAGTGTTTAATTTTATTTCTATTCAATTTTATTTACAGAATCTGTTGAATAAAATTTCGACCTTATGCTGTTTCTCTCTTTTTCTCTGTTATTCATTTAAACAGCAAACGTACAAATTCACGCATCACGTTAATCCTATTACGGAGTCCTAATGAGAGAATGTGTGGCGATTAAGCTAGCCTGCGGCCATTAAGCATAACACGCTCTCGTGTCCGATAATCTTCAAGCTGCCCAGTCATATGCGTGAAACCGTCAGGATCTGTGCCGTCAGAAGTGCCAGTCGCAGTGGGCCCTGTCGCCTTGGTAATTAGTGGAATAGCATTCGAGTGCAAGTTACGATTTGCGGAGAGTGTTGTGGACTGACCGTGGGGTTCGGCCTAATCGATATCCGATCACTCGAGCAATACGTCAAGTACATCCCGCGCACGTTTGTCCCCCGTCCTCCCCATCGTTTGTACACTCTCCGCTTCTCTCCCTCCCCCTTCCCTCCGTTCGTATACGTATGTATATAATATGCATTCCGTTCCTCGTATTTATGCACAACGCTAATGCGCATCTGGTACTTATAAATACGTACATTGGGTGATTCGAAAACATCTGAATCATATCATTGTTACGAAAATTCGCATGATAATCTACGTACGAAAGTTAATTCAAATACTTGTTGCATAAATCTCTAGAATCTATCACGTTGATTAATGAACTTTTACTCTCAGCAGCTGTCGATGTTTAAATAAGTTTTGTAGAAAAAGAATTTCATCAAAGGGTTTTTCTCAAAGGATCGAAAAGTGATATTAGCGGATTTGAGATAATTGTGAATGTATCGACAATTAGGTTTAGTACGAATATTTGAGTTTCGAAAAAAGTGTCCTTTATCGATTGTTCAGTGATTCACTTCTTGAACCGCGATCGATTGCGAAACTTGATAATACGAATCCTTGATGAATATGAAGCTTCATGTTCATCTTTCACGTTTTGTGTGAAGATTGAAATTTATAGGTAACTCGTTAACCTTTTTAAAAACTTTGATTTTTTTTATCTAAATATTTTTATCTTTTTTTTATCTTCTCGATTACATCTTTAAACGTATAATTAGTAACAAATTTGTCGGAAGTCTGTGATTCTCAATCTGATAAACAATAATAAACTATCGACATTTTACCTTCAATACACCCGGTACATGTGCGTATATATTTAATCAAAACGGTACATGCCATCACACCATCGCGCTTCGAAATCGAATGGAGATTCAATAATTAAGTTCACCATTAATCGTGGGCGGTCAGCTGGCTTCACACGATCTGCAGTTGCAGCTACTTTGACAAAATAGTCGGTTAAACATATCCGCGATCGAAAAAAATTGATTTCACGATTTCTTTTGATACTAATTCCTTCATACTTTTTTTCATTCTTATGCTATATCTCTTGAACATTTCGTTGCGAAAGTGAAAGTTTCATTACTTCAATAGACAATGAAACAATTGATTGCAGAGTACGTAAAAGAATTTTTTATATTTGAATAATTATCAATGTTTTATAATTGTTATCTCAATGTAAATAATATGCGTAAGCAAATAAGTAATAAAGTAGATGGAAACTCTTCCATTTTTTGTAAATACTCTCTGATTGACGACCGAATGAAAGAGGTTTCGATTCCGCGATTTTTCTCAATGCCAATTCCTTCCTCGTCCCCGGCGTGGACTTGACAATTTCGACGAGCAGATGTGTCGCACGTTTCTTGTCGCACGGCGGAACGAGGTAGAAAAAGTCGTACCAAGTAGGATAGTCACTAAAATCGCACACGAAGAGAAACGAGACGACCGGGACCGAACGATATCATAAAAGGGCTGAGGAGAGATTACGGTTGATACGGTGTTCTGATAAAACGAGGGAGCTTTTCCTTTGGATAATGCCGGTTAAATCGGAGAAACTAACTTGTCTCGGAAAATCCGATAGAGATTCGAATCGAAACATTGCTGTGTGCTGGCACGAAAGTTGTATCGTTAATATAATCGTTTACTTCATTTTACCATATGCAGTTCTTTCCCTTAATATTTTTCAATAGAAAAGGATTTATCCGTCGATTCTCGGAGCGTCGTCCGAACAAAAGTGGATAGAAGAGATGAATGAAAGGCTGGAATAATAACCTTTTGAAACGGTGCCTACGGTGCGATTTCATGCTCTTTCTGCCCACTAATTGGATTTTACGAATAAACCCGGACGAAAGCGCCCGTGTCAATTTATTAAGATAAATACATTTTTGTTTCGCAATGTATGAAATCTACAAATATTGCGATATTTACTTCATCCAAGCATTTATCGTTATAAAAATCAATGGGAGAGATGCTATTAAATTTCAAAAGTTTACTACTTTTCGCAAAGAATGCGTAGTTAATAATGTAGTTATAGATCCCAATTGCACCGAGAAATTATCCAGAATGACTTCAACTAAAACTTCTAAGATTTTTCCTCTTAAGAATCAAAACAAGTAAATCATATATTATTAATGAAAAAGTAATCAAATACTCATTTTTCTTTTTACACAGAGAGTGTGTTTATAAATATTTAAAGACATATTATAAATTCAAATATAACATAATAAATTCGACCTTTATTTAAATTCTATGTACTCAAAGTGCACATGAACAACTTGCAACGGAAAAATGTATCTAAAAATTGCGAATGTCCGTGTGACGATAAAATCTTTTTCGCTGCAAAGTGACGAGTATATCTTCAAGTTCGCCTATTTCCCTCAAGCTCTCGCGTACAACCCTCGAGTTACAATTCTTGTTGAATCGAAGTGGTTTAAGAAAGTCACGTTTGAGAGGCTCTTAAAAGAGAACTTAAAAGTGCCATCTTTAAAAACATTCGTCGCTTCACTTTCGATTTTTACAATCGTTGCTGTGATTTATAATACAAAAAGATTAAGTATTTATCGGAAATAACATGTAATGAAAAAATAGAAAAAGGACAAATTATTGTGTCGATATATAAAGAAGCTGATGACATAATTATGTCCATAATTCATTTAGGAACTATGAATTTTACTTTATAAACTACTATATAACTCTATGTTCTCTTCTACGTGTTTCTCTCTTTTCAATAGACAAGCCGAAATGAAATCTAACAGCATTCTAAACGTTCGCTCTTCGCCCTTCACTTTCACCCCTGCTCCACATTTCTGAAGACCTTCAGCGAGAGGAGAACTCGATTCGCTACGGCATCACTCGAGCGGAAGCTTCGCGAAGTTAAAAATTGTCTTCCTGGTGTGCCGATGAAGTGTGAGTTTCGAGCACGGGTCGGCGGCGGTGCGCTAAAGGCGGCCCGTAAATTGGATCTATCAGCGCGTTCGGATGGTGCTATATCATGCTGGAAGCAGCGGACAGAGAGAAGGAGCACCACCATCTTTCAACGTCAGCGCAGAGCCTAGTCGGCCACCCACTCGCGTTCGACCTCGCGCTCGGAACACAACACAACACGACCCTCCTAAACCCACCATCCTCCTCACGTCAGGATTGTCGAGAATAGCTCCAATCCGTGCTTTTTATTATTCTCTCCGGCCGACTGAATCTTGTTCACTAATTAGACGCGACTTGATTCGATGTAATTAATCGTAATTAATCCTTTCTTCTTACTTGAATTTTTGTCGAGTACTTTTTTCGAGATACACGTCGTATATTTCTAATATTCAATGTAAACGTACTTCTATTGAATAAATGTACTTCTATTAAATAGAAGAACATTTTTAATTTTAATAAGAACGTTCTACGTTGAACTTATATGTTCAAAGAGTATGTACAAACGAGTAAAATCAAGTCATTCATCATTTAGTTATTTTACATTAACAAATATCGAAATTATTGAATCCATTAGAGCTCAATTACCAATAAATCAACTCAATTTTCTTCGCAATTAATTCTTCCAACGATAATACCTTTCTTTTTTCGATATCAGAATAATAATTAATAGAAATTATGAAAAGATGCGACGTAAAAGATAAATGTGTTTCATCATTTTGTGTACTTTAATAAGAATGTGATCACATAAATATCATAATAAATGTCTAACAATAAAAAAATTGTTGTAACTGTAAAGCATGTAATAGTTAAACAACTATAATATGCTAAAAACGAAAATGTTTTGCACACAACGAGACTATATATATAATTAATCGCGCAAATCAGATCGTAGGATTATTAATCGCTGCGCCGTGTTTGCTTGAATTGCAGAAGAGCAATCCGTATCGCAATTGTGTACTGATTTACTCAACTGTCTCAGATGCATCGTCGATCTTCTGAACGTCTATTACATCGTGCAGTCTTTTTATCTCTTTTATTGAACTATACGTCAAGATGCAAATAACAAGTTCACGATATATATTTAAGAGATTCAAGATAATGTCAATGAATATTCTCTGTGGATATTCGCATTTCTCGGAGATCAATAATGCACAATATACTGCCTGCATAATACAACCTTTCGGCATTCTTTTTAAAATTTATTATACTCAAACTATAATCTTTTTTATTTGCTATTTTTATTTTATAATTAATGCGTAAAATTGTACACATTATTAAAATCTTTTTAACTTCTTATGTAATTATATTTATTACTCTTGAAAGTATATTAAACAAAATTAGCATTAAATATATTAGCAAAATATTTTAGAAAATTTTTATTTAACAAATGTTTTTTATATGTATATCAAAGCTTCTTTTAATTACTTGCTAAATAACAACAATTATGAATGAGAAGCGTAAAGAAATACCTCGCGACAAAATCACGGATAAAGTGACAAAGTTTTATATAGACAAAACGATTGATCGCAATTTGATTGCGGCGATTAATTGTTCTCCAGTCGATCGAAGAATGTCAGAGACCTCGATGCCGATCCTCAAGTACATCTCTCCAGGGCCAATCAACTACCGAGAGTCTCCGGGCGTCGAGTAGCGCAGCGCACGCTCGCGCAACTGAGGGCACTCGAGAGAAATTGGAACGCATCCCAAAGTATATATACGTAACCCGTTGCTACTCTGCTGTGCGAGGAAACAGCCCGACACTTTCGAGACGGATCGTCCGCTTTGAACCCCGATGTTACCACAACGTGACTACCTAAGACGGACGATCATTTATGGACAGCTCGATACTCTATCAGTCAATCTTTCACAAAAATGAAATCTAGAGAATGTCGGATGATCCTGGCAATTGGATTTGTATCGTGTTAAATATAAAACGTATTTTAAACACGTATCTTGAAATGTGGATCAGAATTCGCGATCTATTTAAAATGTTTCGTAATAAAATTATGTACAGCTATAGTTTGTCCAATGTCATAACGCGACATTACGTAAACAGTCACGAACAGTTTACGAAGAGATTGCAGGTCGACGGTGGGGCTTCGTAAACATGTGGAAAGAAAAAAAAGACGCGTCGCGCATTCATATAGAAGCCGCGTATTAAAGTTCATAAATCACTCGCACGAATCTCAATATCACGCGCGACGGATCGCGCGTATCGCTTTATCGAATAGCAAAGTAAGCTTGTAAGGTTCACGAATCTATACATAGCACAGATACGGACACGCAATGTGTAGTCATTGATGACCGCAGAGAGGGTAAAGCCACCGCTTCCAGGTAGTTTAACAGTCAAGGACGACTTGGACGCCGAGCGATCCCATTTATCAGCATCGACGGTCCTGCCGGAATTCAGGATGCTCGATCTCAGGAGGTCGCCACGGGAATGACGCTGCCGTCTCGACAGGATCAACGTATTCCGCGAGCATCGGGCAGAGATGGGGTGAAGGGAAGAAAAGGATTTGACTGTCACCGAGGAAAAGATCAACTAAAAAGGAAGAGAGAAAGAAAGGAAGAGGACCAATTTGAAGAGAGTAAAAAAAAAGAAATAATAGTATAAAAAAATGAACAAACGTAAAGGATATTAAATATAGGAAGGAAAAGATAATTTGAACAATATGTCAAAATATAATCGATCGGATAGAATGTAAATATCAAAAGCAAAAATCGCGGGGAAAGAAACTATCCGATTTATACAGAAACGTAAGACAAAAGAGAAAATAGAATTGAGAGTTCACGGCGACAAGAAATACAAGCAGGTACAAATGATTCCGAGTTAATCTTTTAAGAGACAGTATACAGGTCGCATGGGGCAATGGAGAAAAAGTAAAAGAGGAGAAAAACGACGGCAGTATACGTAACACGGGTTTCACGTCGTCGGTCGAGGGTTAAGCGGTCGCAGGCAGGGCCAGTAAGTCCCTAGTTCTCATCCCACTAATCCTACATTGGCAAGGCAATTAACTCCGAGCGGGCGTAGAGATCTCCCGGTTTAGACGTCTGTGCCTGTTAGTCCACATTCCTACTCTCCCTCCCGTTCGGCACTGTCGTTCTCGCGACGACGACGACGACGACGATGCCGACTCTGCAGCCGCGTGTAATATCGCGTAAGGTTGCTTAGCGAGAGAACTGTGTGTCTGCGAGGGATCACAATATCCTTCAATTCGCCCCGGGCTAGTAACATCTGGCTGCCGCAACTTTGCCTTCTGCAGCGACCGGAAAGATAATCAAACTTCTTATGCGGATGCGCGAATGTGTTGGCGCGCGAGTGCACGCACGATGAGACTTCTCATTCCTTTCTCGGCTTTTCAGGATTTCCCTTTGTCTCTTGTCTCCTTCTCTTTGCCTCTTTCATTCTCTTTTCTTATATTTCTCTCTCTCTCTCTCTCTCTCTCTGACCCATCCTCGCTATTCCCCCGTTCTTCTACCAAGTATCGCCCGCTTCTGCGAATCTCGACTTAGTTATCTGTAACTAAGCTAATCTCAGCCAAGAAGTCGACCCAACCCGGCAACGCAACCTCCAACCATTCCCCCACTCACTTAAACACGAGTTCGACCGATCCTGCCAAAGCTCTCTGCACTAATCCAACCTCTCCAAAGTTGTATATGTATGGGATAGAAGCGTTCGAACACTTCGTGCCCGCTCTCTCTTTCTTTCTGATTCTTCTGAAGGCCGACAGTCATCAACGTAAAGCCTGCAATTTTCGTGGACGAGGTACAGATCGACCACTATTTTTTTTTATTTTTCATTAGCAATCCCGATTGTGAATGCCCGGTTTTAGCCGCTGCTCTCGAACGTACCGTGTTGCTTAACTTCGACTCTGTTACGAGACTTAGGAACATGCAAGACCAAAAACTTGCGGAAATCATCGCGGTTAAACTTAGAAGATTTTCTCAAAAACTTTCTTTCATTCAAGGCCGAGAGACTGTATTAAAAAATTACTTTTAAGACTGAAAAAAATTGACGATTAATCTTTTTACGTTTCTATAGTATCCAAGATTTGCAATGCAAGATATGCGCATTTATTTAATTAATGCTAAATAAAATGAATAAATTAACAGAAATTGTAATATTTTTAGAAATATTTTTCTGCTTCCAAAACAATTCGTTTCATCTAAGAGGCAAACCAGTTTAACACAATAACTGCTTGTAAGCTGGCATATTTCGACCCGTCATTATGCGAATAATCCGATATGCCTCAGATAAAGCGAAGCAACGGACCCGTGTAATCCGCCATAAACGAGTGCGATATTAAGAATCATTAGAGGGATCGACGCTCCAGAACAAATGCTCTTTGACGAGCTGCGCTCGAAGGTAAATCAAGGAACGCTCCCGAGTATTAGAATCGGGAATGAAAGGAGATCAGTTGAGACGAAGCATCGATTGCTTCGTCGAGGATTGAAAGGACTTGATTGGTGATACGGGATCGCTACCTTACAAAACAAAATCCCCATAAAATCTCGGATTCTTTTATGCGCGGGATATCGTCGAAAGACTTTGAATTGCAAGTCGAATGAGCAGCGATAATGTCGTAATAATGATTACGTATCGAGATTACGTATCGAACTGTAACACGCAAATGTGATATCTAATCGCCGCATTAACGTTAATTATAAGCGTAACGGATGTTACGTGTTCGCCGATTTAGTGAACTTGTCAGCTGCATGTGTAACCCACCGCGCCAATTTCAGTAATTCGCTATCAATCGATTTCATACGTTGGGAATTATAATATGCATATACAATCTTTTTTTCTACCGAAAAAAAAGATTTCTGCTAAAAATTATTTGATAAAAATACTTGGCATCTTTTTTAAAAATTAAAATGTTTGAAAACAATAAAAAACGTAAGAGCGTATTTATTTTATATCAAATTTAATTGTCAAATTAACCGATTACGTTTTTGAAGAATTAACGATTTTTATTTTAATACTTTTGTTTAAAATATCTACAATATATAATATGTGAAAGAATTTCGAAATTTTTTCAGTCAACTTTTAGCACTACGCAAATACACGTATATGCCAATGATAGAAGACACATAAAGCCACGATTTTCAACATTTCAAGATTTTCAGAAAAATGTAGTTACGCGAGCTACTAATTATATCGTACAATGCACAAATCTCACACCATATGCGACACATTTGAAACCATCTCCGACAATTTTATCTGCATTAAGCAGACTGCATAATTAAAGCGAACGGTTTTAACTTGAATACACGTCATCGTCGATATCGGACGACTGGACTTGCGTATAAGTGTTCGCCGCGGAATACGACGGCATAATGGACGTCATGGCTCGCATTTCCGCCGCGGCGTATTGGATGTAATCCAGCGGGATTGTCAGTGTGACTCGTAATGCATACTTAAATGCATTTCCTTGGCTGCGACCGTATTGCTAATGTGTTTCAATGATTATTGAATGGATCGAGCGCTTCATTTTTGCGCGTAAATTCTCTCTTTTTATTTCTTTTCTTTTATACGCAAATGGCGCTTTGTCTATTTTATATTATGTGAGACATTTTATATATGTCTTCTTATTAATATTAATTAATTTTATTAGCAATTTTAAAACCTTATATGTATTTCCTTTTATTTAATAACACTACATTTTATTGAAAAAAAATTTATGATTGATGAACGTTAAATATGTGTAATTACTATAAATATTTTACATGTTTTACTCCATAGCTACATTGTTATTCTTAAGAAAAAAATGCTTCCCTTTTTATACTTTACATATTCTTTGCTCTCTTATACATATTCAATGCAAGATTCTTTTCAAAAATGCAACGAATCACCAGTGCACTCGTCACGACCCAAATACTTCCATTCATCGACCATTCGATCATTTTTCGTAGAGATATAACGCCCGGTGAATCTCGCTCTCTTCGATATAAATCGCGTTAAACACAATCCGGAAGTACCCTCGAGCTTCGCACGGAATGATAGAAGGATAAGCTCTCGATAAAAACAGTAATTTCATTCGATCATCTTAAAACCCGATCGTGTGCGATTTCTATTTTAAATAGACGGTTATTTCCAGTATAATTCCGCAAACAATCATGTTTCGATATCACTCAAGATCAGTATTCATAACGATAAAACTCGATAAAATAAAACTTAAAGAATCGCATGTTATCGAATTCAATATAAAAGATTTAAGTTTTATATTTTCGCCAAAAATTAAGTGATGTAGCACGAATATTTTTGAGGCTTCTTTATTTTACTTTTACACATCTGTGTAAAACAAAAAATACGTGACATTATGATTCATACCTATCAGGATACCTATCTCCAACGTAGAGGGATGTAATCTCTTGCAGCGCAAAACAGGCTGCACGACATAGATACGGGTGTCGCAGTGACGTTCACCGATCCGAAATCCAACGACTGATCTCGACCGGTGACACTTGCAATCGCGTATCAGAAAATAACATGGAAATAAGCGGTTTTAACCGATACATAAAATTTGTCGACTAAAACGAAAATTTTCGTGACGTAATATATATATCTTAAATGTATATTTATAATAATGTTGCTTTACTCTTTTAAATCACTAGTCGAAGTCGCGCTTCTCTTAAAATATTATTGAAAAACAATAACTGAGAATATAAGAAATGAACAATTTGACAAGAAATGAAAAAGCATATAAGAAATAAAAAATGTTGCAGCTAAATAAAATTGAAAGAAGATTCTTTTCTCATATTAAATATTTTTCATAAAAATCTTTTTTATATGTTCTTTACATATTATTATAATAATTATTAATATAAACAAATTATGCATTTACGAGACGCAGTAAAGAACAAAAAATCTATGTTATGTAAAAAAATAGCATGTTTCTATTTAAAATTTAATTTATGTTTAATAATTTACTATTAATTAAACCATTCTGTGTAGATGACACGCAGAATATATCTGAATGAATAGTAACGCAATATTCTATCACTAAAGAGATATAATAAAAAAATAAGGACAATGATTACAAAAGAATATTATGTTTATTCAATTATTATTATTTTAATTTCATATTGTTTATCTCAAATCTTTATTTTATTTTTATGAAGAGTTAATTTTTAATGCAATAAACGCACTATAAAAATGTCGCGGCGTGGAAATCCGGCGGTAATCGGGCATCGCGATAAAAAACCGCTAATCGATGAGCCTCGCGACAGTACGGCGCTAAAACTCCGCGAGCGATTTATACGACGTTGACGAGGCGCGCATGAAAGACAGCGGAAAACGGGAGAAAGGACAAGAACTATTCCACAGACTTGCCATGCTTCGAAGGTAGAATATAACCGAGTGACCGAGTGAAGTCGACGAGAGAACGGCTGCGGCGAATTGGCGGGCGAACGACCTGACGCGAGGGTGGCTCGGGTGCAAGGCGATTGCGTCTTTAAAATTCGAAGTGAGTTAATTTGATTATCGCCATAACGGCGGGAGGGCAAGAGTAGAGGAGGGAGAAAAGACGAGGGCGCGAGGAATAATCCGGCTGTATAACGACGTCGAGCCTAGCTATCGCCGTCGACGTTTCCATTGTACGGCTGCTATATCGCATCCCCTCTGCAGAAGCGAGCAGACGGAAGGGTGGCGGCGAACGGAGAACGGCTATACTGATTGGCCCCCAGCTGGGGCAGCAGTAAACATTCTCTCGCCTTTCCGTCGAGGCGACGGCGGTCGAGAGAAGCCGAGGAGAGGGTTGGCACACTCATCCCCTCGCACCCTCATTCACCCACTGCCGGGATCTCTGTTCTTCTCGCACCTTCGTGGCAACCTCTCTCTGCCGCCGCCGCACTCTACCAGCCCACCAACGATCTCCCACCCTTACGCGCTTAAGCCCGATTTAATGGGGTGGAAACGCGCGGCTCGATCAAGTTGTATTCAATTATCCCTCCTTTCCGTCCTCCAGCTTTACCCGGGCCATCTATAGAGTGTCTTGCAAGAAAATTCTCTCCCTTTCTCCGGTGATATTTTTTGACCTCCCACGCACCCCGACCGGTCTTTTCCGGACACGCAGTTGTTGGCGAGGGGTGACCCAAGGTCAATCTCGACGGGTGAGAAAGACAAGAATCTACCAGATAATATCTATCAATATAGCAATGTACATGACGTCGCAAAATAAATAACAATTTTCAAATTCGCAATTTTAAAAAAAAATTGTTTCAAAATTTTGCCAATTTCGAAAGATTTGCATAAACAATCGTAGTAAATAATAAATACGACTAATATAATTGATATTGTTAAGAGATACAAATTTATGCAATTTTCAGAAAATTGTTAAACAATAATTATTATTGATAAAATGGCAAAAATAATGGAATTAAGACGATTCGAATTAAAATAAAATGCGTTTCCATCGATTATTTTTTTTACATTAATGTTAATCAAAGTAAAAAAAGTATAATATGGCATCATTATGAAATCACTGCGCGTTATTATGTATTTCTACGTTATTGTAGATTGTTAAAATAAAATATCTTATAGAAAACAATACAGTCCTGTTTTTTAAATAAAATTAATAAAGAAATGATTTATATCCCTTAATAACTAATCAAAGATTTATGATCATATAATCAGATATATCGTAATTAAAAATTTTTATCAAATTATAGAAATTATTCTCCAATCACTATCGAATCGTTAAATAGATAATCGATGCAATAAAAATTTCAGGCTTGGACACGTGTCTTCTAAATAATAAACTCGCGTTACGTCCATTATCGTTCGTCCACGTCGATAAAACAAAGAGCAAAGTGGAAGCCGCAAGTAAATTCGCGAAGTGCGCACCACTATTTCATCATCCTGGCGCTTTTTCATCGTTTTTCTCATGGCATTTGCGGCATTGTTCCATCCACGTAATCCGTTCTGCCGACTCGTTGTCCCGTGACCTCGCCTCCTTTACCTTTACTCATTCTCGACGTTTGATTCTCTTGTTTCTCGTATTTCGTTCATATTCCAAACAAACGCGACAAATAAACGCGCGAAATTGTGAAACCGCAGCGCGATTAAAAATTCAATATTCGCAAACTCTTACTTGTCATTTCATTGAAATTATAATTCGTTAACTTCATTAAGCTACTACTTGCGTTTCTCATTAAGCTATGACCCGTATTTCTAACCACATGTGTACTAAAAGACAATGTATTGTACTAAAAGACCGACCTAGTGAGACAATCTAATACGGTCTAATAAATATATCTTGACAATTAAAATTTTATGTATAATTTTATTACAAATAAATTTATTTGTTGCGTCATATTTGCAATCGCGATTTAATTAAATGATTCAGATAAAATTCATTTTAAAACTCAACCTAAAATTTGTTTTATCAAAAGCAGATTAACAATAAATTAACATATATAATTTTTAAGATAAAAAAAACAAAAATAAATTTTATACTCCAAATATATATATTTTTATTTATTAAACAAAAAATAATAGTTCTTTTTGTAGTATGCTAAGGGAAAAGAGCGTCGAGAGAGCGTATCGGCGTGCGTCGAACCGAACGACATTGTTTTGTTTTGAGCGAGCGACATTGTTCGGGAAGGACTTTACGAAGTCAGTCTTGTTGTAGAAGCCGGGAGAACCGAACATATATTAAATATATCACGCCCGTGTGTATTTTTCTCGTTCTTTATACAAAGTTTTACAGATTCTCCCTAACATTTTAATTAAAATAATTCAATTATTCTAATTGTCACATTAAAAAAAATAATTTGCATGTAACAGTTAAAATTTGTTACTTAGTGATATACATTTTTTTAATATATTATTTTTAGTCAAATGGAGATAAATTTGTCGTAAAATTAAGATTTCAATCGTGACAATTACTTTCGTAATTAATTATTTAAAACGAAGACTTACCAAATGAATCAGACAGAGTTTATTTTAAGCAATTAGTTCACACAATAAAGCGCAACATATGCAATAACGGTTTATTTATCGAAATTAATTTAAAATAAAAAAAATAGAATACTCAATATACACACATTACATTTATTTCATAACGTGAAATATTTCGTTGAAGGCTAGACGGTTGGCATATGGCTTTGGTGTTTGTGTGTTACAAGGTTACCACGCGCTTTATCAATGTACGCTAAGAGTCAAGCAAACAAGTGACGGGCATGTATTGTCGCAGTTTTTATCGAAATGCAATTGTGTGTCAAATACCAAAAGGTATGTATTGTCTATTTAAAAGCAAGTATTTTGCGCAATTTATTTATTTCAAATAAAACAAAGAATGCAAATTGTAAATTTTATTTTATGATAATAACATTAATACAGCCAAACATTTCTTTAAATATTAGATTTCAATGTCTCGTATGACGCGCTTTAAATTTCGTTGATCTAATGTAATTTGTTCATTACATTCAGATTAAGAGCCCGGAATATACATATCGCCGAATAATTTATATATATAAATAATAAAAAATTGTATATATATATATATATATATATTTCATATATTACTTGTGCATTTTTTATTTCGATAAGACTCTCCGCCAATCGGAATTTTGTTTTTTTTGTACTAATGTACGAGATTCACGGTTTGAATCATAGAATTTTGTATTTTATCGCGTTTCGATAAGATTTTGTTGCAATGTAGAATAGCGTGTGAGAGAATATCGTGCGAAATATCACGCAATTATTCTATTTTGATGATTAATACATGCGATCATAATTAACCGTGTTTTCGAGTATTATGTTATGAATGCATTGAACTAATAAGAAAGCCCTAGAAACATTGAACAACGGCAGAGGCATTGGAGGCATATAAAAGTATAGTATAAAAGTAAAGTATTTTTTACTATTTATTATTTACTATTTATAGGATTAATTTATAACTATATATTGAATTATGAAATAGAAATAATTTGTAATTATTATATTTGAGGAGCAATTATTTTTCATTATTTTATGTATTGCTATAATTTGTGTATTTCATAATTCAACATAGTCATAACTCCGCGCGTCATATTGGTGAGAGATATTCATTTCACTTTTTACTAGCTAAATATACTTTTAGTTGATTTATTATTAAGAAATGTGTTAAACTACTATATTTTAAGATAAAATTTTGAGTATCTCAGCTAATAGACTTTTTTTTAATGAAATTCATGTGTAGTGAGAGGCTTATTTATCGTAATGTTGCAAATACATATAAATAAACAAATAGATGAATAGTATAATGCGAATTACAAAATCTTAATGTCCATTATTTTCATAATTACGAGAGAATTGCTTATTTTTTGTTGATGGTTACATGATGCTGCAAATTTTCCTATCTCATAATGAAAAAATTATAATCATTGCGGTTATATAACTCGCGTTATCTTATCGCGCGAAGCATTATATGCGTTTTTTCTATCATTATTCCTAAGAATTATTCTTAAAAAATCTCCAATACATAACGTTATGTTTAACGCTATAACGTTATCATTCGGTGATTCATTATAATCTTATAAAATTTTTCCATCTCATCTTGCAACACACAGCATGACAAGTAACAAAATGTGCACATAAGATTTGCGTAATTTTGCTACTTTCTTCCTGTCATTATCTCTATAAGTTCTTTATTTCATTATCGATGTTTTGCTTAAAATTTATAACATTTTGCTATTTCATCGCGAAATCGGACAGTAAACAGCATCGCGTGATCACTTCGCAATATCACACAGACGTTTGAAATCATTTAGGTGCAACGATGAATGACGAGCTCTTAGCAAACCCGAGCACTTGACCAAAGCCATAAAGGACCGGCTGCGGCTGTACCGCTCGCAAAATTCGACCCCGTGCCACCTCCCCTGTCTTTACAACAACGGCGCGTTATCCTCCGCGCAATGCCGCCATCATCCACGGCAATTATTCGCAGCCGAAGAGAAACGTGTATATACCGATTTCGCTCGAACTCCGTTCAAAGACACGATATTCTCCTCTCCCGAAATCCCCATCCTTTTCTCCATCCTTTCCCAACCAACCGCTCTCGCAATGACGATCGCGCGGACTGCGGCAGCTATACACTTCGCTTACGCCCGAATGTGTACCGGAGGGTTTATGCGAAAAGCTACGTATTTGCGTTCATTGTATATGTATACGTGCATGCACGAGGCCGCATATAAATGTATGTGAGTGTGTGCGGGGCGACCGTAGTGCTCTGCAGCAACTGCGCCAAACTTCGAATTAACGTCGGCGACGAACTTTGAGATTTACAGTACAACTGCGCGGCCCTTTCTCCCCTACGTTCCTCCGGCCGCGTTCATGCCGCCGCGGCCGAAAGAATTACAGCCCTCGTTCAACAGATATGTGCATACGCCAGCCGCGTGTGTACGTATTTACAATGTACGCTGCGTGCAAACGTATGTGTACGTGTGAGCGTACGCAAACACGGTCACAACGCCTCGTAGCGCAGGTAATACCTATCCCGGCGCGATATTTACGCAAGCGGATCGCGCGGTAATACCACGTGCCTATCCGCCGAGCCCTTCGCATACATCAACCTGCATTCCGTTGGGTAAATCACGCCGGAAATCTTACATCGCCTCCTGATCGAACGCATGTTGCCGTAAATGAAGTGGGTTTCAGCACGACACTAGAATAGACACGGATGATTAATGCAACATCGGCACAAATGAAACTAACGATTCCGCAATTGTAATTTCCTCCCAGCATTAATAGAATATTAGTAAGCCAAGGATCGAACATGTTTAAAAAAAACATCGGGGGAGAATCTGGGAGAAAATCTGGAGAAGGATTTTGCTAGAAATAATTCTATTACGGAAAATTATAAGGTAAATGGAAATAAATCTCCAAATGAAAATGTTACGATATTTTCAAGACGCCAATGTATTACCTTCAAATTGGGATGCTCGGCAATACGGATCCTGAGGATTAAACGAATCCGTGTCTCTATCTAGAAGTGCCAGGCGGTTTCCTTAACTTAGAGTGTGGCATTACGCGAGTCAAGTTTGTGCGCAATCGAGTCAACCGGGCGAGCGAACTTTAGCTTTAATTTGCGGTGGCAGTCCGCTCGATCGTGAAGAACGTTGTCTCACCGGCAAGCTATCGGACTTCGGGAAATTCACCGTGACGTCCAGGGATAAATATTGAATTGGCATAGCTCCGCGAAGATGTTACATTTTTCGATTACCGACTCGAGAAAATTTTCAAGAAAGATCAAAAGTCCGCTATATATAGTGAGAAGATAGATTTTTAATAGAATCTTTCGAGAGAATACGGAAAATTTCAATATTCAAAATTTCAAATTTTGATATATATACTAACAAAAAATTGTATTTTATGTACATTAATGTATAGTTTAAGTTAGTTATCACAAATCATGAATAATTAAAAAAAAAAATTATTGCGAAAAAACAAGCGAGATATCTTAAATTTATATGAAATTATTCCTCTGATATATATATATTAAAATGTCAGCAAACGTATTTTTATTTTTAAATGTAACTCATAAATAACTAGCCGCAAGTAAAAAATATATCTCAATTTCATACAGGAAGAAATTAGTTTCATTTCTCATTTTTCTGCAGGAAATCGGAAAGCATTTCGTTCCAAGTATTCTTGAACGCAAATGTTTTTAAGTTGATTTTTCTGTAGTGAAAATTTCTGAGATTATTTAGTGTTTTAGAGAGCCATTTTATTACGCAATGTTATGATGAGAGTGCATATCGGTGTAGTCCGTAAATAGAAGTCACGAAAGCATAATCACGCGGACTTGTTCTTTATCCGGCGATAGCCATGATTCTGTTTGCAATCAACGAAGTGTCGCGTCGCGGCACTGACGGGCCCGTCCGCGCGAAAAATCCGTCAAAGTGCTACAAATCAACGTCGCGATGCGCCGATTGACAGTTGTCGAATGCAGAAAGATGCGAGGAGAGTAACTGCGCGCTCGGGAACGAGGAAAGCGGCAGTGATATATCGCCTTGCCCTTCGCGATCGCGTCCGTTTCGATAAATTCCGCAAGAGTCGGAAAACCCGGCAGTCCTTCAATTTCAAATATGAAAAATCGATTAACGTCCAGCTTCATCGACAACGTATAATTTATTCGCGGTTATGTATCTGTGCAGATTATTTTTCTTATGATCGAGGAAAAAAATGAATATTAATAGATTTTTCATGTTTTTTGCGAATTACCTAGGAATTCTCATCGACTGGAAGTCGATATTTTCTTAGCGAAAATTTTATTGAACGTACGTTACATTTTTTAAAACTTTTTAATTTTAACTATATATATGTGTTTGTTCTCTCAAATTAAAATTTACATGAAATTAAAAAACAATTTTGTTATCGAATTTTGTAAGCTTGAAAATTAATTTATAAAATAACTTCCTTCTTTTTAATACAAATTAAAAATTTGAATATAAATTAAAAATATTGATGTACGAATAGAGAATTATTTATTATCAAAAAAATATTAAAATAAATAAAATTTCAAAAAGAAATGTGATATCTCGTTTCAAATCTATTGTTTCGCTCCCTGTAATGAGACGTGTTTGCACAGCTAAGTAAGATAAGATAGTAACGTTTCTACATAAACCTGATAATTTAATTTAACGGAAAGCAGGAGTTTGTAACCTTTGCTCTATTTCCCTTTACACTCTGTTGCGTGATCTTCATATAAATTTTCATTACTTCATATATTCATATAATTTATTTATATATATTATTTACATATATTTTTGCTCGCATAAGCATTTTATAATTATAATTGCAACTATTTCTTTACACTTAAATAACTTTTATGCCAAAGCTATAGAGCTAATCATAAGCTTTGTCAAAACTGAAAAATTATTACAGAGTTTTTCCTAAATAAAGAAAAATATATAACATTTTAATAGTTTTGTAAAAAATATCCTTTAATATTTATCTTCTAAAAAACATATCGAATATTTATTTTGTTTTTCTCTATTTTTGTACACGTGTGTACAAACATAAATAAAGACAAAAAGAGAAAAAAAATAGAAAAAATAATAAGCTAAAACAAGTAAGATTAATTTAGATATTTCTGTATTCAGCTGGCACTAGATATCTTGCATAATGTAGATTATAGCTAATATGTCACGTACGAATCCTTCTAGCTTCACGACTTTTCGCCTAAATTAATCCATCCCGGAAGTCGAGGAACGCCGAGGAATCCGAGAGGAACATCATGCGCGTGTACACCTTTTATTTCTGCTAGCTTCCCGACTTTTTCGTCGCGCGCAAAGAATTTAACGCGAGAAAACTGAGATGATTTTTCTCTTTCTTGCCCATGCACGAGCTCGTCCATTTCGAAGGGGATGCTCGAGTAAGTCTGCCGGGACACTGAGCGACGGGGGTTTAAGACTACGGAGTTAAGCTCGGGGCCCGGAACCAGAGAATGTGGTCTTCCCCGGGCCGGGCGTGTAACTACATCATGCCAAGAGTATTCGAAATACTCGGCGATGAAGTATGCCACGGTATCAGAGGTCTGCGGCCTGTAACAAAGCAAGCCCTCCGGGCACCGAGTTTACACACGAGCCCAGGCATCCGCCGTCGCCGCCAGCGAGGGAACGAATGCTAATGCAACCTCGAAAACTTTGTCATCGATGCCAACGACCCGTTATGAGACCGATACGCTACCGCAAAGCTAATCGAGTCGACCCGAAATCTACGTAAAATCTATGTAGAACATTCTGTTATTATATTTGAATAGCGAGCCGTTGGTAAGAAATATACATACCTCTCTCTCTCTCTCTCTCTCTCTCTCTCTCTCTCTCTCTCTCTCTCTCTCTCTCTCTCTCTCTCTCTCTCTCTCTCTCTCTCTCTCTCTCTCATCCGTTACAATTTTAAAATAATATTTCCATAACATTATTTGTAAGCAAATGACTGCTTGTCAGTTTGAATAGATATGTTAAACGTTATTTATGTCTAAGATAAAATAGCGATAAATGTGTGCAGATAAAAATAGTGTATGTAATACTTCGTGTTCATTTTTTGCGCTCTTTTAAATATGTGAAAGTAAAGATCTTATTATTTTACTCTCTACATTGATTGGCCCATTAAAAGGACAAAGGATTTTAATGTGCCATTATGGGCTTAAAATGTATTCGTTAATTTTTTATGACCTAAAATTTTATTCAGCGCCGGAATATCCGGCCGTTTCAATTAACTATTTCACTCAGAGTACATTATTTCCTACTTTCATTCTATATATTTACATTACGTAATAGTTTAATATAATATGAATGTTTGTGATCTCCATAGTTACAGTTATTTTATTACTTATTTGACAGCATTATTCTTTGCCATATTATAAAAATTTACAAAAGATTTTAGAGACAAATTTAAATATTTATAAAAAAGATCATATTTAAAAAAATGTTATAACATGAAATGAAAGCATTTTTCTAACGTGCTCACTTCGAGATTCTCTCGCTGGCAACATGATGTGAAAACGCTTTAACGACAAAAATCCGGCCAAAGAGTACCGAAAGCGCCCGTCATCCCCGCGTAATTCGTGTATACGTATGCGAAGAATTCGTCGAGAAAAATGCAATTCATTGCCGGGACGGTTTCGACTCCCTCGTCTTCTATTTCGTAGCCGAGTGTATCTTTCGTCTAAAGGACGACCAGCATGGCGGAACAATGCTTTTAACTTTACAGTGCCGTTCGAGTGCGCTCTCTCGACCCCTGGTTATACTACAGGGTTGGTTGTTAACCCGACGCTGAGGGGTTGAGATTTCAGGCAATAAAACCGACCAGCGTGATTCTTTGTTTTTAATTCGACGCAACGCTTGCCATGCGGAGTCGACAAGCGATTGCGCAGCTTTGAAAATCTATAATTTTTTTATTTGATATTAATGTTTATTTTTCTCAATTTGCGATCGCATTATGTGTGCGTATGTATGGACGTTGTGTGTGACAGTGTTCAAAATAAAAATATAATCAAGATTCATAAATAATTCATGAATTTATATAATAGATAAATAAATTATTAATCTAGTAATAATTTTGTCAATGTTACTAAGTGCGAATGTAAAATTGGTACAATTGTCGCTAACAAATAAAAGAAATAGGCACAATATGTTTAATATTGTTTAATATTATATTATCGAATATATTATTTAACATATGTATGTTTATACCATAAAAATCACGTAATCATCAAATTGTTTCTTCATTATATTCATTATATTTTGCTTATATATGTTTATAAATTTATTCAAATTATCTCTTTTGAGTGGGGCAAAAAGCAATCAATATTTAATATTCATTTTCAAGTAGCTAGAAATATGCATATATGAAACACAAAATATTTAAAGTGATCGAAAAGCAGAGACGCAATTCTAACGTAAATTATCATTAAAATCTAATATAAAAATTATTAAAAAAGATTAAACAATAATAAGAAAAGAGTTAATGGAATCCAAACGCGAATTATAGTGTGTAAATCAGTTAAAAAATTTTTTTACTTATGTTTTATTTGACATAAGTAATGAGGCGTTTCGGCTTTAATTTAAGCTATCTTCAACAATAAACAACTAGAAATTATATCTCACGTTCTCCGCTTCACATGACAAGACTCATGCATGAAATATTATCAGTCAATAAAAAAGATTAATAAGTAGTAATCTCTCGTAAGCAGAGTCATGATAGAAAAATTCAGTTACGAAATCAGACTATGTTATGCTTTCACAACCTTTGCACTATAAGTTCTATATTAATGTGGACAGATTTTTTAATTACTGCAAATATGCGCTTGTTACGTCGGCACACATGTAATGTCTTTAATATCTTGAATTTGTAATAGCAATGCTTCTCGCAATTAGATACCGTGTATTCGCGAAACAATGTAATATTCGCAAAGTTCTCTCCGGAATATAAATATATATATATATATATATATATATATATATATATATATATATATATATCAGTCCTATGTTTTAAGATAAAATAAGATAAAAATTATATATTATATAAGATACATTTTAAATAGCAAAATTAGCATATTAAGTACCAATAAAGATTGGCTTTATTTAAGTGATGCAAATATGACAGATATCGTCAAATTATTTTATATTAAATATTTTATATTTAAATATTTTATATTAAATAATAATTAAAAATTATTATGCAAAATTTATTTTTAAAAACTTGATAACTTCTGTGTCATAAAGTTAATCTTAAAAAATAATTTCTTCTCAATAAATTTTACGTTATATTGTAGAATGAAAATAGAGAAATGAAGGTAATTATATTTAAAAATAAATAGTTGCAAAAGTCTTCCATTTTTTTATAATAATAAAGTTAAAATTAAAATAAAATTAATTCAAATATTTACACACATACAATGCAAAAAATATTTTGTTGGCTACATCAAAATACAAAATATATTGTTAATTAGACATTTAAATAATATTTATGTCCAATAAAACATTAGATATATTCGCATAAAGTGGATTTGAATAATTGTAATTCACATATATTATTTCTGTGAAAATGTTCAAGAAGAGAAAAATGCTTATTTTTTACTATTGACACAATTTTCTAAATTATTGATACAATTTTCTAAACAGAAACAAACTAATCAATCACATATTATTGTTAATATTTCAAATAAACGTGTACATAAAGTAAATGCATTGTTAAATGCGCATCATTATCATTGTGTGAACATATGCAAATTGCTCTTGCATAAGAAAAAAATATTTATATTTCAAAGTTTGATGCGATAATTTCTGATTTGAATGTTAGTCTCCCTCCTACTCCCAGCTGGCGCGGCCGGATATACGATATAAAGTGTGCCGACAATTGACTCTAACGAACAGTATGAGATAATCTCACAGCGCGCGACATTCACCACCAGTGTGTCTCTCTCTCTCGCAAAAATCGTGGCGCTAATTATAACAGTGTGATCTGTCATACATCAGTTGAAGTGCCACGTCATTCTTATTTAATATTTTCTAATTGTCAATTATATTAATATCTTGCTTGTGCGCATTTGTGATAAAAAGAGCTGTACGTTTTGATATCATCAACGAGGTTCGCGTAATATTGTATTGTTGTGAAAAGAAAAATACTCGCGTGATTCTCAAGATTATTATAAGAGTCCGGTAAGAGAATCTTATTAAATGCATTATGTACTTAATATAAACAAAAATAAATCTATAAAAGTAATCAGCAAAGATCAAATGGCCAATACGAGTAAAAACGAATAATATTGATGTAAATTATTTAAGAGGAATAATTTTTATTTATTCAAAAATTCTAATACTATTAAATCTATAAATAAATATAAATATAAAACTGTGATGTACGAAAAATGCGCGATACTTTGTGTTTAGTTTAGTTGTGACTCAGACAGTTATTAAAATATTAAGCATAAATGTTTTCAAAAAATTTTGAAAAAGAACAAAAAGAAAAAATATTCGCATATTTGCTAATTGATTTTAAATAGAGATGGAATAATTTCTGATGTAACATAGCGCTTAAGAAAATAGAGTTATCCATTTGATCGTTCAACGAAGCATTACGAAACGAATAAATCTATCTGCATATTTTAGAAAAAGATTATAATTATAATGCTATAATTATGATTTTGAGGAGATTGAACCTTCTAATGCAATTTTTTAATCATGATAACTTTAAAACTCTATAACATCTAAGTGGTAACGTCTAGTGGTTTAAAGTGGTTTAAAATAAAGAATTCAATCAATCATTTTAAAGTGTGTTTATTACTACTTACACATGATTAAGTAGGATTTTAACATATAATTCTTACAACAAACTTTTGTTAAATATTTTTTCTTGAGCTTGTACTCTTTATCGAAGATTAAAAATTAAAGAAAAATACGGTATTATTGTTTTATTACTTTCAAGATAAGATTAAACAGAAATAGAATGCACATAACTTCTTTGAAAGCATTTTTAAAAAGATAAAATTCTATATCATATGTGTTAAAAACATTTTACTCAACAATGAGTGCTTTCCATTTGGTGACACAAGTTGATACAAATCGTTCTGTCTTTGTTATTTGTTGAATGTCAAGGAAAATAGAATAATGAAAATTTACTCACTAAATGGCATCAAATAACATGATTTCTTGTTTCTTGATAAAATCAAGTTAATATATAGAAATTTAAATTTATTCTTTCTCTCTCTTTAGATTTTTAAGTTTCATTTCTTACATTTAGTTGTTTTATAATACTTTTCTCTCCTTCTGGCATAATTATCTTAAATAAATTCCAACAGATAACTTATCAGTTTGATATAGGCTTGCATACATATAATGTTAAAGTCAGAAATACTCTATACTTCATAGAATAATTCTGTGCTATGAGTCGTAGCTGTGAATCTAATATGTCTTCAATGATATATCTTCAAATATTTTTATTGTGAAATATATATAGTATATATACGAAATCAAAATCATATTTTTCTACATTTTCCAAAAACTCGTATTTTCTTCTTTTTAGTCATTGCATATTTTTATTCTTTCTTTTTTACCAAAGAAAGTATAACATACCTGACAATTTTAAACAAATAATATTTTAAAATAAATTTGTTTTGAATATATAAACTATACGATTTTTTTTTTTAAAAACGATTCTTTCGAAGACAAACTAAAAAACTATAAGAATGTTTATCATGATATGCAATCTATATCAGAAAATTCATATTCTTATCTAACATTTTACACAAAAATTTTTATCTAGTGCACTGATGCAACAAAAATTCATTATACAACATTAAAAAAACATTATATGTATAAAATAGAATACAGAATTTAAAAAAAAGATAAATAGTCTGAATAATTTTTTTATATTATTTTGAATATAATAAAACTATTTGTATTTTGTCATATTCATACTAACACATAATAAATCATACACGATATTAATTCTTAAATTTATAAATTCTTAAAATAAGTACAATATAAAAAAAAAAATTTAAGTAAAGTTTATGATAAAATTAAGCTATTTAAAAATCCATTTAGCTCTACAGAGTGTCTGAGTCCACTCTGTACACTCGTTTTATAAAGAGAAATGATTTTTATCAAAATGTTTTAAATGAAAGTTGTATAGTCTAAAGGAAGACAAATAATAAAATTCCTATAAATAGAGTAGTTCATAAAATAAAGAAATTTCGATTTCTTGAAATTTTGATTTTTTCATTGAAATTTTATTATTTTTAATTTAATTAATTTAAATTCATATTTCATGTATAAGTACAAAAAAACTGTAAAAAAACAAAAAACATTGCTTTGCTGCTGTTCAAGTTGACATGAAAAATTATTCATATTAATTTTTAATTACGGAAATATTCGCAAATCTATTCTATAGTATTTTCTCTTCAAAAAGAAGAAAAACCTATTTAGAATGGCCGAGTTTACCTATTTAGACCTATTTAGAAAGTCCGTTTTTATTTTGAGACTATCTTAAATAATATATAAGGTGCTAATACGACTTTATGATTGGACTTTGTGCTTATAACATCTTAAGACTGTACTTAAAACCGTTTGAAATATGTATAAGAATCGATTATAAATACAGGTTATGACACATTTATTTCTGCAAATATTAACTAATTATTATTTTTATTCATTTTTCTTTCTAATTCACTTTAAATTCAGGCAACTGATTTATGTTACTCGAAAGAGATAGATTTAATTTCGCTAACTTTAATAAAATCGATACAATATTAATAATATATGTTCGTATTTTATTGAGATTCATAGTACTTTTAAACTTATTATAACTCGAACCCATCATCGAATACTGCGCATCTTCAAATCAACATTCACTATTTAATCATTATTATTCGATAAATATGCAACATATGGAAAAGCATGAATATCAATATCTTAGCTTGAATGCATTTCGCAAAGTAGACAGAGATATGTATTCATCACGAGGTTTCACCAAGCCAAATATATTGAGATTTTTTTTTATTATCTTGCAACGAATATTATTCATCGGAATAAAAGTGCGATGTAATTATCAACTTTGAAAATGTCGCATTGTCGACGTATACCTCGGAGCGAAAACGAACGAGCACTCGCATAATGCGATTACAAAATTTCATCTGACAAGATTCTCCCATCTCGCCAGAATGCACTTCGCATAAGTACAACAATTTCGTGCTCGAAAAACACTTCTCGCTTTCAGTCACAAGTTTCCGAACATCATGTCGCGCTTGCGTTCTCCAAGTAATCGCGTATGAAAGACAGATTGAAAATATCCCTTAATCAAACTTTATGATCACTATCCACGTCTTGTGTCCGATTTTTAGACGAAGGATATAAATTTTCGACAGTTCGTAGAAACAGATATGAGTTTCGAAAACGTGACTAAATTCTTTAGATTCTAAGTAAAAAGACTAAAATCAATTGTGCTACATGTCTTAAACGAGCTAAAAATATATTCTTGTTGAGGAATTAAATATTAATAAACAGTTTTTCTCTAATTACTTAAAAACATAACATATGTACAAAAAATTAATGTACCAGTTAATTGATAAATAATAGATAGAGTGACTTGTATGAAAATACAAATTAAAGGTTAAATTTACCAAAGTAAAAGCAAAAATGATATTACGTTAAATGTAAAATGTGTACGTTTGAAACAAATAATAAGCGGAACGTTTCGACTTAAATAAGTTCTCTTCAGTAAACCAATTAAAATCTAATCAATTTAATAAACATATAAATAATGAGCATAAGAAATTTAAACATATAAAACATCGTTGAAAAGACGTTACATCCTACACAAAATGTCATATTTAGAAGAATTGAAGAAATTATAAAAGTAAAGATAGTTAATTAATTTATACGTACTATTATATTATACTTATTATATTATGCTTATTCTATCTATAAATTACTTATTTTCTGTTACAAACTCCTCATCATGGCGTTTACTGTGATCGGGATGTATAAAAAACGTTGCATAATTTAATTGCATGTAGTTATTATACAGGAAAATATATTTTTAGATATTTTTAGATTACCAAGTCAAAATTACTGATAAATATTCATATCTTAATCAATTATTATATTAATCGATTGCTATCACCGATCTCATTAAATCTGTTAAGATTATCAGTTAAAATGTCAACTTTTACATTATGAAGCAATTAATATTTTCAAAGTTGCTTAGATTGTTTTTCTGTGTTTGTAACTGCAATATTTAAAAACTAAATTGTGTATTCTGTATACCTCGGATATCAAACGCCGTCAATATTTTGCGTCATTAGCGTTTTCTCAATCATCCAAAGCGAGTATCCAAAGCGATCTCATCGCTCTTCACCGTCCGTGAAAGATAATTATGCGCAAACATCGGACAGGTAAACGCAATCGTGCCAAAGTAAAGCGGATTGTTAACGCCGGCGACAGAAAATCGCGTGGACCTCTTCAAACATTTGCGAATCTCCGTGAGAAATCGATTGAGTTCGTACGTGACAATGCAAATCGATGACATTACATCGCTGGCGAGACGATATTTTTCACCGCGGAATTATTATTAATATCCAACGAAAAAAAATGACTTGGTAACGATATTATGCAAATCAAAAGCGCAGAGTAGCTCTTAGCTCATGAATGTAAATGATGCAGCAAAATCAATGATTACGTAATATAGTTGCAAAATATAAAAACAGAGTTATACGAATGTTACTTATTATTATTATTACTCAATGGCCGAATAATTGCAAATTTGTTATTATTAATATTAACGTTACATTGCGTCATATTATTATCACAAAGTCGTGCAATCAAAAGTTGTGCACACTAAGAAAATAATTTATTATAGCACGTCTTAGTCTTATAAATAATCTTATAAATAATTCTTTCCTCGTACCATTTTTTTGAAATGCCTACAATAAAAGCTATAGCTCATGTCGCTTTTTCAGCAACTTAGGATTGAACGACACTTTTGAGACGGAAAACCATATCGCGTTATGATTTCGCGTTAGAAATAATGATCCCAGTTGTGTTATTCGCAACGACGCAAACTGAGTTCCGCGTTGACAAAACTAGGCGAGCCGGAAAACGGTATAGCACGCGTAACGTTTCTGCACGCAAACCGACTCTGCAGAAGAACCAATTCCGCAAAACGTCAGGCCGATTATAACAAAAGGGGCCCTTATAATATGTCGTAGTGTCAGCGCAAAGTACTGCCGAGTTATCGCCGATTTTCCGCACGCCCGAGCGAGCACTTTGCCTGTATTACTCTCTCGCGGTTCCAACGATATTTCACGTTCCAGCGATTTCGACGCGGAACGTACTTCGTGTTTCATCGACGGTCAAACGAATTGC
The DNA here is from genome assembly GCA_037157785.1 of Cephalotes varians. Taxonomy (NCBI): domain Eukaryota; kingdom Metazoa; phylum Arthropoda; class Insecta; order Hymenoptera; family Formicidae; genus Cephalotes; species Cephalotes varians. Next base: position 1,755,487 of record JANQDE010000022.1, read on the forward strand.
ATAAAATGGCGATACATGCCGCTTTTACTTTTTAACGGATAAAATCAGCTGTAACCTCTGTGTATTCTTTTCTATAAAATGTTGAGTAACGTTTAAAAATAACGTTTAAAGTATTATTTCGTAAATTAGTCATTAAAAGCATGAATTTTTGTGCTTAATGATATCAATAATTCTGAAAAGAAAAAATGTTTCAGTACTTATTTGAGAATTTTGCATTTATGACATATACTTCTATAGAGTTCACATTATAATTTATAATAATATTTCTACAAATGAGCTCTCTAAATCGGAATCAGTGTCTTATTTACTGATTTGCAGTGCTGTACTTATAACTGTGATCATTCAGTGAGTATTCACTGTTTCTCAGCGATTTTGATTAAGAGGGGAGTACTTTTGCTGATCAGAATCAGTATATTATCACTGAAATCCAATGCATATTTCATTGATTGATATAGTTATAAGTACTGCACTGAAATCAATGAAATTTCACTAATTTTGATTTAGAGAGAGTATCCGATTTCTATTAATTTGATTAAAAAACATAAAAATGTTGAAAAAATAAAAAAATTGAAAAAATCTTGAAATATATATAAGTTAGATTTTGATTAACGAATAATATTGCAAGATTTTATTGCACTACAATCTTTTAACTAAAAATAAAAAAAAACAACGGTTTCTCTCCTCTAAAGTATAAATAATTTATTACGAAAAAAAACTGAAAAAGAAATGTAGTATTCTGACTGATGCAATCTGAATTCACTTTACGCTAATAAGTTATGTCCACGAAT
>JANQDE010000022.1:1756534-1777833 GCA_037157785.1 Cephalotes varians
GGTTGACATAGGTTACAAGTGTGTCGCGACTAGGATTTTTCGTGATACATCTTCACGCTTTTTGCCGACGAATTTTGTAGACAGAAGGATCTACGAACGTGACAGCGGTTCATTGAAAAAAAACAACAAGGAGGACATGATGTGGGAGAGGGAAGATAGCTCGCAACCCCGCAGGCGGTCGCGGCGACGTTATTTATTGCTCGGGCCGATGAGTGTCATTTAAAATTTCGATATAAATTAATTTAAGGGGGTAAAGGGGGTTTCCAGGACGGTCGCAGTGGTACGGGGCGTAATGGCTCGGAAAATGAAGTTCTTGTAGCCTCGCCGAGAGAGAATCTCGCTCGCCGTCAGCCTCCCTTCCCCGCTCCTCCTGTTCTCCGCTCTAGCACCCTTGCGTCTCTTCGCCACCTCGAGCGTGTGCCATTCCCCTCCATACCCCTGTGCCAACCTTCAACTTCATCCCCTTTCATCCTTCCATCCCTGCTCCTCTCTGCTCTTATACCCCCGATCTTACCCGCTCGCTCGCTCACTCGCGGAGACTCAACATTGCCTGGTGAAATATCCCTTTGCCTCCGCTCCGCCAAGCTTTCATCCACGCCCAAGCACTCCGCCTCGCCATTATCTTAAGTAAACAGACTACCTGCGCGCCGGGGAATTCCAGATAAAGTCACATGTTATCAAAATCCACCCCCGGGCCACCCCCGCAGCCCTGTCGCTCGCTCGCGGCCGCCCTCAAAGCGTCCTCCGAGCGCGTAGCCTGTCGTTAATTCCGTTAAGTCGTGGCCTTACGTTCAACGCGGCAAGCAGCAGCCTGCGAAATCGCTCGATTCCGGATAGCGACGGCGCGTCGTTTCTGGCGGAAGTCGAGTATGTCCTAATGAGAAATCCCGGAATGATATCGGCAGTCGCTCAGACGGACTTTCTTCCCTCCCTTCCTCCGTTCGCGCTCATTGCGATTAATCACGAGACACTTTCACGCCGATAAGATTTCACGAATATTCGCGTGAGAAGATCGAGATGTTCTTATATTACCAGCGTGTTATCTTTGAGAAGGATTTACGTCGAACATTTTCGATAAAAATTCATCGCGATTTTCCGACTTTCTGTGATGAAATTTCCTTATCTAACTACAGCTTATCTATGCTTATCTAACTACATGTAATGATATGTTTTGAACAAGATTTTAAAGTAGATCACTTATATATACATATAATATAATGTATATATAATATAAAAATATAATAGAATAATATTTTTTCGTGTTTGAAGTCTTTTTCTAACAAAATTACGAGGTAAATATTTATTGTAACTAATATATGCCCTTATCATGATAATTGTGTTAAGAATTACATTCTATATTCTCTTTCTTGCTTTATAAACAAGATGTTGTTAAAGCCAACTAATCTATTCATCAAAGAGTTTAAATTTAAAATTAAAATTAAAAATAGCCTTTTAACATGTGCATCATAATCAACTCACAGAGATTGAGAAGATTCCGCTTCGCCATAAAATGAGTCCAAGAGATAATTAATAAGAGCATAAATTAATAAGAAGACCGCGACTTTTTTTTTTTTAACATAATTATGCGATGCGTGACGGGAACGAAAGTAACAGAGATTCTCACTTGGGATTCTCTCGCATTCAATCTCTTCAACCTCGGGAGATCGTAAATATTCCCGGGGTGTCTAGGCATGTCGCATGAGGCCAAGAATTGTCGGTATGTGGCTCCAGTGTCCTAGTATGGCCGCTACAATCAGAGTGGCACGCGCCCTCGACCACCCACCCGTCCTGTAGCGACCCAAAGCTTCCTTAACCTCCCTCTATAGCCTCTCTTGGAACCTCGTCCACGACGTCGACGACTAGACTAATCCCGAAGAGCGATTTCCCAGCACTTCAGCGATTCTCGAGAACGCATCCCCGCCCTTGTCTTCCTGGCCCCCTCGCGCGAATACCCGAAGACGAGCGGCTGGATACCGGATGCACACCGTCGCATGCATTCCCGCGGATACGGTATATGTCGAGGGAAACGCTGGAAATCGGTTCGCTCGCAATGTAACCATACCAATGTGCATGCTATTCTTTCTCTTTTATTCATTTCATCTGTTTATTTATTTTTTTAACAAAGTCGGAGATCTCCTGACAAAGTCAGAAATTAAGTGAAAATTGCAAATTAATGTTACTAAAATCATCTTGAAGGGCAGCTTCTTGCTATAAAGATCTTGATTCTCTTAATTCTTTCAGCTCAAGAATTTTTAAGGTATGAGATGGAAAAATAGTTAAGTTGAAGCATTTAGTAAAACTTAAAGTTTCTTCAACTATAACATTTTACAAGATGTCGCAAAATTGCTTCATTTTTATTGCTTATTAATTTTAAATCAATAAATAAGAATATAATTTATAAATATTATAATTTGCTTCTATTTAATTTAATTTTAATTTTGACTTAATTGTAAGTTATGAATATTAATTTAATAAATGACTGTCTAAACTGTACTCACAAATTCTCTCAGCTACATTATTATTGCGAGCAAAATTTCCATTGATATGCAGCAATTTTTTTATACATTATTTTTTTATATATTATTTTTAAGTTCTCCAAAATTGCTAACTTATTGATAAATTTTCTTTTAAGAAAAATAATGTACACCCTAGAAGTTGCTGTAATTGCAATTGAAATTTTGATCGCAATAATAGAAAAGGCGATTGAAAAAGAAAATATTCACAAGCGCAGTTTAAATATTTGTTGGACATAATTCAATTTATTAGGCATATTTCAAACCTGATTATATTATATAAAATTTTTGATTTGAGTAAATAGCAGTTTACAATTTATATTCTTATTTATTTATTTATTCGTGCCTTAAAAATGTTCTTATTTATTTGTCTATAAATAATATAAATAAAATAATTAATTTTAAGTCTTATACATATTTCGTTCAGAGCAAGGATGTGCTAAATTCATAATTTGTTTTTCACTTTAACACAAATTCGTATACAAAGTAAATCCTATAAATTACGTAGCTTAGATCGTTCTCGCGGAGCTAATTTTAATTTTGCATTTTGCACAGTTTCATTTATAAAGTTTTCAATTTATATGAATCGCGTTGTGAAAGTGACGCTCAATCTTATTCGATCGCTACCATCGCATGCTACGTCGCGCGCGGAATGTTATCAGACGACATAAGCTTGCCGAAGTACAAAAAAATAGTATTGTATCTTGGAGATGGTGTAGGAAACAGAGAAACTTGAACGATGGTATTTAAGAATTTCCCGTACTTTTCCTCACGATTATGACCACAGTGGTGGAACTCATGGCACGCCTCTCCCGCCCTTTCCCACGTACAAATCCCGGGAGAACGCATTCCCGTTTATCCCTCCGCCCGATATCATACTATATCCAAGGACTGAATGCCGGAGGAACACCATGCCATACATTCTAATGGAAATAGAATCGGCGGACTTTTATGGCATCGCTCTCTCGACCGCGCAATGTCTAATATTTCTTGAATGCATCAAATTTTGCTTAATTACCGAAAATTATATGTTGTTATATCCGATCCGTTTTATAATTAATTAAGCATTATTAAAAATGAATTATCATTGAACTTATACTAAAAAGAATGTAACATCTTGTAAAAATCTGATCATTTAAAATTTTTAAAAGTATTTCAGTTTAAATTTTAAGGAAGCCTTTAGAAAATGTGATTAGGAAATGTACATAAAATTATGCATATAGAGATATAATTTGAGTAAATGTTCATTTATGAGAACACATGAAATGAGAAGCCATATAATTACAGGGAGACGTATATTCACGCGTATATATACACGTTTTCATAAACTTTTATATGCATTTACTATACATTGTTCACAAAATAGTTCTCAAAATTATTCTCGATTTCGCGACGCCGGTAAAATTCAAATTGCGCACCCATAATGCGCTCGAGTCAAATCGTGCGATCGCACGATCTCAGTGCCACTTACTTGCAACAACAGCGTCGCGTAATAAATATCAGCGAATAATACCGAATAAGTATCGCTCCGTAACTCACCGCAGCGGCAATCACCATCCCGATTATCTCATCCCCTCGTCCTTCCGTTTTTTCATCCCCGCGTAGATTCACCGTTCTCGTATCCGCTTCCATCTCGTTTCAATATCCGGATTCTGGAAAGATATGCAAAACGAAACCGCGATAATGGCGACGCAAAAATAGCGATTTTCCACGAAACCGTGATCCGTGCTAATTCTATCGAATCGCCGCGCAAGACGTGCGGCTTTGATGCCAGAAAGATGTAATGGATAATGACAAGTTTAATGCGATATTAGATATTACCTCTTGGCCCCAGTTTGCGAATATTTTCCGCAAAATTCGAGCCGCGAAATCGAACGCGTGTCGTTCACCGCCGAGTGAAGCGCGCGACTGTGGCGCGATCTCGCGGTCATCGCGATCTTCATGTATCGCGATTTGGCGCGCTGACGATTAGAGTTCGCTGCTCCAAACGAATAAACTTACGCAATGAAAATGAATAATTAAATTTTGTTTCAATGGATTTAACAAGGAGGGAAACTTTAATGGAGAATCTAGATTATATTAATTTTAATAAAACAGATTTATAACTGACTTATACTCAATAGAAATTTTAAATGAACAAATCGTTAGGATATTTGCAATTTTTTAATTATATTTTTTATTAAAGAGAGATTAGAAATTGCCGTGAAGAATCTTATATCTGGTGTACATGTGCAATATCGCAATTAAATTTATTACGACAAATTCGTTTTTAAGGAATTTACCCATCAGACCTCGGTTATTACGAACCACAGAATTAGCACGTCACACGAATTTAATTGCGATAATATTAACATATTGGATGAGGAGAGAGGGTTGAGAAAGAGATTAATATGTGAAATGATACACATTTATAAACAAAAACATAGTGTAAATTTACAAAACGACACAGAATCCTTTGACCCTCTGTATACGACGCTGTTTTCGAAAGTTTAATCCTTTCTCTCTTTCCTCCCTCCTCTCCCAATTTACCAATTTAATATTGCGTACTTATTTTCCGTAGTTTAAAAATTAGAGGAGTTTCAGATAAATATTATTCTACGCTAATCAATTTAATTTAAAAATTTAAGAATTAAGAATAGAATTCTCTTTCTTTTAGGTAGAAACAGCACCGCTTGTCAAACTCCATATTGCTGCAAGGATGGGAAAAATATATGAACGTCGTCTGGCACAGCCAACGCCAAATGTATCTCTGGGAGAAGTCATATTGGACAAATTGCGCGAGAATGGCGATCGTGTTCATGCAGTATGTGTCGTATAATTACAAAACGCATGGTAGAGATTGCCAATTACGAGCCGATCGCTTGCGAAATTTCACGATGTGTAATAACAGAGCGTGCCAAAATAACGAAAGTTTTTTTTTTGTAATTCCATCGGCGCTAATCGCCAGAGGCGAAATTCGCGAGTTTTATCTCTGAATTTTTCCTGTCGCATTATGCATCGCTTATAACGATTGGCTCCCGACCTGTTCACGTCGCATTTTTATGTTAATTTCCTTTTAAGCTCCAAGTACCAGAAATTTAAAAGATATTAAAAAAAAATAAGACATAAAATTTAATTAATTATATATTTTACACAGTCATAAAAAAATAATATTGTTTTTCTGTAGCTATATTATTAAACATTTTTTTTATTTTAAACTAAGCATATTTATAGTTAATTTTAGTATAAGGTACTATTTAAAAAAGTAATATACTTTTGAATATAGTTTTCTGAGTACAGCTTTTAACATGAAAAATCGAGTATTCATTTAGCGTATAAAGCTAAATTAAAAGGAATATTTTATACTCTTTAAAATCTCATGATTATACTTCGATCGACTTTATATAAGTGTAAAGAGATATTGTTCTTTTCTAGATAGATGGACCAACTGGTTATCGGATGACATATAGAGAATTACTCGAAAAAAGCGTGAAGATCGCGAATTTTTTGCAAAGATTCGGAATAAAAATCGGAGACAGAATTAGCATCGCGAGTGAAAATCATTTGAATTGGTTGATACCAGCTTGCGCGAGCTTTTATCTCGGTGCTATAGTAGCACCCTACAATCCTATGTACACAGAATGTAAGTAAAAATACACTATAAAAAATATTTACATACATATGTATTATCAGTACATTTTCTTGCGAGAAGTCAATTTTACAATTTATTTATATAATAATTTAATCCAAGATGACCTATGTTATCAACAATTATAATTTAAATATACAAGTATAACAATTAATTATCGATGCAATATTTTCAGAGTTTAAACGCTAATTGATTTCAAGTGTTTATCGTTTAGATGAATTCCAGCACGTATTAAACATTTCGAAGCCGCGCATTATTTTCGTGTCTCATCGCACCGAAAATCTCCTCGCCAAACTTCTATCAAAGTTATCTTGGAAAGTGGAATTGATACAGCTGAACGATCAATCGCTCACACCAAATGTCCACACGTTGACGAGTATTTTAAACAACGAGCCAGATGTAGATTACATGAGATATAAATCTGCAGATATCGGTGACCCCAGTCGGCATCCGTTGACCATTCTCTGTTCGAGCGGAACCACGGGGTTGCCGAAAGGAGTAACGCTCTCTCATAAAAATCTAATGGCGTTTATAACGAAAATAGGGTAAGCATTAGTCAATACATTTTTGAGCGAAATTAATATGCATTTAATTTAAAAAACGTATAAATTAAACGTTTAGTATAAACAGAGATTTAAATTTAACATAAAATATAATGTAATACTAATTATTTTAAAAATAAAATTTTCAGTAATATCTTTAATTATATGATATTATACGATATGATATAATATAATTAATACTAATTTTAACTTTATAACTTAATTTATTCACTGTGTACAATCGTCTGAAAAGATAAAGTGCTGTTTTCTCGCTCGAAAACACGATTAAAAATTTATAACTTAAATATTTATGTATAATTTAAATATTTATGTAAAAACACAGAAAGCCCGAGTACCTGAACATAAGTAATAACGACAAAATATTGCTACTGCTGCCGCTTTTTCACGGCTACGCGATGAGCACCATGATAGTCGGTCTTGTTTCGTGCTGCACCGTAGTCATAATGTCCGCCTTCGAGCCGAAACTCTTCCTAACCCTGGTGCAGGAACATAGAATCACCATTCTGCCGCTCGTGCCGCCAATCCTGACGTTTCTGGCGAAACATCCGCTGGTGGATAGATACGACTTTCGCAGCGTGAGAGAACTCATCTGCGGAGCGGCGCCGCTTGCGAAGGACGTAAGTTTTCTTCTGTCATCGTGAAGTTTGTTCCCCTACCCCTTCTTCTCCCCTCGGCCAAGTTATCACGGCAAGAAAAGCAGCCATCGGCGAGACTAAGTGCCGAAGTGAGTCCTCGATGCCGCGGCTGCGGTGAGAGAACGAAGGACTGCGAGACGAAGTCGTCGCATTTTCACTAGACATGGCCCGAGGAGTAACTTTATCGTGTTCGTTTTTGTTTAACCGGTTCGCGAAGTCGCTAAAGAGAAGAAGAAAATAAAAGGCCGCATTCGCGAGTTCGCAATCGCGTCTTTCGGAAAATGCGAAACTGATCTCTTAAGGACGGGGTAAAGAGGAGACAGGAGGGTTTCTTAAAGTTTCAAAAATCGAACACGCCTCTGAACTTAAATGTCTCCTGAATGCCGCTTTTTAGTTGGATATTGTTGCCTTTGTCTCTCATGTGATTTACAATTGCGACAGGACAAAACAGACATTGAAAACGGAAGAAAAAAATGCCGTAAAATGTGTATATACATTAATTTTTATATTAAATTTATATTGTCAAATTTTGTGCTTCTGTATTAATAGTTAAAAATAATTCTTCTTATAAGACTAAAATAAATGACATTCTGCGTCGGATTTCAAAAAATAATACCAAAAAATAATATTAATGCATTTTCAGAATACTATTTTAAGTCATTAATGTTAATTATTTTGCATTGATTAATTAGACTAATTGAAAAAAGTTAATCGATGTTGGCGCAATCAGTTCGAAAACAATGAAATTCAAAGTAATTTATTTCTTCTTCTTCGCAGGTTGTAGCAGCGGTGAAGGCTCGCATCGGCATAAAATACATTCGCAATGGCTACGGCATGACGGAGTTGTCGATAGTGAGCGGTTTGAGCGGACGCGACGACGATAACGATTCGTTCGAGAATCCAGGATGCGGACCACTCGTACCTGGTTTTCTCGGCAAAGTGATCGATATCGAGACACAGGAGACGCTGGAGGCCGGCCAGGTAGGCGAGATTTGCTACAAGGGGGAGCAAGTAATGTTGGGTTACTGGGACAACCCCGAAGCGACCAGACAGACCATCGACCTGGACGGATGGCTTCACACCGGTGACATCGGCTACTTCGACAACGAGGAGAGGCTGCACGTGGTCGATCGCGTCAAGGAGCTGATCAAGTACAAAGGCTATCAGGTCTCGCCGTCAGAGATAGAGACCGTCCTGCTGTCGCATCGCGCGGTAAAAGACGCCGCGATCGCCGCCAAACCAGACCAACGCAGCGGGGAGGTCGCCGTGGCTTTTGTAGTGAAGCAACCCGACGCTACGATCACAGCCCAAGACTTGCAGGAGTTTGTCAAACGTGAGTTATCAGTCTGATTTTCTTTGGCACTTCTCATAGATTCGTTCAATTATATAATAATTAGGGATATTAGGGATATTAAGATGTTATTTATTTTCCTCACTATAAAAAAATCTCGAGCAAGTGTGCACTATTTTGTTCCCTTTATATAAATTATACTTTGTTTGACTTTTTCATTACAATTCAAAATTTTCTCTATACTCTCTCTTTCTTTCTTTGAAATAACAAACTTAAAAAAACATTTTAAAGCGGATTTAAAAAACATTAGGAATATGTAAATTTTTTATCAAAAATTATAAGTTTAATAAATTGTTTACAATAATATAATAAAAGTTACACTTGGAACAAATGCGTTATCGCATTCAAATTTAAATGCGTAAGTAAAACACGGTGCCAGGAATAAACGCATGATATAATAGCTGGATTTAACATTGCGTTACATTATTAACGGTATTATTAATTATTAGCGACATCGCATTGTAATAATATTAAATGCTGCAATTAACAAAATTGTTAGTTATCCCTGCTATCTCTGTAATTTAAATATACGGCGCAGCGAGAGAGCGTGGAAATATTCCGCCCGTCTTGACATTGCATTTTAATAGTAAACGCGAGTCGAGCAACGACCTGTACATACATTAACCGAGCAATTCAATTTATCTTGCAGAGAAACTGTCGCCGCAAAAATGGCTGCATGGCGGGGTGCAATTTGTCGATGCCATACCGAAGAATCCTTCCGGCAAGATCTTACGCCGCGAACTTCGAGCAATGATCTCTAAACTGTAATAATAGAAATCGCGTGCCGATAGACTTGCACTCGAATAAGTAAATCTTTAATGAAGATTTAAAAAAAGGCAATTAAACAAAATACAATAATTTATAATATTTTTAATATTGCCAAGAGCAAATCGCTCAAAAAGTGCCATGATGCGTGTATTAGAAATATTTCTGCGTTAACGAACGTTAGGAGAGTGATTAAGCGGAGTTCTTCGCTGCGGAAACGCAAATTTATTGCAGCTTGTTGTCACGTTGATTAATTCGTAAGTGAACAACTGTGACCGATTAAATACGAGCGCTCGGTGGACCCCGAATATAGTGGGACGCAGCGAGAGGATGTTTCGAGTTACATTACACGATATCACTTTTGCGCCTGCGGTGCTACGAAAATAAGCGAAGAAACCTGTTGCGTTACATACGTCAACGAAAAATACGCGAGTGAGTGCGTACTCTCCAGTATACTATATTATCAATCTAACTTCTTTATTCCTTTTTGCGACGATACGGATCGAACTTCTTATCATGTGTTTTCTAGTGAATCTCCAGGTTAATTCAAAAATCATCTGTAACGGAATTTATTTTTTAAATAAATAACAGAAGTTATAATGGAGCATACACTACCTCCGACCTCTTTCGCGTTGAAGTGACATCGGTTTTTCCTTATTTTCTATCCAACTCCATTTTATAGCAAATAATTTGATATGCTACAAAAACTCTAACATGATTTTTAAACGGATTCAGCAGATCCAAATATTATGCGTTACGCGTTTTGAGTAAATGAAAAATCTGACCTCTCACAAAACTTTTTTAGCAAAAGTAGATTGACTTCAAAAAAAGAAAATTGTCCGACTGTTCGTCTTCTATTCTGAACGCAATATTTTATTCCGCGAGCGATAATTGATTATAATCGTTAATGTGTCACTTAACGGAATACCGTTAAGTTAACCGTTATCAGAAAAGTGGCTTGAATTGCCGGCGGTTTCGACGAATCAACGGGATTATCGGTGTCCGGTATCGGAGAAATTTAAATTTCACGGCGCGTACTCTCTCGTATATGGTCCCCAGATACAGGTAGTCGTGCACGAAGATACGTACGTTCACATGCGTGGAATGTGCACGCGTATACATATGTAACCGTCGACAGTTATGTGTACATGTTCATGCCTCGTGTTCCTGTTGATTTAATTACGACGACTGGCCTGACAAATCTAATTGACGTGCATCAATTATTTAAGCCGTGTTCGAAGGCCGTTTAATTCTCTATCCTCTTTTCGACGAGAACACGCGGTTTCGCGATAATCTCATTTTTCAGGGACCCTCTTTCTCCCCCCCCCCTCTCTCTCTCTCTCTCTCTCTCTCTCTCTCTCTCTCTTTGAAATTCCATTCGCCATTGTGTCGTTGAGTCGGTAGCGGCCTCCGCTTCGATACCAAATCGATAGATTTAGTCAAGATGGACAGATTTATAAAGACAGGCGCAAATGAACATCTTTATTAAAATTTTATATTGTGCATTACCGCACTGATTAATTATGTGTACGTGTGATAATAAGATATTCAAGAATAATTATAATTGGAGAAAGCAACTAAAATAATTATCATCATCGTATTTGGCATTTAGCCAATACGTGCATTGCAATTTGTTTATATGTAGCTATCTCTGCAGTCGCATGAAAAATATATAGAGACCTTGGTTGTGCCCGTTTCCGTAATTTGGGATATCGTATTTGCGTATTGTTGCACATCGAACGAATAATCCATAATCGTATGTTTACTGCGCCCAATCGCCTAATTATATGAAACCAGTCTGTACACGGTGTACGATACTAATGCAGCAAATTATATGTGCGCATGCCGTTATTGGGATCACCGTGACATAGTACACGCGGGTATTCGTTCGACTACTGAAATCTGCGTATTTAGACGGGAAGGGGTTCACCAGGGGTCGAGGCCGGCGATAAATTATTGTTGACGGAACGAATTTTCAAAAGCATTGCTCGCGGCTTACTCTTAGCCGGATTACCGCTTCGTTTAAGCGGCATATTTTCGCTGTACGCAAATTTTGAAAAATAAAATCCGCGATTATTTTCGTAGTGAGACACCTCTGAAACTGCAATGCGGACTCTAAAAATTACAAAGTCGCCTGTTTTAAGCTCACTTTGGAGGATTTCAATTTCTTTGCAAATTTACAACTTGTTTAAATTTAATAATTTGTTATAAAATTTATGGACCATTTACCTCGGTAAATTTGTCTATATTGGAAGAGAGATCGTTACGAGGCACTAGTCGTAATATAACAAAATATCATGTTGCAATACGTAGCGCATGGCTGGAACATTCGCCTCGAGAGCACGCGTGCATATATGTATATGAAATACTTGGATGTACTCAGGAAATGAGATCCAAGTCTATCTGCGCGCAATCAGATATGGGAATTCGCGTGCCTCGCGGATATTCAGATATTCACAATGGTCTGGATTCGTGCCGCACATGTTGTTCGCGACGTTAATCAGTCTAAATGATTCCTCTCAGGTGCTTCATCGGTATTTAATCGTCTCGCACTTTTAGGCGCGCCCCGCTATACGCGCGAGGAAAATTATTATCTTCGATAACAAAATAAAACGATTTTTAATAGTAAAGTTGTCGAATCGAGAGATGCTTCTCTTCCTTAAATCTAAAATGAAAAAAAATAACAGAATTTTTTTAGATTCAAGTCAATCAATTTATTTATTAAGACGCCCATATTACAACATTTTTTCTTATTAATTTATTTTGTAAAAAGTTTCTAATTTGTCAATTTTACAACAAAGGAAAATATTTACGATGTCATTATCAATTGTCGAGGGTATTTGTTACGAAGTATCGTTACAGCATGATAGGAGTCGTCCATCCTCGAGGAATGCATTCGCGGTCGAATCCGCGATGCACTTAAACCAAAGCGCGGCTGAAAGGGCACAAAACGGCAGAGGCGACGCAGTGGCCGCAATGGCGATAGATAGCGAGATTTGGGCATAGCGAGCGGCACAATACACGCTCGCGCCGGGCCTTCAGAAAATGAGATACGATGGGGAGGGTGAGTACGAAGGGATTGAGGAAGGTGAGGCGCGAGGCAGAGGGAGTGGGCGAGCAGGAGGAAACCGGGAGAGGGGCCTATCACTCGGCTAGATCCAATACAATGCGAACTATTGTACCCACGTTCGCCATCCACTCCAATTCCTGGCGTGGAGATATGCAGCGAGTCGGGGGCTGCACTTCGCACGGTGGTGATACACGCGTACAACTATATATAGGAAGGTAAATGTGCGAGGGTCGGAGTTAGAGAGACAGAGAGAGAGAAAGAGAGAGAAATTTATTCAGTTCAGCGAGTAGTTTCCGGAAACGTACTACAAAAATTAAAATAAAGCAGAGAGAAAAGAGGAAGATTATAAAGATATATATCACATCATTTATTTAGATTATATATAAATATTACAAAATAAATAAAGCAAATATATATATATTTTTATACTTTATCAAAAATATAAAACATATTTAATAAATTATTTAAAACATGTTAGTTAAGACTTACAATTTTTATATTAAATTGTCATAAATATAGAGACATAACTGCTAATAATTTACTATGCTTCTTAATTTTTTGATAAAGCTAATAATGAATATGTGTTAACAAAACTTTGTTATAGTATGATAAGTAAGAATTTAAATGAAAGAAACTGAACTAAGGAGACACAAAACGGATATGAAAAAATACAAAGTGAAGCTACAAACAAGAATAAAAGATCAAAAAGAGTACGAGCGTGGATAAGAAGTAAAGCTTCAAGAAGCAGAAAAATAAGAAGCACGGCTCAGGAGTGGAAAAAGAAAAAAAAAAGATACCGAGGTCAAAGATGTAAGGATGATGAAAATGGAAGGACAGAATAACGCGGGAATGAGAAACCTTAGGGAAGGAAGAAAATGTGCGCGCGCGAGAACGACGAATATATAACGGGATAGAGTATCTTGCAGCAGGGGCGAAAGAGAAGAACTAAAATGGAAGAATGAGTATAAGAAGGAAAAAGCATTAACGTTTCTTTTTTTTCTCTCCAATTTCTCTTTCTGCCGGCGGTGCAGCCGGCCAGCGAAAAACGTGTCACACTTCCCAATCTCTTTCTCCCTCAGCCATTCTCCATAATTTAAAGTAATTTCGCGCAGCGCGGTACACGAGTAACCGCACGTTAATATCCCCCTGCCCCCCCCCCCCCTCCTTCGTCCAGACCACTCTGTTCCGCGCCACCGTTACCGCTCGCCCTTGAGCAACGTATGCAGTGCGGTCACGTTCCCGGGGAAATCATGCCGCTGCCGAAAATGAATTGTTATTACGACGACGATGTAGTGTCAAGTGCAACCCCGGGGGTCGATCTACGGCTCGCCACCCGACCCGGGTGTCCATTCCCGCGTGATGCATGAGCTGCGCCCGGGATTTACGTGGTCCGGCAGTCACGTCGACATAAAATTGCCGCGGCGAAAAGAGGACGAAGACACTAAATGGTCCCGGGGATTATTGACGCTCGATCGATGAGGTTAGAGCGCAAAAAAAAAAAATCGAGTCTCCTCTCCCCAAGAAGTCGATCGTGCATCATGATAAAGCGCCAATCGTGGTTCATCGTGACTCGATCTTTGCACCCGGACAAAGCGGAATCGATATTTCACGGTTAACGAGGGTTCATTTGACCGTCGCTGCTTATTATAATGAACGAGCCCGTATATCTGACCACGGGTCGCGACGGCGGAGGGGAAGGATCGGCGGTCAACGGAAGGGCCGTCGAGTCAGAGCAGAAACGGTCCAGAGATAGGGACGCCGAAGGGGGTGAACGGCGCTCGAAGGGAGAGAGGAGACAGGCGTTTACGTGCGGCAGACATCCGATGATGCATAGTTGCTGTTGACATGCTGGAACGTCAGGCTCACATGACCTCTCGAGCGCAGCCATTATCCACAAAGCGCAATACCACCCCTCGTCCGACCCCTCTTCCATCTCGTACCTGTAGCCCGTCCCCTCTGTCCATCGAATTGGGACAATAACCGCTCCGCGAAGTCGTGTTATAATTATTGGCCGGTTTTCACGAGTTCACCTCTCGTTATAGCGCGTTTTGCTCCTCGTTAATTGCGCAGTAATGCCACTACCGACGCGCCTCTTCACCGTTGCTCCCTCCCCCTTGCTTCCGGTACCCCGGTTCGGGAAAACCCGTCGGCACGAGAGAGGCGCGTATTTGTAAAACGCAGTTCTGCAACACGTTGTACTTCCGCAGTTCGGTTGTCCCGCTGACGTTTTTCACCGGACTTTATTTACGCGCGTTTCGCATTCAGATTGATAATGTTGCTCCGGATGCACGCGACTGATTGGAACATACCAGGTTGTGGAAACGGATGCTATCCGAATGGGCGGAGATTTGTTGTGTCAATGTATGTATTAGACCATGTTGTTTTATCGTGCATATCTACCTACTATTTTAATTTATTAAATCGTTGCGATAAAAAAATATTGATTCACTCTGCATCCTTGAATTTGCGAATAATTAAATTAATTTAGTCGAAATCATTACAATTGTATCCGCACGTTCATGAAAAATATCTTTTGCAAATGGAACCGTTTAAAACAAATCAGAAATTGTAAACAAATAATTTAAATTGGATTTTGTGCAAAAAAAAAAAAATTATAGTATATATCGATTTTCTTCCGACATACTCCACAATAAAGAGATTACAATTTCGCGCAAAGGAGGAAAAGATATAGACGCGCCAAGGAACTACGCGTCTCGATAATCGATCAAACGTCAATCTTCCTCGCGCGCATTCCTGCTCCGCATTTCCGCATTCCGTTGTTCCAGCGGCGGAAAGGTTTGCTCGTCAAGCGGCGCGATGTTCCAATGAAAATCGTAGGATCGAAGATAGAGCGAATATGCATTAGGGAGTAACGCGACGCGACGCTCGATTACGTATGCAGCGACGCAACACGCGCGTAATTCCGTCGACGACGTATCGGCGTGGCGTGAATGTCGCCGATCGACCGTGCGACTTTGCGGATGCAGCCGCGCTGCGAATTTGTGCTCGTATTGTGTGCTTGCCGCGGAGATCGTCAGCTCCGTGCAGATCCTGCTTAACGCGACGATTCGTGTATCGGACGAATGGGTTAATTGTTTTATAGCGAGACCGGGAGATCGCCCTTCCCCCGATATATCCGGTCCGCACTTGCTGCAATATCGCAATCAGCGCGTCGCTGCATGCCGGAAATCGTGCCGCGCATGTTATTGTCGAACGTCCGCAGATAATCGTCAATCAACAATTTGATGTTGGGTCTCTAATGACGCATATGCTGTTTTATTATATAATACATCGTCGCGACCGAACCGGCAAGCCGATTTTCGCAAACATTTCGAGAAACATTTCCACAGGGAATATTACGTTCCTCACGATTATTCGTTTTTCGATCTTTATTTTTTAATAGAGAGCAATATCCGTCTCCGATATTGCGAAAGTCATTGAGAATGGGGAACGAGGCTCCTGGCATTTCACTTATACAAGACAAACGTTGCGAGCGTGACTGCGGACCACTCGAGATCGCGAGTCGGGATGTCTACGGTTACGCGACTCGGTTAACCCGCGTGTCTTCGGTACTCACCCGCGGTATTAATCAAGCTCCGATAGCGAGAGCAATTTCACGGATCGCGGAGAAATCGGTGTTCTCATTGAGAAACGCGATTCGCAACGGATGCCTCCGCTCGACGAGCGCGCGATTTCCGTGCGTTTTCCAATCAACGATCGCCCCGCCGCCCCGGCGCTGACGATCTAATTAAAGCTCGCATGCGAAATTCCGCGCGTTCCACGTGTAATCGGTTTAAACGTTTGCGCGCACCGCCGCTTAATTCTGAGCGGTCTCTTCGCTACGAAAGAGAAGGAGAGAAAGAAAGAAGGAGGGAGAAAGAACGCGGACATATATCCTGAGCGCGTATATAAATCTCCGCCCCGCGCGCTTATTTACGCGCGTCGTGAATATGCATTTGTCTCAAGACAGAGTAATGAACCCGGACAGCACACGGACGGCTAGTTAAACAACTAATTAAAACGCCGTCGTGAAATTGATCGTCCGCAGATTATTATTTCAGCGGTCGACGAGCAGAAATGATTAATACACTGCGCGCGATGCAACAAATTGTGAGCGTACACTCTTACACAAGTTGCCTTATACAGATTGAAATATTCCTCGACAAATCTATAAACGATCCTTCCTTGAAAATGTTATCGAAGAGATTATTTCAATTTGATTTAAAACAATAAGGAAGGTAGTAAAGATAGACAAACGTAATATAAAATAAATTTTCTTGTATTAAATTTTTATTTCTTATTAATAATTTTATTAATTTCCAAAATTAATAGCGTTTCTCCTGGTTGTAAAATTTTATTAATATAAATGTCTGGATTGTAACTACGATCGTTAAATTGATGCTACATTGTAATCGTAAACGCTATCGTCGTTAAGTCAAGAGCTCCCGCATAAAATTGATAGTGCCGATATCGGCTTTTTTCATAGCCGCATATTGAAATGATAACGTGCGTTATCGCTAATGCGTTATCTGTCAGTTAGGTTGGTCAACTGATCCTATTTCGACGTATTAAATCAAAATTGTCCATGAGTAATACGGGTTCTAACGAGTACGCTA
Organism: Cephalotes varians; assembly: GCA_037157785.1. Taxonomy (NCBI): domain Eukaryota; kingdom Metazoa; phylum Arthropoda; class Insecta; order Hymenoptera; family Formicidae; genus Cephalotes; species Cephalotes varians. The sequence goes on from JANQDE010000022.1 coordinate 1,773,676, forward strand.
TTTCGGAGGAGACCCTCGTTGAATATGTCGAGCTAACGTATTTAAGCAAGAATGAAATTCATCGATGCGTGCATACATTTGATTCATATATATGGAAACATGTCAACGAGTTTTGAAAAGCATTGTAAAAGTTCTCGAGAAGTGTATCGAGAATCTCATTAGTCCTTTTGCAAAGATTCTTTTTAATGTTTTCATAAATACGTACAATTATTTTCATGGTCTTCATCGTTTCTGTTTTATTTATGTCCCGATAAGTATGACTTTCAATTAATTTATTTTGATATAATATATATTTAACTGACTTATCATTGTCAGGATTTATAAACTTCTCGACGATTTGGAACCAGGTGCCCTTAAACAAAATCTTCATTACCGTTTTTCTGTGGAGCAAGTCGACAAAATCTTTCCACAGATTCGCGTAAGTTCCGAATTTACTTTATTATTTTATTATTACTACTTGATATTTTGTCTTGCATTTTTTTGAAGAATTATTTTACAACTGAATGAAAATTAAATCGCATTTTGAAATGTGATGTTAAAAAGTTTTCGATAGCATTATCACAACGTACAACGTTTTCGTTAGCTCTAAATATCGCGTATATCGCGCGGCAATAAATCCTTCTTAAGCGATGGTAAGCTGCTACCATTTTTTTCCTGCGAGCTAGAAATTTCGTTTTTTACACGATGATTAACTGCGATACGAGGAACGAAACGTATTGTTTTTCAAATATTATGCAGGATATCCAAAAGACGTTCTTATTGATTAACGTTAATTGTTAAGAATTCTAACTTTAGTCTTAGCAAATATTTTTCATCCGCCAATTCTCATTAAAATGCTCGTGAACAATGCGACAAGTTGTCAAAAATAAAATTGCAGAATTTCATTGTTTGTTGGTGGAGAAAAAATATCTCGACAGCAGTTTTCTAGAAGTATGTACAGTTCAAATGCGTGAAACACTTTGAACAAAGCGTGACGTTCAACTTAAGAGCCCCTTAAAAAATATATTGTGTTTCTTTCTTTGTAAATGTAAACCGACTAATTTAATTTAATGTAAATTGTCAAGATGCTCCAGTACAGTACATTATAATACATTATGATTATGTAAGAGATACAAGTTTGCAGACCGTTGTTGAACATTCGCATAATAATAAACGACGATTTCGTTAATTTCACGAAGTCACGTCAATTACCGTAGAAATGGATACGCATTTTCGCAGCAACCTGCCGATATGATTCTCCATTCAGATAAATTGGATCGTGTTATGCAGTATGTAAAGTGTCGCATTTTGCACAACCTTCAGTCATATCCGAGAGATATGTTCTAGTTTCCGTTATTTAAATTTCAAATTTATCTCCTTGATTTATAATAAATGTCACTTATTTTGACACCACGCACGATACGACGCATGATTTGACAAAAAAATAAATCATACTGTATAATATGAATATGACACTAATTGCATATTTATGGCATTATGAACAAAATTCTATGTAACGATTTTTTATTTTTTATTACAAAAACTCAAAGCAAAATTTTTCAAATTTTATTAAACATGAGCAAATAATATAATTCCAAATAAATCGAATTATTATATTTATTATTATTATATTTAGCTTAAGGGCGTTAAAAAAATTATTTTGAATAGTTTATCTTAAAAAACGCGAATTTTATATATCAATACATTCTATTTTCCGTTACACGGATCGCAAGATAATTCTTTTCATTTTCTTGTCAAGACACTGATCTCTGTCTCTATTGTTTGCTATATACCAATTTTGTTTGCCAATGTTATACAAACACACGTGCAACTCGTCCGTGAACACAAACAGCGACCATGCCGATCATCTTCATTTCCAGATTTCGACGGCGACAATCAAGTCTCTCTCGATGATCTGATCGAAACGGTGCGGGCACGGACGAGCGCGGACAGGACCGAATCGATCGACAACGCGCGGAGAACGTAGCGCGAATGATCGGTGTGCATTCCTGCTGTGCGTCCTCGACGCGACTACAAAGGACGGAATCGGGAAGCGATTAATCCTTTTGCCGAAAGCCGAGAGGCCGCTTTCTATTGCAACAAATTTCCGATGGCCGTTGCTGGTTCCGCGGTAGAAAGTAGGTGAATTGAAAGGAACTGCTTTCTGCGCTCGCGAGGAGAAATTAATTCTGTAAAATTGCACTCACGCTATCTTCAAAGGGAATCGCTTCTAAACTCTCTCTCTCTCTCTCTCTCTCTCTGCTCTTTTGATAAAAGAAAGGAATTATTTTTATATTCCACTGCTGAAATGCAAAACGTGTTTTTGATAATATGTACCTCTCTTCAAGATAGTACAAATTTCTCAATAAGATTTAATCTATATAAAGTACAACTTTCTTCCTTTGTTCTTTGATTTAATTGGGAGAATTTCTTAATTTAATTCCTTTTAGCTCAACTACTTTTTACAGAATCGCAATGGACACCGTACAGTAATTCGTGATTATGTTATTCAATGATTTTATTCTTTCAGATATTGCATGAAATGGACCTCTCTGGCATAAACAACATTGGCCCGGAAGAATTTATACATGTGCTCTCCAAAATGCCAGATTTCGCACACACATTCCAATTTAAAATTTAATTAATTTAGCAAAACTCGTCGCGCATGAAAACTTCAAAACTAATGTTTTTAACACTTTTTTATGTAAGGAAAATTTTTAATTATATAAAAAAATTAAAGCAAAAATTTCTTCACATGTTCGTCTATCCTATGATTATCTTCTTCACATACGCATACTCTCTCTCTCTCTCGACCATAAAATTATTCTCTATAGTTTTTTTAATTATCAAATTGCAAAAGATCAAATTTAACAGTCGAATATATATTATCTACAAAATGACGTACACACGTAGTATTAAAAATATTTTAATAATCACATTCAAAGAAAATTTGTTACAAAATTAAATTTTATACAAAAATACGATCACTAAAATTTTAGAATAAAGAATTTAAAATATGATTATATAATCTAAATCTTTTTTAAATAATATATAAACAATACACTATTCCAGTGCCAGATTGGAAATAATCCTTTCATATGTTGAATCTCTGCCTTGTTATAATTTCTATTGTATATACAATTTAGGCACTATGTCATTTAGGCACTATATCATTATATTATTATACATCAGTACATCATTGATTTTCTGATTATCACCTGTATCAAGTTTCGGTTTTCTCATCTTTGAATCCTCTCTGGTTTTCTTTATATGCAAATTAGGAATTGGATTAGGAAATTTATCATACTTGGCATGTCCTCCGAAGCCATCGAAACTCATGCCACTGCCACTTGCAGTCTTCTAAAATAAATGTGAGAAAATCGAAAAAATTGTGACACAAATACAAATGTAACGTTATATAAATGCAAAGCAGCTCACTTGACTCGGTTGATTAAGTCTCGATTTTTTCACAAGTATCGAAGGCACTTTCAAACTGTTACTAGATTTTTGTCTCTTCATACAATTGCTCCTCATTGAAAAGAAACCCTGCGATTTTATGCTCTGTGGAGTATTCTCAGTGCTATCCTGTAACAAATATTATCATGGCATTAATATAGCCAAAATAAATTTAATAGTTAATGACACTGTTAAACGCAATTGGTTATAGTTTACTTACTGGATCTATAATGATGCAGCTGTCCTCCTTTTTGAGTTTTAAAGTATCTTCAAGTTTTACAACACTCTCATTTATTGCTATATTAGATTCTTCTGAGATATTGTGCTCCTTATACGCTTTTAAGCTCTCTTGCTTTTCTGTAGATACTTTGTTACAGAAGCATTTATATGTATCTGTTCGCACATCAAGAAGCTGAGCTTCCAAAGCTATCTTCTTGCTCTCACAAATCATTAATTGTTCTTCCAATTCTCTAAAAATATATGATAGTAATATAATCTAAGGACAATGATTCTAAAAAGAATGATTTGACATATCGGAATGTGTTATGTACTTTCGTTTAGTATATTCCTGTGATAAGAATTTGTTTTCTTTGGAAATACACGAGTGTTTTTGCAGTAAGTTCTTATACTTTTCCCTAATCTCTTTACTCTTCTCAGAAAGGTCCATAAGTTCTCTAAAAAATTCAATGTTAAATCCATAATATTACCATATTGTCTCCAAAT